>CM061558.1:233239702-233762072 GCA_030864225.1 Capsicum baccatum var. pendulum | reverse complement strand
AAGGTGTACATATTTTATTGGATCTCCTTTACTTTTTATATCATTTATTTCTTTATTAATTATTCTTTTTGTTACTAGTGGTATACTAGCTTTTCCTTTTGCATATCTACAGTCTATTACATGTTCTTTTTGACATACTACATAATATTCATCTTTATTCCTACTAAAAATATTTTTTATTGTTGGTATTTTAAATATTTTTTCTACACTTAAATCTAACTCTTTTCCTTTTATTATATCAAATATATTACTGTCAAATATTATCTTTTGTTCCATTCCTTCATCATTTAAATATTCTTCCTTTGTTATTATTTTTATATCTTCTTCAGTCATTCGATTCATCTATCTCACTATCTATTTCGGTATCTGTTTCATTTTCTGAAATTTCATATATACTATCTTCACTTTCTAATTCATAATCTATATAATCTATTTGCATATATTCTGTATTTTCTATTTTTATTTCTGATATTTGTTTATTTTTTGGATTTTTAGGTAATTTACAATCTCTTGCTAAATATCCTAACTTTCCACAATTATAACATGTACATTCTTTTATAGATTTTTTCTTTCTATATGGTCTTTTATTTTTGTAATTTTTTACATAATATCTTTTTCTTGGTTTCTTATATTTATATTTTGATTTTTTATATTTCTTATATTTCTTATGTCTTTTTCTTTTCTTATAATATCTTTCTTCGCATCCAAATTGAGGTGCTATTTTATTTTTGCAACATGCTAAATTTCTTATTAATGTTTTTTCCATTTTTAATTCTTCGCTATATTTTTCACATAAATTTCTATACCATTGGTTTAAAATTTTTATTCTAGCTCCTAATGTATCTACTATTTTTTGCTTCTTCCCAACTTTTTATTATTTTTGAACTAAATGGTTCGGGTAATTTATTAAAATATAATTTTCTTATTTCTTTACTTTCTTCTATGCTATATGCTCCTTTATAATAATATTCTTTAAATGCGCAAGTATATTCGTCTATATAACACATATTACATATTATTAATTTTATCATTAAATTCCTATTTGTATCTTTTTCTTCATCTTGTTCTTCTTCTAATGTTGTCATACTACCAAATTCATCTTTTATAGCTGTTTCATATTTTTTCAATAATTCTATAGGTGTTAATTTAGTTGTTGTTAATGATGTTCTTTCCATAGGTTTATTAGCTCTTAATACTTTTTACTATTTTCAGTTAAATTTGTAAACCATAATTTTACTGATCCTATTAGTGTTTTTTCTATATATTCTGGTGCATCTGTTATGTTTATATTATTGTCTAATAATTGTTTTGTCATATAACCTATCCATAATTGTATTGTTTTTTCTGTATCTATTACACAGTCTAGATCTAAAAAGTTATAATTTTTATTAACTATTTGTTTTGGTGTCCATTTGTCATATTCATTATATCTTTTATATTTATTTTTATAATATATGGGTTTTCTTATTTCTGTTGTTTTGGGTATTATATTTTCATCTTCTTTTTTATCAAGAGTATTTATTTCTGTATTGGTATTTTCTTCATTAATTACTTCTTGTTTTTCGTTAATTTCTAAATATTTTATATTTGTTAATATTTCCGTATATGTTTCACTATCTTCTGAATCATAATTATCTGTTTCTTCTACCTCTATATTATTTATTTCTAATTTTTCTTTAAATTGATTTATCTCGCTTATTAATTTTTGTTCTTTATCTTTTTCTTCCTTTTCTTTTTGTCTTTGTTCGTATAAATCTTTTAACATTTGTAGTTCTTTTTCTAATTCAGCAATTCTACTATTTTTCGTTTCTTCTATTTTTCGTATTTCTTCCGTAGTTTGTTGTTTAATTTTTTCTATTTCTTTTTTTCTATCTATTTCTTCATTTTCTTTTTCTATTCTTACCATTGCTTTTAATTTATCTTCTAATTTTAATTCTTCTTTTTCTAACATAAGATATAAATGTTCTCCTATTTTCTTATACCTTCTTCCTAGATTAGAAAATACTATTTTTATTTTTGATCCTTCGTGATTTTCATATATTTTTTCATCTATTATAAATTCTTCTTTATTCATTTTATTGTGAATATTTCATGTTGATATATATATTCTAAACTATCTATTTGGGATTCTAATTTTGATATTTCATCTTTTTGTATATTTATTGAATTTTTACTAACTCCGGCAAATATATTATAATATAATCTTTCTTTTCTTATTTTTAATTCTTTACGTTTTTCAGAGATAAATTGTTTTAATTCTTTGTATTTTTGCTCTTTATTCATTTGAATTATGTTTATAATATTTTGGTGGATATCTAAATCTAATTTTATCATGATTAGGTGGTATATGTCTCATTCTTCTAGATTTTAAATGGATTATTAATTTTGCTTGAATACTAGATATTAATGTAATTAAATAGGCTAATCTTTGTGGATTTTCTTTTGTTTTATTTAGACTTATATATTTTGAATAATTACTAACTAAAGATTCTTTAATTTTTCTAAAAGCTTCTCTATTTTTAAATGGTCTTCTCATAATTAATTTAACAAATAACTAAATCTAACTTAGCTAAATTTAAATCTAACTTAACTAATTCCAACATAGCTATTTTAACTAATTCTAACACGTATCTCACTTTCGTATCTTTTAAATTACTGTGCTCTGATACCATTTGTAGGGGGGTGCGGATAACTAGGATAATAAATATATTACCATTTGATGGGGGTGCGGATAACTAAGCTGATAAATAGATTTATAAATAGATTTATTATAACTGATGAATCTATTCTTTTTTGTGCGTGGTTATTTCTTAGATTTTGTTTTAATAAATTATTCTTTTTGTGAGATGTATTCATAAATTTATTTAGTTTATTATTTTATCCTGTAGTAACTGCTGAGTTACAAATTTCTGTGTAATAACTTATTCTTTCTGTACTGTAGTGTATATCTAATTCTAGATTTTCTATGTCATTTATTATTTTGTGTTGTTCTTCTCGTAGTGAGTTTTTTATATTATATAAACTGTTACATGTACTTTTTTCTAAATTTTCTAAGGTTTTTTCTATCCATATTAACTTTTCCTTTAGATCTTCCATTATTTTTCTAATATGGTTTCTATAATTAACTTCGTTATTTAGATTATCTTGGTTTTCTCTAGTTTTTCTCATATATTCTAACATCCACAATCTTGGTTTGAATAATATCCTTCTGGGTAAATGTCTTCATATATTTGTGCTGTGGCATTTATCATTTCAATTTCGTAGTTTATTACTTCTTCTAATATCATTTTCTTAATATCTATTATTTCAATATCTTTAAGTATATATAAGATTAAAACTCTAAGGTAGTCTAAATGGGCTATTTTTAAAGATTGATATTTTATAGCTATTTGTTTTAGACTTAGTGGTTTTTGCATATTTTTATTAGGAGATTTTATATATTTTTTGTTTTCCATGTATTTGTCTATATTTATTTTTATCTGTTTTTCTAGTAACTGTATATTTTGCGTATCTTTAAAAACTCTACGTAATTTTAACATAATAAATATTTATAAGAGTAGTTAGGTATGTGTGGTATATAATTTATTCTATCCGTATAATTTTTTCCATATGCTTTTTCTAATATAATTTTTCTTATATCTGCAACATCTATATCTCTAAGTACATACAAAATAAGTATCTTAAATTTATCTACCATGACATCAGATATATTATCATTCATTATCATAAAATTGCTTTCTTCAAAATATTCCCTTCAACCATATACATAATAAAATATAGTCATCTCAGATTACTATATACTAGATTATTCTTAAATAACATGTTCTTCGGTCACTACTAGCATGGTAATTCGGATACTTTTCCCTTAAACAGTGCCTCGACTTTGGTTACTCCCCGCCACGGCTTCTTGCCTCATTGGTTTCACCTTTAGGATGGCATAGTTCCTTGGGATTTTTCTCCGTTTCCACTTTGCTAATAAACTTCTTAACATATTATTTTTCGAATAATTCTACTATAAAGTAACTAATATGAATTTATTTTATCATATCATGATTGTCGGGAATTATGAATTTAGCTATTCATAATCGTAAATAGATATACCTGTTCCGGTAGGTTTGATATTTCTGAGGTTTGTTGTTCCATAGCTTTTTCCATTGCAGTGTATATATTTAATTAACTAGGCTAAATATTTTTGAACGGAATGGAGAGAGGTTTTTGGCTAATGTTTGAAGGCTTGCCTTCTGCAATGCCTTCCTTCTCTTATTTATAGAATGAAAAGTGTACAAAAGTTTTTTACATCCGTATTCAATAAAATACTAAAAAACTAAAAACTAAAAAAAAACTAAAAAGACTTAAAAGTCTTTCTTTTCACCTAACCTATAAGACTTTGAAAATTCTTACTTTACATTAACTCTTCAATAAATTCTACAAAGCTACTAATGTTATCTTTTACGTAACAACTTTGTACCAATAAGTCTTCCGCCTATTTTGTCATATCTGTTGTATCTCCATTATTGCTCTGTTCTTATCTTTCCAGCTGTCGTCCTTATCTTCTTTTATTCTAGCTGTACTGCTGGGTCGTCATTATCTCCTCCATTACATTTTGAACATCTGTGGTCTGGATATTTGTGTCCAATAGTTTTGCAATATCTGGTCAATAATTCCTCTTAAATAAATTTTTCTTTAATAGCTCTGGCGATAGGTTCTGTCTCTGGTTTAAGCAACGTCATAATCCATTACCTAATAGTCTCCATATCTGTTTCTCGTAGCTCTTTTGAATTTGAATATATTAATACATGATTTCTTGAATAATAGCTCCATATGGGATTTTGGTTGCAATATGTGTTTGCTAGTTCTTGTAAAATCGTAGATAGTCCGATAACTCTTTTATTCGCATAAAATTTTGGTATCTCGATTCTGGGTATCTCTGACTGTGAACCAATATCTTGTGGTATAATCATATCTCGTGTCATTCCTATTTTTACAACTTGTATAGGTTTCTTAACTTCGTCAAATAATATCTCTGCTGGCGCCGTGTATATTTTTATAAAAAATAAAGTACCTTTAGTTATTATTTTAAATGTGGTAAATGCTTCATATATCTCGGGTATAGTGGATATCTCAGATCCGTCCGTGGTATATACGGTACTAAGTAATCCATATTCGTAGCAAGTTTTAACTAAGCTGGGTTTGGTTTTAGGTAAGGCAATTAGCTTATTGTATCCGGTCAATTTCTGGGTTATATAGTTTGTATCTGGTTCTTGGATATTTGTAGCTTTTGGGTTACTATTTAAGAAAGTTTGTACGTTGTAGATATTTTCTATATATGTGCGGGCTGTGTAGTTGTATGTCTTTTTGTCTTGATTTAGGCTATCTCGATATGTGGTAACTTGTGGGGGTATAAATATGGGGTCTTTTGATGTATTTGGTGTATATGGCTTGTCAAATAGCTTGTTTAGGTTCATATTTTTTCTAACTCCTTTGCTTGTACCTGCAGAAGTAGATTGATAAACGTTATGGGTTTTATGGAGTATCCCAACATCTCCTTCTAGCTCTGGAATTTTATTGTCTTCCGATCGACATAGCTCTGCGCATTGCTGAGTTAGCTGATTCATAGCTATAGAATTCAGTTTATCTTCACTAGTCTTTAGCTTTAGTGTTTCTATCTCAGTACCCATCTTTACTATCTCAGTACCCATACTGTCCACTTTCAATGAAAGCGTAGTCAGGGCATTGAGTATCTTTTCATGTATATTTTCTTCTATCATTTCAGTTTGTGTAGCTTTGTCTTGATATGTAATCTGCAATAACATTTTTGTTAGTACTGATTACTTCTATTACAAATGTAAAATTTAATATGTTTAAAACTAGTCTCAGAATCTCTTTTGTTGTAACTGAATTTTGTATTTTCTTTGTTAGCCAGCAGCGTACCTGTGTATTATCTGTTCGCACAATAAATTTGTTATATACAATATATGGCTCAAATGCTAACAAACATTTATATAATGAACATAATTCTTTTCTATTTATTTCCCATTTTATTTCTGTCTCGTTAAACGTACCTAAGTAGTATCTACAATGGTGTTCTATTTTTTCTGCTTCATATCTATATTTAAGTACTCCTCCGTAACTATATTCACTGGCATCTGATTCTACTATGTATGTAAATTTTTTATTTTCATCCGGAAATTGTAATTTTTGTAAATCCTTGCAAAGTAATTTTATTTTTTGAACTTGTTTTTTATCTTCTTCGTCATAGTTATATTCTATATCCTTTTTGAATTTCTTTTGTAGTGGTTTTAACTTTTCTGCTAATTTTGGAATATATTCTCTTACTTGGTTTACTAATCCTAAAAATGATTGTAATTTCTTTTTTGTATCTAATTCTTCTTTCGAATTTATTATTTTTTGTACTATATGTTGTTGCACTTTTACTCCACTCTTATCTATTTGTATTCCTAAAAATTCTATCTGATTTTTCATAATTTCGGTTTTCTTTTCACTTAGACTTATTCCTGATTTTTCTATTATATCTGTGAACTGTTCTAATAATTTTATATGTTCTTTTTTAGTTTTTGTATATAATAATATATCATCTATGTATACTATGTAATTAGGTAATTGTTTAAAATAATTATTCATAAAATGTTGATATCTACCTGGTGCATTTTTATATCCAAATGGTAATACATTCCATTCGTAAAATCCTTGTGGTACCGTAAATGCGGTTAATTCTTTAGATTCTTCTTCTAGCTTTAGATGGTAAAATCCTGATTTACAATCGAATTTGCTAATATAATTATATCCTTGGATTTGTCTTATTTTTAATATCTTATTTGGTATCGGATAATTGTATGTTATAGTTTTTGCATTTAAATTTCTATAATCAATAACCATTCTACTTTTTCCTCTTTTTTGTTCACTATGTTTATTTACTATAAATGTTGGACTATTATGTTTACTATTACTTTTTTGTATATATTGTTTTTCTAATAATTTATCTATATGCATTTTAAATTCTTTTAAATCGTCAAAATTATATGTTAATGGTTTTTGGGTTATTATGCTGTTTTTGTCTATTAATTCAATTTTTATGGTAGTTTTATGTTTTTCCCATCCTTTTAACGGATTTTCACTATATAATTGTTCTAATTTTTTCTTAACTATTTCTATCTTATTTATTGAAAATATAGTTATTTCTGTTTTATTTATCGAAAATACTACTAATTCTATTGTATCTTCAGCGTTTTTTATATTTTCTAACTTTTGTGTAATTTTTTCACTTCCTTTTATCCAATCAGTTTTTTTGCTTATTTTATTATTAACTCTTTTTGCTCTTACTTTTTGTTTACATGGTGTTGTGAACCACCAATCGTTTCTAGTTATTATATGTGGGTATAATTTATCTAAAAATGGCATTCCTAAAAGTATATCTTTTGATGTTAGTTCATAATTATAAATTTCTTCTATTGTCAATATCTTATCCCATATTTGTGCTTTTACATTCCTAGCTTTATAAGTAATTAAGCTTCCTTCATTATTAAATCCTTTAACTACTATTGGTATTTTTAATTTATCCCATTTACTTTTTGGTAAGCAATTATATCTACATAAATTAGCTTCTGCTCCTGTATCTATCATAGGCGTATAATATCTACTGTAATATCCTTCTACTACTATCTTCATTAATACATATATCATATATTTTCATTTTATGTTAAGGCACTTTTTAAGAATAACCTTTCCCTATTATATGTTATGGCTAATTGTGTATGTTCTATATTATATGGTTTCACTTGTTCTAACCATTTTTTTCCTAATATTATATCTGCTTTTTGCATTTCTTCTTTAACCTCAAATTCTACTTTTATTTTTCTAATTCCTCCTATTATTATTTCTTTTTCTACTATATCTTTACTATTTATTAAACTTCTCGGTAGATCTAGGCATATATCATTATCATTTTTTATTTCTTCATTTTTTACTCGATATTTTGCTATATAATTTTCTTCTTGTCCTGTGTTTAATAGTGTTAAATGTTCTTTTTCATTTATTTTTCCTGATATGTAATATTGATTTAGGTTAATTATTGGATTTGTTTCATAACTCATTCTTTTTGATGAGGTTGATGATTCTGGTTTTTCATTATCTATTCTTTTTGTTGTACTTATTCTATCATTTACTATTTCTAAATTTTCCTCTATATCTATGTCTCTATAACTATAATCATTATAATCTATTGTTTTTACAATTTGTTCAAAGGGGCTATCTATTTGTATCTTGTTAATCTTATTCGCATGACTTTCCTCGGTAACCTCACATAGCCCGATTGAAGGAGAGGAGCGAAGTAACTCGACTGAAAGGAGAGGAGCGAATCAGGTTGAAAGTCTTGAATCCGCTCTTACTGGTCTCATATCTGCTGCTCGAGTGAAAGTGGGAATTTGGTAGGATTAGAGAATGCCTGCTTCCGGTTCTTAGACGAGGAAAACAATCCAATCAGTGCGGTCAGTCCACCCGAGAACCCGCGGTGAAGAAATAAAGAGATCCTTCTATATCGATTTCCCTGTTATTTTATATTTTGTTGTTAATACATATAAATTTTTACATCTCGCTGTAAATCTTTTACTTCCTGGGGTTAATTCTATTCCTGATATCTTCCAATATAATACTAATGATTTATCTATATTTCTATCTGTTACTGCTACTGAATAATTTGCACTTATTATAAATTTGAATTTTTGGTATATTAAATTTCCTTTTACGGCAGTTATTATGCTTTTTTCTATAGGTTTTATAATTTTATCATCTGCTAAATATAATTCTATTGGTGTATCTATTCCTTCTCTAAAACATGCTTTTATTAATATTTCTGTACCTCCAAGGTGTACATATTTTATTGGATCTCCTTTACTTTTTATATCATTTATTTCTTTATTAATTATTCTTTTTGTTACTAGTGGTATACTAGCTTTTCCTTTTGCATATCTACAGTCTATTACATGTTCTTTTTGACATACTACATAATATTCATCTTTTTTCCTACTAAAAATATTTTTTATTGTTGGTATTTTAAATATTTTTTCTACACTTAAATCTAACTCTTTTCCTTTTATTTCATCAAATATATTACTGTCAAATATTATCTTTTGTTCTGTTCCTTCGTCATTTAAATATTCTTCCTTTGTTATTATTTTTATATCTTCTTCAGTCATTTGATTCATCTATCTCACTATCTATTTCAGTATCTGTTTCGTTTTCTGAAATTTCATATATACTATCTTCACTTTCTAATTCATAATCTATATAATCTATCTGCATATATTCTGTATTTTCTATTTTTATTTCTGATATTTGTTTATTTTTTGGATTTTTGGGTAATTTACAATCTCTAGCTAAATGTCCTAACTTTCCACAATTATAACATGTACATTCTTTTATAGATTTTTTCTTTCTATATGGTCTTTTATTCTTGTAATTTTTTACATAATATCTTTTTCTTGGTTTCTTATATTTATATTTTGATTTTTTATATTTCTTATGTCTTTTTCTTTTCTTATAATATCTTTCTTCGCATCTAAATTGGGGTGCTATTTTATTTTTGCAACATGTTAAATTTCTTATTAATGTTTTTTCGATTTTTAATTCTTCTCTATATTTTTCACATAAATATCTATACCATTGGTGTAAAATTTTTATTCTAGCTCCTAATGTATCTAATATTTTTGTTTCTTCCCAATTTTTTATTATTTTTGAACTAAATGGTTCGGGTAATTTATTAAAATATAATTTTCTTATTTCTTTACTTTCTTCTATGCTATATGCTCCTTTATAATAATATTCTTTAAATGCGCAAGTATATTCGTCTATATAACACATATTACATATTGTTAATTTTATCATTAAATTCCTATTTGTATCTTTTTCTTCATCTTGTTCTTCTTCTAATGTTGTCATACTACCAAATTCATCTTTTATAGCTCTTTTATATTTTTTTAATAATTCTATAGGTGTTAGTTTAGTTGTTGTTGACGATATTCCTTCCATAGGTTTATTAGCTCTTAATATTTTTTTACTATTTTCAGTTAAATTTGTAAACCATAATTTTACTGATCCTATTAGTGTTTTTTCTATATATTCTGGTGCATTTGTTATGTTTATATTATTGTCTAATAATTGTTTTGTCATATAACGTATCCATAATTGTATTGTTTTTTCTGTATCTATTACACAGTCTAGATCTAAAAAGTTATAATTTTTATTAACTATTTGTTTTGGTGTCCATTTGTCATATTTTTTAAATTTATTTTTAAATGGACACCAAAACAAATAGTTTATAAAAATTATAACTTTTTAGATCTAGACTGTGTAATAGATACAGAAAAAACAATACAATTATGGATATGATATATATGACAAAACAATTATTAGACAATAATATAAACATAGCAGATGCACCAGAATATATAGAAAAAATACTAATAGGATCAGTAAAATTATGGTTTACAAATTTAACTGAAAATAGTAAAAAAAGTATTAAGAGCTAATAAACCTATGGAAGGAACATCATCAACAACAACTAAACTAACACTTATAGAGTTATTAAAAAAATATGAAACAGCTATAAAAGATAAATTTGGTAGTATGACAACATTAGAAGAAGAACAAGATGAAGAAAAAGATACAAATAGGAATTTAATGATAAAATTAACAATATGTAATATGTGTTATATAGACGAATATACTTGCGCATTTAAAGAATATTATTATAAAGGAGCATATAGCATAGAAGAAAGTAAAGAAATAAGAAAATTATATTTTAATAAATTACCCGAACCATTTAGTTCAAAAATAATAAAAAGTTGGGAAGAAGCAAAAATAGTAGATACATTAGGAGCTAGAATAAAAATTATACACCAATGGTATATAAATTTATGTGAAAAATATAGAGAAGAATTAAGAATGGAAAAAACATTAATAAGAAATTTAGCATGTTGCAAAAATAAAATAGTACCCCAATTTGGATGCGAAGAAAGATATTATAAGAAAAGAAAAAGACATAAGAAATATAAGAAATATAAAAAATATAAAAAATTAAAATATAAATATAAGAAACCAAGAAAAAAATATTATGTACAAAATTACAAGAATAAAAGACCATATAGAAAGAAAAAATCTATAAAAGAATGTACATGTTATAATTGTGGAAAGTTAGGACATTTAGCTAGAGATTGTAAATTACCCAAAAATCCAAAAATTAAACAAATATCAGAAATAAAAATAGAAAATACAGAATATATGCAAATAGATTATATAGATTATGAATTAGAAAGTGAAGATAGTATATATGAAATTTCAGAAAACGAAACAGATACCGAAATAGATAGTGAGATAGATGAATCGAATGACTGAAGAAGATATAAAAATAATAACAAAGGAAGAATATTTAAATGATGAAGGAACAGAACAAAAGATAATATTTGACAGTAATATATTTGATGAAATAAAAGGAAAAGAGTTAGATTTAAGTGTAGAAAAAATATTTAAAATACCAACAGTAAAAAATATTTTTAGTAGGAAAAAAGATGAATATTATGTAGTATGTCAAAAAGAACATGTAATAGACAGTACATATGTAAAAGGAAAAACTAGTATACCACTAGTAACAAAAAGAATAATTAATAAAGAAATAAATGATATAAAAAGTAAAGGAGATCCAATAAAATATGTACACCTTGGAGGTACAGAAATATTAATAAAAGCATGTTTTAGAGAAGGAATAGATACACCAATAGAATTATATTTAGCAGATGATAGAATTATAAAACCTATAGAAAAAAGCATAATAACTGCCGTAAAAGGAAATTTAATATACCAAAAATTCAAATTTATAATAAGTACAAATTATTCAGTAGGAGTAACAGATAAAAATATAGATAAATCATTAGTATTATATCGGAAGATATCAGGAATATAATTAACCCCAGGAAGTAAAATATTTACAGCGAGATGTAAAAATTTATATGTATTAACAACAAAACATAAAATAACAGGGAAAAATAAGATTAACAAGATACAAATAGATAGCCCCTTTGAACAAATTGTAAAAACAATATATTATAATGATTATAGTTATAGAGACATAGATATAGAGGAAAATTTAGAAATAGTAAATGATAGAATAAGTACAACAAAAAGAATAGCTAATGAAAAACCAGAATCATCAACCTCATAAAAAAGAATGAGTTATGAAACAAATCCAATAATTAACCTAAATCAATATTATATAACAGGAAAAATAAATGAAAAAGAATATTTAATATTATTAAACACAGGACAAGAAGAAAATTATATAGAAAAAATGTTTAGTAAAAAGTGAAGAAATAAAAAATGATAATAATATATGCCCAGATCTACCGAGAAGTTTAATAAATAGTAAAGATACAGTAGAAAAAGAAATAATAATAGGAGGAATTAGAAAAATAAAAATAGAATTTGAGGTAAAAGAAGAAATGCAAAAAGCAGATATAATATTAGGAATAAAATGGTTAGAACAAGTAAAACCATATAATATAGAACATACACAATTAGCCATAACATATAATAGGGAAAGGTTATTCTTAAAAAGAGCCTTAACATAAAATGAAAATATATGATATATGTATTAATGAAGATAGTAGTGGAAGGATATTACAATAGATATTATACGCCTATGATAGATACAAGAGCAGAAGCTAATTTATGTAGATATAATTGCTTACCAGAAAGTAAATGAGATAAATTAAAAATACCAATAGTAGTTAAAGGATTTAATAATGAAGGAAGCTTAATTACTTATAAAGCTAGGAATGTAAAAGCACAAATATGGGATAAGATATTGACAATAGAAGAAATTTATAATTATGAACTAACATCAAAAGATATACTTTTAGGAATGCCATTTTTAGATAAACTATACCCACATATAATAACTAGAAACGATTGGTGGTTCACAACACCATGTAAACAAAAAGTAAGAGCAAAAAGAGTTAATAATAAAATAAGAAAGAAAACTGATTGGATAAAAGAAAGTGAAAAAATTACACAAAAGTTAAAAAATATAAAAAACGCTGAAGATACAATAGAATTAGTAGTATTTTCGATAAATAAAACAGAAATAACTATATTTTCAATAAATAAGATAGAAATAGTTAAGAAAAAATTAGAATAATTATATAGTGAAGATCCGTTAAAAGGATGGTAAAAACATAAAACTACCATAAAAATTGAATTAATAGACAAAAACAGCATAATAACCCAAAAACCATTAACATATAATTTTGACGATTTAAAAGAATTTAAAATGCATATCGATGAATTATTAGAAAAACAATATATACAAAAAAGTAATAGTAAACATAATAGTCCAGCATTTATAGTAAATAAACATAGTGAACAAAAAAGAGGAAAAAGTAGAATGGTTATTGATTATAGAAATTTAAATGCAAAAACTATAACATACAATTACCCGATACCAAATAAGATATTAAAAATAAGACAAATCCAAGGATATAATTATTTTAGCAAATTCGATTGTAAATCAGGATTTTACCATCTAAAGCTAGAAGAAGAATCTAAAGAATTAACCGCATTTACGGTACCACAAGGATTTTACGAATGGAATGTATTACCCTTTGGATATAAAAATGCACCAGGTAGATATCAACATTTTATGGATAATTATTTTAAACAATTACCTAATTGCATAGTATACATAGATGATATATTATTATATACAAAAACTAAAGAAGAACATATAAAATTATTAGAACAGTTCACAGATATAATAGAAAAATCAGGAATAAGTCTAAGTGAAAAGAAAGCTGAAATTATGAAAAACCAGATAGAATTTTTAGGAATACAAATAGATAAGAGTGGAGTAAAAATGCAACAACATATAGTACAAAAAATAATAAATTCGAAAGAAGAATTAGATACAAAAAAGAAATTACAATCATTTTTAGGATTAGTAAACCAAGTAAGAGAATATATTCCAAAATTAGCAGAAAACTTAAAACCACTACAGAAAAAATTAAAAAATGATGTAGAATATAACTATGACGAAGAAGATAAAAAACAAGTTCAAAAAATAAAATTACTTTGCAAATAATTACCAAAATTACAATTTCCGGATGAAAATAAAAAATTTACATACATAGTAGAAGCAGATGCCAGTGAATATAGTTACGGAGGAGTACTTAAATATAGATATGAAGCAGAAAAAATAGAACACCATTGTAGATACTACTCAGGTACATTTAACGAGACAGAAATAAAATGGGAAATAAATAGAAAAGAATTATGTTCATTATATAAATGTTTGTTAGCATTTGAGCCATATATTGTATATAACAAATTTATTGTGCGAACAGATAATACACAGGTACGCTGGTGGCTAACAAAGAAAATACAAAATTCAGTTACAACAAAGGAGATTCGGAGACTAGTTTTAAACATAATAAATTTTACATTTGTAATAGAAGTAATCAATACTAACAAAAATGTTATTGCAGATTACATATCAAGACAAAGCTACACAAACTGAAATGATAGAAGAAAATATACATGAAAAGATACTCAATGCCCTGACTACGCTTTCATTGAAAGTGGACAGTAGGGGTACTGAGATAGTAAAGATGGGTACTGAGATAGAAACACTAAAGCTAAAGACTAGTGAAGATAAACTGAAGTCTATAGCTATGAATCAACTAACTCAGCAATGCGCAGAGCTATGTCGATCGGAAGACAATAAAATTCCAGAGCTAGAAGGAGATGTTGGGATACTCCATAAAACCCATAACGTTTATCAATCTACTTCTGCAGGTACAAGCAAAGGAGTTAGAAAAAATATGAACCTAAACAAGCTATTTGACAAGCCATATACACCAAATACATCAAAAGACCCCATATTTATACCCCCACAAGTTACCACATATCGAGATAGCCTAAATCAAGATAAAAAGACATACAACTACACAGCCCGCACATATATAGAAAATATCTACAACTTACAAACTTTCTTAAATAGTAACCCAAAAGCTACAAATATCCAAGAACCAGATACAAACTATATAACCCAGAAATTGACCGGATACAATAAGCTAATTGCCTTACCTAAAACCAAACCCAGCTTAGTTAAAACTTGCTACGAATATGGATTACTTAGTACTGTATATACCACGGATGGAACTGAGATATCCACTATACCCGAGATATATGAATCATTTACCACATTTAAAAGAATAACTAAAGGTACTTTATTTTTTATAAAAATATACACGGCGCCAGCAGAGATATTGTTTGATGAAGTTAAAAAACTTATACAAGTAGTAAAGATAGGAATGACAAGAGATATGATTATACCACAAGATATTGGTTCACAGTCAGAGATACCTAGAATCGAGATACCAAAATTTTATGCGAACAAAAGAGTTATCGGACTATCTACAATTTTACAAGAGCTAGCAAATACATATTGCAACCAAAATCTTATATGGAGCTATTATTCAAGAAATCATGTATTAATCTATTCAAATTCAAAAGAGTTACGAGAAACAGATATGGAAACTATTAGGCAATGGATTATGACGTTGCTTAAACCAGAGACAGAACCTATCGCCAGAGCTATTAACGAAAAATTTATTTCAGAAGAATTATTGACCAGATATTGCAAGACTATTGGACACAAATATCCAGATCACAGATGTTCAAAATGTAATGGAGGAGATAATGACGTCCCAGCAGTGCAGCTAGAATAAAAGAAGATAAGGACGACAGCTGGAAAGATAAGAACAGAGCAATAATGGAGATACAACAGATATGGCAAAATAGACGGAAGACTTATTTACAAAGTTGTTACGTAAAGATAGCATTAGTTAGTAAGCATTTAATAAGAAGTTAATGTAAAGTTGAAAAATTCAAAGTCTTATAGGTTAGGGTAGGTGAAAAGAAAGACTTTTAAGTCTTTTTAATTTTTTTTTTAAGTTTTTAGTTTTTTAGTATTTTATTGAATACGGATGTAAAAAACTTTTGTACACTTTTCATTCTATAAATAAGAGAAGGAAGGCATTGCAGAAGGCAAGCCTTCAGACATTAGCCAAAAACCTCTCTCCATTCCGTTCAAAAATATTTAGCCCAGTTAATTAAATATATACACTGCAATGGAAAAAACTATGGAACAACAAACCTCAGAAATATCAAAGCTACCGGAACAGGTATATCTATTTACGATTATGAATAGCTAAATTCATAATTCCCGACAATCATGATATGATAAAATAAATTCATATTAGTTACTTTATAGTAGAATTATTCGAAAAATAATATGTTAAGAAGTTTATTAGCAAAGTGGAAACGGAGAAAAATCCCAAGGAACTATGCCATCCTAAAGGTGAAACCAATGAGGCAAGAAGCCGTGGCGGGGAGTAACCAAAGTCGAGGCGCTGTTTAAGGGAAAAGTATCCGAATTACCATGCTAGTAGTGACCGAAGAACATGTTATTTAAGAATAATCTAGTATATAGTAATCTGAGATGACTATATTTTATTATGTATATGGTTGAAGGGAATATTTTGAAGAAAACAATTTTATGATAATGAATGATAATATATCTGATGTCATGGTAGATAAATTTAAGATACTTATTTTGTATGTACTTAGAGATATAGATGTTGCAGATATAAGAAAAATTATATTAGAAAAAGCATATGGAAAAAATTATACGGATAGAATAAATTATATACCACACATACCTAACTACTCTTATAAATATTTATTATGTTAAAATTACGTAGGATTTTTAAAGATATGCAAAAAATACAGTTACTAGAAAAACAGATAAAAATAAATATAGACAAATACATGGAAAATAAAAAATATATAAAATCTCTTAATATAAATATACAAAAACTACTAAGTCTAAAACAAATAGCTATAAAATATCAATCTTAAAAAATAGCTCATTTAGACTACCTTAGAATTTTAATCTTATATATACTTAAAGATATAGAAATAATAGATATTAAAAAAATGATATTAGAAGAAGTAATAAAGTACGAAATAGAAATGATAAATTCGCTAGAACGAATATACGAAGACATTTACCCAGAAGGATATTATTCAGATCAAGATTGTGGATGTTAGAATATATTAGAAAAACTAGAGAAAACCAAGATAATCTAAATAACGAAGTTAATTATAGAAACCATATTAGAAAAATAAAGGAAGATCTAAAAGAAAAGTTAATATGGATAGAAAAAACCTTAGAAAATTTAGAAAAAAGTACATGTAACAGTTTATATAATATAAAAAACTCACTACGAGAAGAACAACACAAAATAATAAATGACATAGAAAATCTAGAATTAGATATACACTACAGTACAGAAAGAATAAGTTATTACACAGAAATTTGTAACTCAGCAGTTACTACAGGATAAAATAATAAACTAAATAAATTTATGAATACATCTCACAAAAAGAATAATTTATTAAAACAAAATCTAAGAAATAACCACACACAAAAAAGAATAGATTCATCAGTTATAATAAATCTATTTATCAGCTTAGTTATCCGCGTATATATGAAATTTCAGAAAACGAAACAGATACTGAAATAGATAGTGAGATAGATGAATCAAATGACTGAAGAAGATATAAAAATAATAACAAAGGAAGAATATTTAAATGACGAAGGAACAGAACAAAATATAATATTTGACAGCAATATATTTGATGAAATAAAAGGAAAAAAGTTAGATTTAAGTGTAGAAAAAATATTTAAAATACCAACAATAAAAAATATTTTTAGTAGGAAAAAAGATGAATATTATGTAGTATGTCAAAAAGAACATGTAATAGACTGTAGATATGCAAAGTGAAAAGCTAGTATACCACTTGTAACAAAAAGAATAATTAATAAAGAAATAAATGATATAAAAAGTAAAGGAGATCCAATAAAATATGTACACCTTGGAGGTACAGAAATATTAATAAAAGCATGTTTTAGAGAAGGAATAGATACACCGATAGAATTATATTTAGCAGATGATAGAATTATAAAACCTATAGAAAAAAGTATAATAACTGCCGTAAAAGAAAATTTAATATACCAAAAATTCAAATTTATAATAAGTGCAAATTATTTAGTAGCAGTAACAGATAGAAATATAGATAAATCATTAGTATTATATTGGAAGATATCAGGAATAGAATTAACCCCAGGAAGTAAAATATTTACAGCGAGATGTAAAAATTTATATGTATTAACAACAAAACATAAAATAACAGGGAAAAATAAGATTAACAAGATACAAATAGATAGCCCCTTTGAACAAATTGTAAAAACAATAGATTATAATGATTATAGTTATAAAGACATAGATATAGAGGAAAATTTAGAAATAGTAAATGATAGAATAAATACAACAAAAAGAATAGCTAATGAAAAACCAGAATCATCAACCTCATAAAAAAGAATGAGTTATGATACAAATCCAATAATTAACCTAAATCAATATTACATAACAGGAAAAATAAATGAAAAAGAACATTTAATACTATTAAACACAGGACAAGAAGAAAATTATATAGCAAAATATCTAGTAAAAAATGAAGAAAGAAAAAATGATAATGATATATGCCCAGATCTACCGAGAAGTTTAATAAATAGTAAAGATATAGTAGAAAAAGAAATAATAATAGGAGGAAATAGAAAAATAAAAATAAAATTTGAGGTAAAAGAAGAAATGCAAAGAGAAGATATAATATTAGGAATAAAATGGTTAGAACAAGTAAAACCATATAATATAGAACATACACAATTAGCCATAACATATAATAGGGAAAGATTATTCTTAAGAAGAGCCTTAACATAAAATGAAAATATATGTATTAATGAAGATAGTAGTGGAAGGATATTACAATAGATATTATACACCTATGATAGATACAGGAGCAGAAGCTAATTTATGTAGATATAATTGCTTACCAAAAAGTAAATGGGATAAATAAAAAATACCAATAGTAGTTAAAGGATTTAATAATGAAGGAAGCTTAATTACTTATAAAGCTAGGAATGTAAAAGCACAAATATGGGATAAGATATTGACAATAGAAGAAATTTATAATTATGAACTAACATCAAAAGATATACTTTTAGGAATGCCATTTTTAGATAAACTATACCCACATATAATAACTAGAAACGATTGGTGGTTCACAACACCATGTAAACAAAAAGTAAGAGCAAAAAGAGTTAATAATAAAATAAGAAAGAAAACTGATTGGATAAAAGGAAGCGAAAAAATTACACAAAAGTTAGAAAATATAAAAAACGCTGAAGATACAATAGAATTAGTAGTATTTTCGATAAATAAAACAGAAATAACTATATTTTCAATAAATAAGATAGAAATAGTTAAGAAAAAATTAGAACAATTATATAGTGAAGATCCATTAAAAGGATGGAAAAAACATAAAACTACCATAAAAATTGAATTAATAGACAAAAACAGCATAATAAGCCAAAAACCATAAACATATAATTTTGAAGATTTAAAAGAATTTAAAATGCATATAGATAAATTATTAGAAAAACAATATATACAAAAAAGTAATAGTAAACATAATAGTCCAACATTTATAGTAAATAAACATAGTGAACAAAAAAGAGGAAAAAGTAGAATGGTTATTGATTATAGAAATTTAAATGCAAAAACTATAACATACAATTATCCGATACCAAATAAGATATTAAAAATAAGACAAATCCAAGGATATAATTATTTTAGCAAATTCGATTGTAAATCAGGATTTTACCATCTAAAGCTAGAAGTAGAATCTAAAGAATTAACCGCATTTACGGTACCACAAGGATTTTACGAATGGAATGTATTACCCTTTGGATATAAAAATGCACCAGGTAGATATCAACATTTTATGGATAATTATTTTAAACAATTACCTAATTGCATAGTATACATAGATGATATATTATTATATACAAAAACTAAAGAAGAACATATAAAACTATTAGAACAATTTACAGATATAATAGAAAAATCAGGAATAAGTCTAAGTGAAAAGAAAGCCGAAATTATGAAAAATCAGATAGAATTTTTAGGAATACAAATAGATAAGAGTGGAGTAAAAATGCAACAACATATAGTACAAAAAATAATAAATTCGAAAGAAGAATTAGATACAAAAAAGAAATTACAATCATTTTTAGGATTAGTAAATCAAGTAAGAGAATATATTCCAAAATTAGCAGAAAACTTAAAACCACTACAAAAGAAATTAAAAAAGGATATAGAATATAACTATGATGAAGAAGATAAAAAACAAGTTCAAAAAATAAAATTACTTTGCAAGGATTTACCAAAATTACAATTTCCGGATGAAAATAAAAAATTTACATACATAGTAGAAGCAGATGCCAATGAATATAGTTACGGAGGAGTACTTAAATATAAATATGAAGCAGAAAAAATAGAACACCATCGTAGATACTACTCAGGTACGTTTAACGAGACATAAATAAAATGGGAAATAAATAGAAAAGAATTATGTTCATTATATAAATGTTTGTTAGCATTTGAGCCATATATTGTATATAACAAATTTATTGTGCGAACAGATAATACACAGGTACGCTGGTGGCTAACAAAGAAAATACAAAATTCAGTTACAATAAAAGAGATTCGGAGACTAGTTTTAAACATATTAAATTTTACATTTGTAATAAAAGTAATCAGTACTAACAAAAATGTTATTGCAGATTACATATCAAGACAAAGCTACACAAACTAAAATGATAGAAGAAAATATACATGAAAAGATACTCAATGCCCTGACTACGCTTTCATTGAAAGTGGACAGTATGGGTACTGAGATAGTAAAGATGGGTACTGAGATAGAAACACTAAAGCTAAAGACTAGTGAAGATAAACTGAAGTCTATAGCTATGAATCAGCTAACTCAGCAATGCGCAAAGCTATGTCTATAGGAAGACAATAAAATTCCAGAGCTAGAAGGAGATGTTGGGATACTCCATAAAACCCATAACGTTTATCAATCTACTTCTGCAGGTACAAGCAAAGGAGTTAGAAAAAATATGAACCTAAACAAGCTATTTGACAAGCCATATACACCAAATACATCAAAAGACCCCATATTTATACCCCCACAAGTTACCACATATCGAGATAGCCTAAATCAAGATAAAAAGACATACAACTACACAGCCCGCACATATATAGAAAATATCTACAACGTACAAACTTTCTTAAATAGTAACCCAAAAGCTACAAATATCCAAGAACCAGATACAAACTATATAACCCAGAAATTGACCGGATACAATAAGCTAATTGCCTTACCTAAAACCAAACCCAGCTTAGTTAAAAATTGCTACGAATATGGATTACTTAGTACCGTATATACCACGGACGGAACTGAGATATCCACTATACCCGAGATATATGAAGCATTTACCACATTTAAAAGAATAACTAAAGGTACTTTATTTTTTATAAAAATATACACGGCGCCAGCAGAGATATTATTTGACGAAGTTAAGAAACCTATACAAGTTGTAAAAATAGGAATGACACGAGATATGATTATACCACAAGATATTGGTTCACAGTCAGAGATACCCAGAATCGAGATACCAAAATTTTATGCGAATAAAAGAGTTATCGGACTATCTACGATTTTACAAGAACTAGCAAACACATATTGCAACCAAAATCCCATATGGAGCTATTATTCAAGAAATCATGTATTAATATATTCAAATTCAAAAGAGCTACGAGAAACAGATATGGAGACTATTAGGCAATGGATTATGACGTTGCTTAAACCAGAGACAGAACCTATCGCCAGAGCTATTAAAGAAAAATTTATTTCAGAGGAATTATTGACCAGATATTGCAAAACTATTGGACACAAATATCCAGACCACAGATGTTCAAAATGTAATGGAGGAGATAATGACGTCCCAGCAGTGCAGCTAGAATAAAAGAAGATAAGGACGACAACTGGAAAGATAAGAACAGAGCAATAATGGAGATACAACAGATATGACAAAATAAGCGGAAGACTTATTTGTACAAAGTTGTTACGTAAAAGATAACATTAGTAGCTTTGTAGCATTTATTGAAGAGTTAATGTAAAGTAAGAATTTTCAAAGTCTTATAGGTTAGGTGAAAAGAAAGTCTTTTAAGTATTTTTAGTTTCTTTTTAGTTTTTAGTTTTTTTTTAGTATACGGATGTAAAAACTTTTGTACATTGTTCATTCTATAAATAAGAGCTCAGAAGGCATTGCAGAGGCAAGCCTTCCAACATTCAAGCAAAAAATAAACAAATGGTATCAGAGCACAGTAATTTAAAAGATATGGAAGTGAGATACGTGTTAGTGTTAGAGTCAGTTAGATTAAATTTAGTTAAGTTAGATTTAGTTATTTATTAAATTAATTATGAGAAGACCATTTAAAAATAGAGAAGCTTTTACAAAAATTAAAGAATCTTTAGTTAGTAATTATTCAGAATATATAAGTCTAAATAAAACAAAAGAAAATCCACAAAGATTAGCCTATTTAATTACACTAATATCTAGTATTGAAGCAAAATTAATAATCCATTTAAAATCTAGAAGAATGAGACATATACCATCTAATTATGATAAAATTAGATTTAGATATCCACCAAAATATTATAAACATAATTCGAATGAATAAAGAGCAAAAATACAAAGAATTAAAACAATTTATCTCTGAAAAACGTAAAGAATTAAAAATAAGAAAAGAAAGATTACATTATAATATATTTGCCGGAGTTAGTAAAAATTCAATAAATATACAAAAAGATGAAATATCAAAATTAGAATCCCAAATAGATAGTTTAGAATATATATATCAACATGAACTATTCACAATAAAATGAATAAAGAAGAATTTATAATAGATGAAAAAATATATGAAAATCACGAAGGATCAAAAATAAAAATAGTATTTTCTAATCTAGGAAGAAGGTATAAGAAAATAGGAGAACATTTATATCTTATGTTAGAAAAAGAAGAATTAAAATTAGAAGATAAATTAACAGCAATGGTAAGAATAGAAAAAGAAAATGAAGAAATAGATAGAAAAAAGGAAATAGAAAAAATTAAACAACAAACTACGGAAGAAATACGAAAAATAGAAGAAATGAAAAATAGTAGAATTGCTGAATTAGAAAAAGAACTACAAATGTTAAAAGATTTATACGAACAAAGACAAAAAGAAAAGGAAGAAAAAGATAAAGAACAAAAATTAATAAGCGAGATAAATCAATTTAAAGAAAAATTAGAAATAAATAATATAGAGGTAGAAGAAACAGATAATTATGATTTAGAAGATAGTGAAACATATACGGAAATATTAACAAATATAAAAGATTTAGAAATTAACGAAAAACAAGAAGTAATTAATGAAGAAAATACCAATACAGAAATAAATACTCTTGATAAAAAAGAAGATGAAAATCTAATACCCAAAACAACAGAAATAAGAAAACCCATATATTATAAAAATAAATTTAAAAGATATAATGAATATGACAAATGGACACCAAAACAAATAGTTAATAAAAATTATAACTTTTTAGATCTAGACTATGTAATAGATACAGAAAAAACAATACAATTATGGATAGGTTATATGACAAAACAATTATTAGACAATAATATAAACATAACAGATGCACCAGAATATATAGAAAAAACACTAATAGGATCAGTAAAATTATGGTTTACAAATTTAACTGAAAATAGTAAAAAAGTATTAAGAGCTAATAAACCTATGGAAGGAGCAACATCAACAACAACTAAATTAACACCTATAGAATTATTGAAAAAATATGAAACAACTATAAAAGATGAATTTGGTAGTATGACAACATTAGAAGAAGAAAAAGATGAAGAAAAAGATACAAATAGGAATTTAATGATAAAATTAACAATATGTAATATGTGTTATATAGACGAATATACTTGCGCATTTAAAGAATATTATTATAAAGGAGCATATAGCATAGAAGAAAGTAAAGAAATAAGAAAGTTATATTTTAATAAATTACCCGAACCATTTAGTTCAAAAATAATAAAAAGTTGGGAAGAAGCAAAAATATTAGATACATTAGGAGCTAGAATAAAAATTTTACACCAATGGTATAGAAATTTATGTGAAAAATATAGAGAAGAATTAAAAATGGAAAAAACATTAATAAGAAATTTAGCATGTTGCAAAAATAAAATAGCACCCCAATTTGGATGCGAAGAAAGATATTATAAGAAAAGAAAAAGACATAAGAAATATAAGAAATATAAAAAATCAAAATATAAATATATGAAACCAAGAAAAAGATATTATGTAAAAAAATTACAAGAATAAAAGACCATATAGAAAGAAAAAATCTATAAAAGAATGTACATGTTATAATTGTGGAAAGTTAGGACATTTAGCTAGAGATTGTAAATTACCCAAAAATCCAAAAATATTTAGCCCAGTTAATTAAATATATACTGCAATGGAAAAAGCTATGGAACAACAAACCTCAGAAATATCAAAGCTACCGGAACAGGTATATCTATTTACGATTATGAATAGCTAAATTCATAATTTCCGACAATCATGATATGATAAAATAAATTCATATTAGTTACTTTATAGTAGCTATTCATATGAATAGCTAAATTCATAATTTCCGACAATCATGATATGATAAAATAAATTCATATTAGTTACTTTATAGTAGAATTATTCGAAAAATAATATGTTAAGAAGTTTATTAGCAAAGTGGAAACGGAGAAAAATCCCAAGGAACTATGCCATCCTAAAGGTGAAACCAATGAGGCAAGAAGCCGTGGCGGGGAGTAACCAAAGTCGAGGAACTATTTAAGGGAAAAGTATCCGAATTACCATGCTAGTAGTGACCGAAGAACATGTTATTTAAGAATAATCTAGTATATAGTAATCTGAGATGACTATATTTTATTATGTATATGGTTGAAGGGAATATTTTGAAGAAAGCAATTTTATGATAATGAATGATAATATATCTGATGTCATGGTAGATAAATTTAAGATACTTATTTTGTATGTACTTAGAGATATAGATGTTGCAGATATAAGAAAAATTATATTAGAAAAAGCATATGGAAAAAATTATACGGATAGAATAAATTATATACCACACATACCTAACTACTCTTATAAATATTTATTATGTTAAAATTACGTAGAGTTTTTAAAGATACGCAAAATATACAGTTACTAGAAAAACAGATAAAAATAAATATAGACAAATACATGGAAAATAAAAAATATATAAAATCTCCTAATAAAAATATGCAAAAACCACTAAGTCTAAAACAAATAGCTATAAAATATCAATCTTTAAAAATAGCCCATTTAGACTACCTTAGAGTTTTAATCTTATATATACTTAAAGATATTGAAATAATAGATATTAAGAAAATGATATTAGAAGAAGTAATAAACTACGAAATTGAAATGATAAATGCCACAGCACAAATATATGAAGACATTTACCCAGAAGGATATTATTCAAACCAAGATTGTGGATGTTAGAATATATTAGAAAAACTAGAGAAAACCAAGATAATCTAAATAACGAAGTTAATTATAGAAACCATATTAGAAAAATAATGGAAGATCTGAAAGAAAAGTTAATATGGATAGAAAAAACCTTAGAAAATTTAGAAAAAAGTACATGTAACAGTTTATATAATATAAAAAACTCACTACGAGAAGAACAACACAAAATAATAAATGACATAGAAAATCTAGAATTAGATATACACTACAGTACAGAAAGAATAAGTTATTACACAGAAATTTGTAACTCAGCAGTTACTATAGGATAAAATAATAAACTAAATAAATTTATGAATACATCTCACAAAAAGAATAATTTATTAAAACAAAATCTAAGAAATAACCACGCACAAAAAAGAATAGATTCATCAGTTATAATAAATCTATTTATAAATCTATTTATTATCTTAGTTATCCGCACCCCCTACAAATGGTTATGCATATGTGGCACTTCTTTGATGGCAAGAAATAACTTTGAAAGTCCCTACGGTTGAAGTTATTTACCTAAGAGTCCTTAGCTTACTTATAAATACGTCTTCAGTATGGCATTTCTTTGATAAGCATAGTCTAGAAGATTCTTAGGTCTCTTCTTTCCTTTTTTTCTTGTTAAAGTTTCCAACAAAGGCAATTCTCCACAACACTTGAACAATAATGGCTGAAGTTACATTTCTATTTATTTTTACCACTGCGTAATAGCTTTATGTGTGTGTTGAAATTCAACCTGTAGTATCAAGAGCCATCTTTAGCCATGTTGTTAAGTGTTGATATAGGTGATAAATTGTTAATGTCGTGGAAATATGAAGGTTAATATCTTTTCAATAACTATAACGCCCCGGGAGTACACCCTGGACACCATACGGTGCTTACAATCCTGAGAGACCACAAGCTAACCCATGAAATGGTACCTGCTGTGAGCACTGAATAATATACTGATAATGAACATGTGCGGAAACAACTAAATATGTCATAAGTTTTCAATACTGAGAACAATACACTAAAATCCATAAGTCTGAAATATAAGACAAAATGTTGAAAACTGACTGATAAAACTGACAACTAACTGATTGTCTAAAATGTCTGAAAGCCTATAAAATTGAATGAATAAGAGTTGATGGGATAGGCCCCAACTAACTCCAACTGACTACTAAGCTGAAATACTGAAATAACATAATCGGACCTTGGAATATGAGGACTCACCATTGCTACTGTTGCTGATGCACTGGGAGGTCTTGGTGTGGTCAGGAACCTGAGCGTCTGAACCTATAATATAATACATCATAGGACAAGAAATGAGTATGTGGTTAGTACTTTGAATGTACTGGTAAGGTTAGGTTGATGTGCATGGGCTCATGTGCATGAATAATAACTAACTGAATGAATAACATGAGATAACTGATGCATAGTATGCGTGAAGGTTGTAAAGTCTTAGAATACGTGACCAAGCATATAACATGATACTGGAATAAACTGAATTATGAGTACAAATTTTAACTGAATTCTGTAACTGACTGATTACTATTGTACATGACATCACTGAGACTATTCTGAAGCTATTGTAATTCAAGGTGAATAGCTAGATTTCGGGTATTAGGTACCCCCAGGACTTAATAGCATTGAAAGTAAAACATGTCATGGTTATAATAACACAAATTAGTAGCTTGTTAATAATTCTTCCATTTAGATATTTTGTCAAAAACTTGAGAGACATACTTTATGCTCATAATAATAACCAACATGCAAGCATCATGATCACAATCCCAACTCACAATTTCTAGGGCTTTTAACATAAATCCACATAACTCTACACACATGTTAATTACTTCACATGAAACTTGTAATAAATCATGGATCAAAACTCAATTAACATCATAATCATGGATACAAATAAATTAAACATAAAATTCAGGAAAACAATCAACTTGTAGTTTTAAAAGCTGTTCTTGAACTCCAAGAGTGGAAGAAAACTTTAGATGGACACCTAACATACCTTGGTAATCAAATTGGTGAAGATTGATGGTGTATTCTTGAAGCTTGAATTTGAATTTGGATGCCCTAGGGTTTGTTCTTGAGAAATTTGAGAGACAATAAGTGATTTATCTCTTAGGGTAGGTTAATCTCGTATTTTGGGGATGAGTAAAATTGGGAAAATGACCTCAAATACCTCTCTGGACGCATTCCTTTAATTACTAAAAAAGTGCCCAGCAACGCGCTGGGCGACGCACCGCATCGATGTCCGATGCGATAGCCAACGCGACGCATCGATATCGCGTTGGCTTACTGGAATTTACACTGAAGATTGGTGAAAAGTTTTGGTCGATGTGATGGGCCATGCGACACATTGATATACTATTTTGGACTCCTAAACATGCCTTAAACTACATCCAAAAAATCTGAAACTCACCCAAAGTGACCTATTGACATAACGGATCATGATTCAATCCAAGGATCAACATTTTAAGGTCATAAATTTTGTAAAATAAGATCGCCAAATTAATAAGGCTAAAAAATAGTTCTAAGTATAAACACTTAGCTGAAATCTCTAAGTCTGGAACCTTTTTTCATCCTCTAAAGTACTGAGTTAAGATAGAATTTTGCGGTGTCTTACAATATCTCCCCCTTGGGAACATTCATCCTCGAATGAGACCGACTAAGCTGAGAATACTGATAGACTGAGTTTACATACTGAACATGCACAACTGAAGCATGATTACCTGACTGAAACATCATACTAAACATGCATAACTGAAGCATGACTGAATTTTGAAGGCATGACACATGACTGAGCTATTTCATGATGGTATGCATGATATGAGCATGTTATGCAATTGAAACCGATACCGAGTTCATAAAGGTAATCTGAGCATGGAACTGAGCAAATTCAAGGAAAATTATTACCTTGAGATGAGACTGAGTTTGCGGAGAAGAGGTGAGGATACTTGGTCCGCATATCTTCTTATGCTTCCCAAGTAGATCCCTCAATGGAGTGATTCTTCCAAGGAACTTTGATTAGAGTAACTTCTTTGTTCCTCAGTCTGCGAATCTAATGATCAAGAATTTTGACTGGAACTTCTTCATAAAAGAGACTATTTTAAGCATCTATATCCTCTATAGGGATTACAACTACTGAGTCACCAATGAATTTCTTAAGCAAGGATACGTGAAACACTAAGCACACTGAAGCTAAGTGTGAAGGCAACTCAAGCTCGTAAGCTACCTTACCAAAATGGCTAAGAATTCGGTAAGGACTGACATATGGAGGACTGATCTTCCCTTTCTTGCCAAACCTCTTCACTCCCTTCATAGGCAAGATTTTCAAATACATATAATCACCAATCTCAAACTCTAGATCTTTTCTTTGCACATCTGCATACGATTTTTGTCGGCTCTAAGTTGTCTTAAGCTTTTCCCTGGTCAACTGAACTTTTTCTAAGGCATTAAATACCATGTTATCCCCTACCACTATGGCCTCACCCACTTCAATCTAACCAATGATAGATCTATATCTCCTCCCATAGAGTGCCTCAAACAGAGTCATCAGAATGCTAGAATGATAGATGTTATTATATGCAAACTCAATCAAAGGAAAGTGGTTATCCCAACTACCCTTAAAGTCCATGGCACATGATCTTAACATATCTTCAAAAGTCTAGATAGTCCTTTTGGGTTGACTATCTGTCTGAGGGTGAAAGGTTATACCAAGGTGAACTTGGGTACCAAGACCCTTCTGGAAGACTTTCCAGAAATAAGAGGTAAACTGCGTACCTCTATTTAAAATGATATACAACGAAACTCCGTACAATCTAACCAACTCTCTAATATAGAGCTTGGTGTAATCCTCAGATAAATAAGAGGTATGAACTGGCAAGAAATAAGCTGATTTGGTCATCCTATCCATAATAACCCAAACTAAATCATGTTGATGACGATTACGGGGAAAGCCTATCACAAAATCCATGTTCACCTTCTCCCACTTCGAAGTGGGAATACTAAACTCTTGCATAGATCCACTAGGCATCTAATGTTCGATCTTAACCTACTGATATGCCGAGCACTTAGCTATAAACTCTGCAATGTCTCTCTTCATCCCACTCTACCAATAGAATTATCATAAGTCACGGTATATCTTGGTGGCCCCTGGGTGAATACATTAGCATGCACCATGTGCTTCTGAAAGAATCAACTGTCTCACACCATCCACACATGGCACACATAGTTGACCTTGGTAGTGTAACACACCATATCTCCCTTGGGAGAAACCCTCTAATTTTTTATCTTTGATTGACTCTTATAGCTTAACTACACTTGGATCCCTGTCCTACTTTTATTTTACTTTGGAAACCATAGATGGTTTCGACCTATTCTGTACCCATATGCTACCCTCTGCTGAATCGACTAAGCGAACACCAAGTTGAGTAAGATGATGAACTTCCTGAACTAACTTTTTCTTACCATCCTCCACCTGAGTAACACTACCCATAGACATCCTACTAAAACCATCAACCACTATATTGTCTTTGCCCAAATAATACAGAACACTCAATTCTTAGTCTTTAAACAACTTTAACCACTTTCTTTGATACAGGTTTAGGTCTTTCTGAGAAAATACATACTGTAAGCTTTTATGGTCGGTGAACACATCGACATGCACCCCATACAAATAATGCCTCTAAATCTATATGGCAAACACTACCGTTGCTAACTCAAGATCATGAGTAGGACAGTTCTTTTCTTGGGGCTTAAACTGTCTAGAGGCATAGGCTATGACCTTACCTTTCTGCATCAAAACACATCTCAGACGAACTCTAGAAGCATCGCAATAAACCCCAAACCCATATGAATAATTTGGTAAAGTCAAAACTAGGGCTATAGTGAGTCGAGTCTTCAACTCCTGAAAACTCTTCTTACAAGAATTTGACCACTAGAACTTGAATTTCTTCTGAGTTAATCTGGAAATAGGGGACGCAATAGATGAAAATCCCTTAATAAACTATTGGTAATAGCTAGCGAAACCCAAGAAACTCCTAATATTTGACAAAGTGATAGATCTAGGACAGTTTCTCACTACTTTAATCTTTTGAAGGTCAACTCTAGTGCCATCATCAAAAATGATATGACCAAGGAAAGCTACTGACCTTAGAGAAAATTCATATTTACTGAATTTGGCGAACTGATGGGCTTTTAGGGTCTGTAACACTACTCTGAGATGGTCTTCATAATTATGTTCACTGCGAGAGTAGACATGAATATCATCAATAAAGACTATGATGAACATGTCCAAGTATCTCTTGAACACACAGTTCTTTAAGTTTGTGAAAGTTGTTGGTGCATTGGTAAGACCAAATGACATAACTAGGAATTCGAATTGACCATACCGAGTTTTGAAAGCTATTTTTTGAATGTCATATTCTCTGACTCTGAGTTGATGATAGCCTAATCTGAGGTCTATCTTAGAAAAGTAATTGGCACCCTAAAATTGGTCAAACAAGTCATCGATTCTGGGAAGTGGATACTTGTTCTTGACTATGACTTTGTTCAACTGACGGTATTCAATACACATTCTGAGGGAACCATCTTTCTTACACATGAATAAGACTGGTGCACCCTACAGGGAAATACTAGGTCTGATGAATCCCTTATCTTGGAGATCTTTCAACTTTTTTTTTTAGCTCTCTGAGTTCTGGTGGTGCTATTCTGTATGGAGAAATAGAGATAGACTGAGTATCGGGAAGAAGATCTATTTTGAAGTCAATTTCTCCCTCAGCAGGGACTCTAGAAAGATCTTTGAGAAACACATCTAGAAATTCACATGCTACTGGAAATGACTCAAGACTAGGAGTATCGAAACTAGTATCCTTAACTCAAACAAAATGGTAGACACACCCTTTAGATATAATTTTTCTCTCCCTTAGGTAAGAAATAAGTTGACTCTTAAGTGCTGAAGTACGACCCCTCCATTTAAGGACTGGTTCATTTGGAAAATAAAAATAGATAATTTGATTTTGGTAGTCAACTAAAGCATAGCATGAATTGAGCTAATCCATGCCGAGAATGATGTCAAAATCTGTCATCTCTAACTCTACTAAGTCTATCGAGGAAACTTTCTAGGATACCATAACCCGACAGTTCTTGTATTTCCGTTGGGATATGATAGAAATTCTAAGAAGGGCTCTGCTAGGATTTCAGGACTGACTCCGAAGTCAACAGCTATGTAAGAGTTACAAAGTACAAATAAACTTGTAACGTACCAGTGACCATATTAGGATAACTTTCCTAATCCTTACGGTACTGAAGTGCATAGAGTCTATTTAGGCATTTTCCACTGGTGGCACTGGAAATGGCACCCTATTGATTCGGGTGATCGAACTAAATTGGGGGACGATTATGTTGACTTTTCAAACCCACCTGAGGACACTCTCTAACCCTATGGCCTGGTTTGCCACATCTGAAACATACATCACTACTAGTTCTACAGACACCCTGATGGTTTCTGCCACACTTCTAGCAAAGTGGATTTGTTTGGGCACTGCTAACACTACCCTACAGTTTAAGGCTCAATGCCTTATCTTTATTGCCCTCTTTGAATTTTGACACAGGGTTAATGGCTGAGTATAGAGCTGGAACTGAAGATATCAGGCGGAATTGAGAAGATTTCCACCCTCTGACTTAGGCTGAGTGAAGCTAAAGCTATCTATTTTATCCCTCTTATTCTCCCTCTCCTTCTATTTATCCTTAGCCTCCTTTATTTGTTGAGCATGGACTATGAGCCAAAATATCTCCATATTTTTAATCAGCATTACGTTTCTACACTCCTTGACCATACCGTCAGACACACCCGACATAAACTTACTCATCTTAGATCTGCTATCTGCTACCACATGAGGGGCATATCTAGCTAATTGAGTAAACTTGAGGGAATACTCTTTCATTGTCGTGTTGCCCTATTTTAGATTAATAAACTCCAAAACCTTAGCTTCCCTCAACTTCAGTAGGAAGAACTTATCAAGGAAAGCAGTAGCAAACTCCTCCCATTCTACGGGCCCTGAATCAGCGCCCCTATCTTCCTTCCACTAATTAAACCATGTATGATCCATATCCTATAATTGATATACAGCTAACTCAGCACTCTCACTGAAAGTCACCCCCATTATATCTGTGACTTTTTACACCATGTCAAAGAATTCCTGTAGGTCCTCCTTAGGTTTAGACCCTGTAAATAATAGAGGATTTATTCGGGTGAAGTCCCAAATTCTAGCTGCAGTAGTACTGGCAACTGGGTTGGCCTCAATGGGACCTGGGCATTCATTCTGGGCTGACACAAAATAAGCCAATGTGGTGAAAACTGCTCTAAATTCTATATGGGAGATATGCTCATCAAAGGGATCTGCCTGAACGGGCAGGGGTGCTGGCTGATTTTTAGTTCTTCTTCCATTAGTCCTTTTTAGAGGCATATTCTAAAAATGGAATAATTTGAGCTAATGTTCACTCACACGATATGAATACAAAAAGAAAGGAACTTATTCCTAAAATTTCATAACCTCTTGTCCATAAGTGTGGCGCGCTACACACCCATGTAAAAAACCCTACTAGACGCGGCTTTCAGACTTCCTAGGACTCTATTGAACCTTAGGCTCTGATACCAAGTTTATAATACCCCGATTATTTAGCCTGAATGCCACATGGTGCACCTGGCCCTGAAGGACCACAAGCCAACCCATGACTGACACCTGCTGTGAGCACTAAATAATAATACTGAAATAACATAGAAAATAGGCTGAAATACCATAAGGTTCATAATTTAAAAACAAATATTGAATACAGATAAATAAATACTAAAAACTAAATATCTGTCTGAAATAATCTAGCCTGAAAGCCTTTAACTGTCTGAATATGGAGTTGATGGGATAAGTCCCTAACTAACTCTGACTACTAAATGTATGGAACTACTAAAATATTGAAATGATAACTTTATCCTCAAACTATGAGGAATCACCACTAAATCTGTTGCTGATAGGCTGGGCTTCTAAGTACAGTCAGGAGATCGTGCATCTGACCCTATAATATAAGACATTATAGCACAAAAGAAAGAGTATACATTAGTACTTTAAATGTACTAGTATGCTAAGTGAGGTAGGCTAATATGCAAGGGTTCATATGCATGAACAATAATTGGCTGAGTAACATGAATATAACTAAATAAGAGTACATAAATATCTGAAACTCTTATAAATACTGATTATGCAATGATGCATATGAATCTACTTTACTATAACTGAGATCACTGATAACTGAATTACTAATAACTAAGTTACTAATAACTGGGTAACTATTTTTTATAGTCCTGATTCTATACTGAGCGGGGTAACTGTTTCTGACAGTCCTAATTCTGAGAACTGATCTGAGGTTTTATACTGAGTCTGAAACTAAAACTATAACTATGGGAATGTTCATCTAACCGAATTACCCCAATCATAAACAGAGTTGGGGTCCAACCTGTGACCCCAGTTTGAAGGGTGTTAGCACCTTGCCAAGGGATACTAACAATAGCTGTGAGTTAACTCTATCTGACAAGAAGACATTTCGTCAACCTTCACTGGCAGGAAAACTCGTATGAGTTATATTTACCCTTATCTTGCAGGAAGATATCTCAACCTAAACTCGCTATGTAGTTCTATAACATAGTGATTGCTACTAAAGGTCAAACTATTCACTGACAAGAATGCCCTCATCCCTGGGTTCGTTCGGTGCTGATTCCTACTCCCAACTGAATAGACACTGAACTGATTTCTAAATTGTACGAGGCTTAAATGAATTGTTATTGATTGTACTAACTGAATGAACTGATCTGAGTTCACTGAGTTCTGTTAACTGACTGAATACACTAAGTTCTATAACTGACTGATTACAACTGTACGTAACATCTCTAAGACAATTCTAAAGCTACTGTAATTCTAGGTAAACATCTAGATTTTGGGTATTGGATACCCCCAGGACTTGATAGCATTGAAAGTAAAATATGGCATGGTTATAATAAAATAAATTAGTAGCTTGTTAATAATGCTTCCATTTAGATATTTTGTCAAACACTTGAGAGGCATGCTTTATGCTCATAATAATAACCAACATGCAAGCATCATGATCACAATCCCAACTTAAAATTTCAAGGGCTTTTAACATAAATCCATATAACCCTACACACATTTTAATTACTTCACATGAAACTTGTAATAAAATCATGGATTACCACTCAATTAACATCATTATCATGGATACAATCAAATTTAACATAAAATTCATAAAAATAATCAACTTGTAGTTTTAAAAGAGGTTCCTGGACTTCAAGAATGAAAAAAAAACCTTGGATGAACACCTAACATACCTTGGTAATCAAATTTGTGAAGATTGATGGTGTGTTCTTAAAGCTTGAATTTGAATTTGAATGCCCTAGGGTTTGTTCTTGAGAAATTTGAGAGGCAATAAGTGATTTAGCCCTTAGGGTAGGTTAATCTAATGTTTTGGGGCTAAATATAATTGGGAAAATAACCCAAATACCCCTCTGTATGTAGATATTTAATCATGGAAAACATGCCCAACGATGCGCAGGGTGACGTGTCGCATCGATGGTCGATGCGATAGACAGTGCAATGCATCGATATCACGTTGGCTCACTGGAATTTGCACTGAAGGCTAGTAAAAAGTTTTGGTCAACGTGATTGGTAATGCAATGCATCAAGATCTCAATGATCCACTATTTTGGACTCCCAAACATGCCTTAAACGACATTTAAAAAATCTAAAACTCACCCGAAGTGACCTATTGTAATGCCCCGTATTTTTTCCTAGCAAATTTCATATCAAGAATGTCTAGTATTAGCTTATAAATTGAATGATGATTATTCCATGAGGAATTTTCAAGATTTTTACTTTTTTTCAGGTAAATTTAATAAGCTTTCCATCAATATAAGATTCACCTAAATCCGATAACCGGATCAGAAGTTATGACTATTTCAAGTTCCCATCATAAAACCAACGCCATATTGGTCAGTGGAGTGCCATGTCACAAGATAAAATTACAATTGTCTTTTTCCAGTGTCACAGTGTAATTTCCTTTACATCGCGCCAAAGTTTTAGGTCACAAAGGAAGTTGCAATGCAATGGCCCCGTGTCAAGCCATCCCCCAACTTCCCAGCTGTCAAATTCCAATGACACGATACGATAGCGCCGCGTTCCGCTAAAGGTCCAGTTTGGAAAATTTTTACAATTTTAAAAGACACATCCAAGGGTTAAAAGGGTCAATTTCCTACCCTTATTTAAATCCAATAACGTGTGATTTAGCTATTCTTCACCCAAAATATACTAGTTTCTCTCAAGAACAAGCTAGGGTTTCTTTTGGGGTTTCGAATTCAAGAAGGTTTCACCGTCAATCTTCACAAAATCACGAACTAAGGTATGCATAGTGTTCATTCATGGACTCCTTTCATCCATGAAGCCCAAGAATCCTTTTTTGTAAATTTAAGTTTATGGATTTTCTTATGAATTTCATGATTTGGATGCTCTTGTTCATGCGGGTAATGAGAAATTGAATTTTACTCCATGTTGGCTGATACATTCTATGTGGGTTAAATTATTATAGATATAGATTCATGTAAACTTATGACTAAGCCCTTGAATGATGAAATTATATTTGAACCATGATGTTTAATTATTGCACAATGATGTTTACATGTACCATGCCTACAATATGTTTGATTAAATGCCTAGATGAAGGAAAAGTGCCTAACTAGCATGATACCATGAAATCCCCATGTATGTACAAGTTATGCCTATCACATGTTTTGATAAAATGCTTCTATAAATGTATTATGGATTATGATGTCAGGTATATGTTCAAGTAAGTTATGCTTGGTCAGTATCCTTTCATCGAGTCCTGGGGGGACTCGTACCCAAAACATTAGCTTTGTGCCTAGAGCCATGTCATGTTTTCATGTTACTCTCAGTCAAGCTATGAATCCTTAGACTTCAGACATTCTTATGACTCAGAAAATCTCTATGATCTTATGAACTCAGTCAATTGTTAGATATCAGTAGTATTCCGCCAGTCAACGGAATTCATCAACTCAGCCCATGTTCAGAGTCTATTCAGATCGGAGTAGGAATTAGCACCAAGTGAACCCAAGGATGGGAACACACACCATCAGATAAGGGTGTGATTCTTAGAAGTCATCCTTGCATTCCAGAACTATGTAGCCGGCATAGGTTAAGACATTAACACTATCCGATTAGGGTTGATGAGGTGGATAAGCACTGTCAGATAAGAGTCCCACCATTCTCTTTTGGGGACACTATTGATGAGGGTCACCTACAGCTTATCTTTACCAGTTGCATGGTATTGACACCATTCTAATTGAGGTTACAGATTGGACTCTAACTCAGCCATAATGGCGTATTAGGGGCATGTTGGTTAGATAACTACTTCCCACAGTTTTATGTTATAGAATTAGGACTATCAGATATAGTCAATCAGTCTCAGCAATAGAACTCAAATAGTTCTTCAGATTTTAGGACAGTCAGACTCTCAAAAATCATTAGTTGTTTGCCAAATTTAGTAAGTGCGAATTTTGGCTAAGGTCGGTAGCATTCCTTGGTCACATCATTTTCAGCGATGGCATTAGAGTAAATCCTTAAATGACCAAAGCAGTAAGAAACTGGCCTCGCCCTGTCTCTCCATCAGATATTAGGAGTTTCTTGGGTTTGGCTGGCTATTAAATATGGTTTATTGAGGGATTTTCTTCTATTACATCCCCTATGTCTAGATTGACTCAGAAAAAAGTCAAGTTTTAGTGGTCAGAATCTTGCGAGAAGAGTTTTCAGGAGTTAAAGACTCTCGTAACCTCAGCTCCAGACTTAGCTCTCCCAGATGGTTCAGATGGGTTCGTAGTGTATTGTAATATGATATGTGAGAAAATGCTAACACATTTGAGGCTTTTAACTAAGAATAATTGCAAAGTCTTAAGAAACTTTTGTCATTTTTGATTGTTTTATCTTTGATTTTGCAGTGGAAGTCAAGATACAAGAGAACCAACAATGATGGAAGTAAAAAAGTTGAAATCTGAAGCAAATAGAAGAGAAGTGTGGCTGACGAGATTTCTGATAAGAAGTCAGCATATCGATAAGTTATCAGCTTCATCGTCAGCCTTAAATAGAGAATAGGATTCAGTTGGAAGAAGTGACAATGACATGTAATAAGCCATCAGAGTTATAATAAGCCATCAAGATCATTGTTAGCCTAAGGCAGAACATGAGAGATGAAGTAAATCATCAACGACATCTATGATAAGTCGTCAAGGATCTGATAAGCCATCATGCTTCATAATCAGCCTAAGGCAACGAATGACAACAATGAAGAGAAGCTAACGACATCTGTGATAAGTCGTCGAACTCTTGATAAAGCATCATAAAATGTCTTCACCTATCCGAGAAATTACTGAACTCTGTGATTTTTTTCCATAATTAAGGTAAACTATTTAAAATATTGTTTAGGGTTTTCTTGGGGGCTGGGACTCTATATTCTGGAACTTATTCCAAGGGAGTTTACTTTTCTTCTTGGGGGATCTTAACTTAGAATTCAATATTCAACTCTTTGATTGGGTTTTGAGATTTTGCACTTGAACTTGGAAGAGAATCAACTTCAGACTTCATCTTTTGTAAGTTTAATTACTTTAAATGATGAATATGATTGTTGCTATCTCTTTCTCGCTCATGTGGAACTAAAATCCATAACTAGGGTTGTGGGATCTATGATTATTCCTCCATGGATTTAATATTTGGTTAGGGTTCTAGTGATTGTGGGAGAATCTTGATAATTCCTTTGTATTAATTATTTTTTGTTGGTTGCAAACAATAGGACTTGCTTACTATTGATTTACTTGAGATAAGAAATCAATCCCAGTAATTAGTGAATTATCAACGAGGATTTGGGAAGGTTAAGCTCTCATCTAATGATTAATATTGTAACAAGATTCATCAACTTGAGATGAAATCAAGTATGAATAGAATGCTTTCCTAAGTTCAAAAGAATTAGGGAGTTCAACATCTAGGTAGGTTGAGAAACACTTAGATGGACTATTGAAACTGATAATTTGGTTTTTCCCATAAGTCATAAGAATCCAATACTACAACTATTATTCAATGGAGGATTACTAATCATAGTGATCACAACTCTAGTTTCTCTATATCATTGATTTGAAATATTGCACTTTAAGATTTGAGCTCTGAAGCAAATTAAACTTTAACAATTGTTTGATCATTGAAAACCCCCATTTTATCTTTTTGTATCATTTGTTTGAATTTATTTTGAAGCTTTAGTATCAAACTAGTTTAATTGCCACTCACATTGTTCCCTGTGGATTCGACCCCAAATCCAAAGTTGGGTAAATGTATTGACGACATCCGCCTTGCACTTAATTGACATGTAAGTTGAGCTTTATAAAAAATGGCGACGTTGCCGGGGAACAATTTGGCGTATTGAGTTGGTTTGAAATTTTAGTTTACTTGGTTGAATTAAAACTTTTAAATATTTGTTTAGTTTATTTTTTATTATTTTATTTTTATCACACCTTTCTTGAGATGTCAGCCTGGATAGATGATTTTTTGAGTGATGATGATTCTTGTTATTATTGTAGGGGACCATATTTTGAGGCTTGCTGTCCAGATTTACTTGGAAATGCATGGACTGGACCTTTACAATATGATGTGGATACTATCCTACTTACTGTAACTTTGTGTTTGGCTTGTGGTCAAAGTGATCATACTGAAGATATGTGTGCTTTCATGATTCAAGAAAACAAATTGATGAAATAAATTTTAGAGAATCAAGAACAGCTGTAGGCAGAGCTAAAGGAGTTACCACTTCCACCGTGTTTACAGCGGCTAAACAAAGAAGAATATGAAAAGGACATTAGCCAATTTAAGGAGAAAACTTAAGAATCACAACCACTCGATTGTCATCTTGATCTTGAGACTGACATAGATAAGGTGAATAAAAGTGAGCGTGTAGTAGATAGTGTAAATTTTGAAGTAGAATTAGTTAGGCCTCACTCGAAGCATCTTTCCACATTATATTTAGATGATATCTTGTAAGTAACATAAAAACACACCTCACTTTAAGGCCAAGTGGTTTACCACGCTCAATCCATTACTTGACTTCTTAATTTTTGTACCATCCCCTATGATCGAGGCAAGAAGATGGACTCTAAGTTGGGGGTGAAATTCATATCATTAAGGTGGAGGAAAGAGCTGAGTTGGGTCATGCCACAATATAAAATCAGGCGGTTCTTGGGAGCAAACCCAAGGTATTTTGTTGTTTGTATTTGTATTATATGATTGATATCAAATCTTCGTACCCATGGTGCCACATGTATATTTCTAACTCTCTTATTTTAGTTTGACGCATTGGGGGCATTGCATGATTTTAAGTTGAGGGTGGGGCTATTTGTGGGTGTTGATGTCTTCTTGGAGTTTTTATTGCCGTGCCTCTTTTCCCCAGAGTCTTGTTCCTAGTAGAGCAGGCATGTTTAGGCGTATTATGTTTTTTTGTGATGTGTTTTGATTAACTGGGGGGAGGGGGAACAAGTACCTTAGGCAGTTAACATGTTTTTGTTGATTTTTAAACACCTCTGCAATGGTCTATTTTATAACTGTGTGATATGCATTTATGTGTGACCACTGTGCATCTTGTTATGGCATTAGTACTAGTGACATGATAACTACTGCCAAACAATTGCATGAACTGAATAGGTAGTAGCTTGTGATGTACCTTTCTACCATGTGTGTGTGAGAACCTACCTAGTTCCCGTTGTGTGTTAAATCCAGAACTTGCCCGGTTGGTCTTGCCTTGATTGTAGGATAGTGGTTAGAAAAAGATCATAGGTCGTTGTTGATATTAGCCCACTTTTAGCCTAAATGACCTTTCCTGTACGCATAATATCTCTTGATCCCTATTTTGAGCCTTAATAGCCTATTTATTTTTATAAAACCTATCACCGTCCCATTTATATCATAATGAACCTATTTTGGCCTTGGTCCTCCTTGGACACTGTGCACCTTGACTTAGGCAAATGGCCTAAGTTGAGGGCGGCTATCATAGGGGTGCATGATGTAAAATGAGTATGAAGAAAAGTAGAAAAGAATAAAAAGTTGGGTGCAGTGGAAAAGAACAATAAAAGAAAAGTTGTGAAATAGAAAAAAAGTGATTATAGAAAAGACCGCACCAATCCTGAATATATCTGATCAAGAAAAGAGAAGAATAGAAAAGGTTAATAAGTGAGACCCCAGAAGATAGTGTAGTGTCAAGCAGGCTTAGTCACTTTAAATATCATCGAGTATCATACCAGCCCCTAGCTTACATTACAAGCCAACGAGAAGATCTACAGTTATCCTAGTTGACCTGTCTGAAAATCTTGGTAATGAAAATAAGGGCTAGCCTATGGTGTTTGGCATACATTGATTGGAACTTCATTATAAGAGTGAGAATCTTTTAACTATCCCCATGGTTACATATGTGATGTTTGATAAAAGTGAAGTGGGACTACTTTGTAGTGAGGACACACTGGTTACGTTGCTAGTTGCTAACTTTTTTGGATAGTGTAATCTTCGTACATGCATGGTTGTTGTTACTGAATTGATGCCATATCTTGATTCCGGTGTGTACCATTGTTGTTCTTCAGTAGCATACATAGTTGATTTGGAATTAATTGACCTTGGAGAAGGTAAAGCTAGTTTTGAGATAATATAGATGATTGACTGCCAAATGTACTTTGTATCCTCTTGGCTGTGTTTTAGTTGCTTGACGACAAGCAATTGTTTTAAGTTGAAGGGTGTTGATGTGTGAGCAGATGCTAACACATTTGAGACTTTTAACTGAGAATAATTGCAAAGTCTTGAGCAACATTTGTCATTTTTAATTATTTTATCTTTGATTTTGCAGTGGAAGTCAAGATGTAAGAGAACCAATAATGATGGAAGTAAAAGAGTTCAAATTTGAAGCAAATAGAAGAGAAGTGTGGATAACGGCATTCCTGATAAGTAAGAATGACATTCAGCTTCATTATCAGCCTTAAATAGAGAATGGGATTCAGCAGGAAGAAGTGACAACGACATGTAATAAGCCATCAGAGTTATGATAAGCCATCAAGATCGTTGTTAGCCTAAGGCAAAACATGAGAGCTGAAGTAAATCATCAGCGACATCTGTGATAAGTCGTCAAGGATCTGATAAGCCATCACGCTTCATAATCATCCTAAGGCAACGAATGTCAACAGCGAAGAGGAGATGACGACATCTGTGATAAGTCGTCAGACTCCTGATAAAGCATCATAAAATGTCTTCACCTATCCGAGAAATTACTGAACTCTGTTAATTTTTTCCATAATTAAGGTAAACTATTTAAAATATTGTTTAGGGTTTTCTTGGGGGATGGGACTCTATATTGTAGAACTTATTCCAAGGGAGTTTACTTTTCTTTTTGGGAGATCTTAACTTAGAATTGAATATTCAACTCTTTGATTGGGTTTTGAGATTTTACTCTTGAACATGGAAGAGAATCAACTTCAGACTTCATCTTTTGTAAGTTTAATTACTTTGAATAATGAATACAATTGTTGCTATCTCTTTCTTTCTCATGTGAAAATAAAACCAACAACTAGGGTTGTGGGATCTATGATTATTCCTCCATGGATTTAATATTTGGTTAGGGTTCGAGTGATTGTGGGAGCATCTTGATAATTCTTTTGTATTAATTATTTTTTGTTGGTTGCAAACAATAGGCCTTGCTTACTGTTTATTTACTTGATATAAGAAATAAACCCTAGTAATTAGTGAATTATCAATGAGGATTTAAGAAGGTTAAGCTCTCATCTAATGATTAATGTTGTAACAAGATTGATCAACTTGAGATAAAATCAGTATGAATAGAATGCTTTCCTAAGTTCAAGAGAATTAGGGTGTTTAACATCTAGGTAGGTTGAGAAACACTTAGATGGACTGTCGAAACTGATAATTTGGTGTTTCCCATAGTCATGAGAATCCAATACTACAATTGTTATTCAATGAAGGATTACTAATAATAGTGATCAAAACTCTAGTTTCTCTATATTATTGATTTAAAATATTGCAGTTTAAGATTTGAGCTCTGAAGCAAATTAAACTTTAACATTTGTTTGATCGTTCAAAACCCTAATTTTATCTTTTCGTATCATTTTTTTAAATTTAACTTGTCTTTTTAGTTTCAAACTAGTTTAATCGCCATTCACATTATTCCCTATGGATTTGACCCCAACTCCAAAGTTGGGTAAATCTATTGACGATGACCGCCTTGCACTTTATTGACGTGTAAGTTAAGTGTTATCCTAATGCATCCAAAGTGGGTCTAGTTTGTGTGCTCATGCAGCATGGTAAGGTAATAGCCTATGTCTCCAGACAACTTAAACCCCATGAGAGGAATTATCCTACTCATGATCTTGAGTTATCATCCATAGTCTATGCCTTAAAGATTCAGAGGCATTATCTCTATGGGGTTCATGTAGATGTCTTCACAGATTATAAGAGTCTTCAGTATTTCTTTTCTTAGAAAGATCTCAATCTTCGTCAGAGAAAGTGGTTAGAGCTCTTGAAAGATTATGACATGAGTGCCTTTATCATTCGGGCAAGGCCAATGTAGTGGCCGACACTCTCAGTAGACTATCCATGGGTAGACTTTCTCATGTTGAGGACAGTAAGAAGAAGTTACCTTAGGAAGTCCATCATCTTACCATACTAGGTGTTCGCTTATTTGATACAGATGGGGGTGATATATGGGTTCAGAGTAGTTCAGAATCATCTCTAGTTTTTTAGGTGAAAGAAAAGCAAGATAGAGATCCCAGCCTTGTCATGTTGAAAGAGTCAGTTCAAGATAAAAAAATAGAGGTTTTCTCCTAATGGGGAGATAGCGTTCTTCGTTATCAAGGTCGTCTCTGTATTCCAAGTATAGATGAATTAAGGTAGCAAATTCTTGTAGAAGTGCATGTTGTACGCTACTCTATTCATCCAGGGGCCAAAAAAATATACCACAACTAGCGAAAAATCTATTGGTAGAGTGGGATTAAGAGAGATATTGTAGAGTTTGTGGCTAAGTGCTCTATATTTCAGCAGGTTAAGATAGAGCATCATAAGTCTGGTGGGCCCATGCAGGAGTTTAGTATTACTACTTGGAAGTGGTAAGTTGTGAACATGGACTTCGTGATGGGTTTGCCTCGAATTCGTCATCAGCATGAGTCAGTATGGGTCATTATAGATAGAATTACCAAATTAGCTTATTTCCTTCCAGTTCATACCTCTTATTCAACCGAGGATTATGCCAAACTCTACACAAGGAGTTGGTCAGATTGCATAGTGTTCCGCTATCTATTATCTCAGACAGAGGTACCCAGTTCACCTCTTATTTCTGGAAAGTATTCCAAAAGGGTCTTGGTACCCAAGTTTATCTTAGTAGAGCATTTCATCCTCAGATAGATGGTCAAGCAGAAAGGACCATTCAAATGTTAAAAGATATGCTAAGGGCATATTCAATCGATTTTAAGGGAAGTTGGGATGGCCATTTAACTTTGATTGAGTTTGCATACAACAACAACTATCATTCCAGTATTTAGATGGTTGCATTCAAAGCTCTCTACGGTAGGAGATGTAGATCTCCAATTGGTTGATTTGAAGCTAGTGAGGCCTCATTCATATGTCCTAACTTGGTATTCAATGCTTAGAAAAAGTCCAATTGATTAGAGAAACACTCCGGGCTACTCAGAGCTGATAGAAGTCTTATGCAGATGTTCGTAGAAAAGATCTCGAGTTTGAGATTGGTGATCATGTCTATCTAAAGATCTCTCCCATGAAGGGAGGGAAGATATTTGGCAAGAAGAGAAAGCTCAGTCCCCAATATGTTGGTCCCTTCAAGATTCTCAATTGCTTTGGCAAGGTAGCTTATGAGCTTGAATTGCCTTTAGATCTAGCCTCAGTTCATCCAGTATTTCGTGTCTTTTTGATCAAGAAGTGCATAGGTGACCCATCAGTTGTAGTCCTAATTTATAGCATTGATGTTCAGAACACTCTTTCTTATGAAGAGATTCCAGTCAAAATATTAGACTATCAGACTAGTAGATTAAGGAACAAAAAAGTCCCTCTAGTTAAGGTTCTTGGGTGAAATTAGTCTGTCGAGGGAGCTACTTGGGAAGCAGAGGCATACATGCGTACCAAGTATCCTCACATCTTCTTCGCGAACTTAGATCAGGCTCAAGGTAACAGTTCTCATTAAGCTTACTCAGTTTCAAGTTCAGTGTTCATCACAAACTTGGTATGCAGTTTTATGCTCACATTCCCATTAGAAACTTGGTATCAAGTACCATTGCATATTCGCCATGCACTCACATATCAGTTCAGTTATGTAATTATGCATCAGACATGAATTCTCATTGTGAGAAACTTAGTTCTTCAGAACACTCAGTCATGTATTCATGAATCAGTTACACAGGCATCATATATGTATGTTCAGTATTATATATTTAGCTTGTAAGTCATGCCAATCATGGGATCATGTTCTAGTTATTCATGTTCAGTATGTACGTTAGTTTTCTTTTCTCCCCTCTCAGTCAGTCTCATTCGAGGAGGAATGTTCTCAAGGGGGTGATATTGTAATACGCCATACTTTCTCTTAGCTAATTTTATCTTAAAAATGTCTAGTATTAGATTCTAAATTGAATGATGGTTATTCCATGAGGAATTCTTAAGATTTTCCCTTTTTGTCGTGTGGTAAATTCAATAATATTTCCATCGATATAAGATTCACCCCAATCCGATAACCGGGTCAGGAGTTACGGCTATTTCAAATTCCCATCGTAAAGCAACGCCATATTAGTTAGTGGATCACCGCGCCACAAGGGGAAATGGCATTTGGAAAATTCCAGTAGGATTCCATAATTATGGCGCATCGCGCCAGGGCCCAAATTCAGAATTGTCCATTTTCCAGTGTCTCAGCGCGATTTCCCCTGTGTCGCGCCAAAGTTCTAGGTCACAAAGGAAGAGGCAACGCGATGGCCCTGCATCGTGCCATTCCTTAATTTCCCAGTTTTCAAAATCCAGTGACACAACGCAATAGCGTTGCATCACACCAAGGGACAAATTCGGTTAATTTGTTACAATTTTAAATGATGCATCCAGGCTTAAAAGGGTCAACTTCCCACCCCTATTTAAGCCCTTTAACACGTGATTCAACCACTTTTCACCCAAAATATACTAGTTTCTCTCAAGATCAAGCTAGGATTTTCATAGAATATCCAATTTCAAGAAAGTTTCACCGTCAATCTTCGTGAAATCACGAACTAAGGTATGCATACTGTACATTCATGGACTCCTTTCGTCCATGAAGCCCAAGAATCCATTTTCTAAATTCAAGTTTATGGATTTTATTATGAATTTGATAATTGGGCTACTCTTGTTCATGTGGATAATGAGAAGTTGAATTCTACTCCATGTTGGGTGATAAATTCTATGTGGGTTACATTATTAAAGATATAGATTCATGGAAACCTATGATTAAACCCTTGAATGATGAAATTAGAATTGAACCATGATTTTTAATTATTGTACAATGATGTTTACATGTACCATGCCTATAATATGTTTGATTAAATGCCTAGATGAAGAAAAAGTGCCTAACTAGCATAATACCATGAAATCCCCATGTATGTACAACTTATGCCTATCACATGTTTTGATGAAATGCTTCTATAATTGTATTATGGATTATGATGTTAGTTTGTTCAAGTAAGTTATTCTTGGCCAGTTTCCTTCCATCGAGTCCTGGGGGTACTCGTACCCGAAACATTAGTTGTGTGCCTAGAGCTATGTCATGTTTTCACGATACTCTTAGTCAAGCTACGATCCTTACACTTCAGACAGTCTTATGACTCTAGAAATCTCCATGATCTCATCAACTCAGTCAATTGTCAGATATCAGTAGTATTTTGTCAGTCAACGGAATTCAGTAACGCAGCCCATGTTCTATTTTGTAAATCATGTTCAGAGTCTATTCAAATGGGAGTAGGAATTAGCACTAAGTGAACCTAAGGATGGGAACACACACTATCAGATGAGGGTCTGATTCTTAGAAATCATCCTTGCATTTCAGAACTATGTAGCCAGCATAGGTTGAGACATCAACACTGTCCGATGAGGGTAGATGAGGTGGATGAGCACTATTAGATAAGGACCCCACCATTCTCGTATAGGGAACACTATCATATGAGGGTCGCCCACAACTTGTCCTTATTGATGGCGCGATATTGACACCCTTCTAATTGGGGTTACAGATTGGACCCCAACTCAGCCATAATGGAATATCAGGGGCATGTCGGTTAGATAACTACTTTCTACAGTTTCATGTTACAGAATGAGGACTATAAGATATAGTCAATCAGTCTCAATAATAGAACTCAGATAGTTCTTCAGATTTTAGGATTGTCAGATACAATCAACTCAGATACAGTACAGAACTCAGATAGTTCCATCAGATTCAGGACTATCAGATATAGTCACTCATATTATTAGTTATATTCAGATTCAGTAATCATGTTATCACAATATTAGTGTCAGTTGTTATGTCTCATGCATGTATTCTCACGCTCATGATAGTTAGTCAGTTATTATTATTGTTCATGCATATGAACCCCATACATTCAGCCTAACTCATATGCATACAAGTACATTCAAAGTACTGACGTATTTGTGCTATGGTGTCTTATTCCATAGGTTTAGGGACACGAGATCTAGGGCAACAGTAGATTCTAGATATCTGCAGACAGAGTTAGAAGTGAGTCCTCATCTTTCGAGGACATGATTATTTCCCTACTATCTCATTAATCAGTTTATTAGTTGGAGTTAGTTAGGGACATTTCCCATAAACTCCTTACTCATACAATTCAGGCAGTTAGAGGCTTTCTAGACTATCATGTTTCAGAGTTCAGTATGTCCAATTTTGTTTTGGGTATTCTATTACCCCACATAGATATTATATCATTCAGATCATGTTCATTATTGAATCTTATGGCCTTTCAGTGTATGTTTCCGCATTATTATGTCATATTATGCAGTGTATAGGTACAATATCAGTCATGGGTTAGCTTGTGGTCCTTCGGGGTCCTGAGCACCGAGTAGTGTTCTGAGAACTAGGCTCAGGGCGTTACACCTATTGACACACATGATTACGATTCAATCCAATGATCGGTATTTTAAGGTCATAAGGGTTGTAAAATAAGATACCCAAATTAAGAAGGCTAAAAAATAGTTCTAAGTATAAATACTTCGCTAAAATATCTAAGTCTGGAACCTCTTTTCATGCTCTAAAGAACTGAGTTAAGCTAGGATTCTATGGGGTCTTACAGCTGGCAATGTAGTTCTAGAATGCAAGGACTGCTACTAAAGGTCACACCCTCAACTGGCAGGTGATCCCCTATCCCTGGGTTAGCTCGGTGCTAAATCCTACTCCCAGCTGGTCTAACTCTGATTACTGGACTGAACTGAGCTTACTGATATGATAACTGACTTAATTGATAATACTCTAATATATCTAATACCATTCTAAAAATACTAAGACTACCTAAACAGCTAAGTTTTCGGGTATTCATAACCCCCAGTACTCGATAACATTACTAGTAGAAGCATAATACAACTTTAAAAACATGATAAATAGTCATTGTTCAAAATTCATCTCTTAGGAATTTCATCAAACACATGGGGATCATAAAGTTAAAGCATGGGAATAGTTAAATCATGGAATAATAACATAATTTCAATACAAAAATCATGAGTTAAGGATTTAATATGCAAATATCATCCTTCAAATGAGCCAAAGGCTATTTCCAACAAAAACACATGTACACATGATATAAAAATCAAAATTCATGGAAGTTCATGGATAAAATTCATGAAAACATTTAATGGTCATAATTTTAAACTTTAAAGCAGATTTTTGGACTCCATGGGTGAAAAAGACCCATGAATGAACATCTAACATACCTTAACTGGTGAATTTTCATGAGTTCTTGGTGATTTCTTGAAGCTTGAACTTGGATTTGAAGAAGCTAGGGTTTTGTTCTTGAGAGATTTTGTGAAAAGATGAGTGATTTTGCCCTTTTGGGACCTTAATCTAGTGTTATGGGTGAGGCAAAGTAAGGGAAAAATGACTTAAATACCCCTACATACCCAGAATTAATTAAACTGAACATGGTCCAGTGACGCGGTAAGTGATGCATCGCATCGGTCAGTCGACACCTTAGGCGACATGCCGCGTTGCACCCACCAACACAATAAGAGGTATACTGCAGCCATATCTCACTAACTCGCTGGTTTGAACATCCAAACAAGACTCAAACCTCACCCAAAAAATCTTAAACTTACCTGAGATATGTTATTGACCACCCCGATGATAAATCAACTTAAAAATCGACGTTCTAAGGCCAGAAAGATCAGAATTAAAATCATCAAAGTTTAAGAGGCTTTAGAAATGACTAAGTCTTAACACTTAGTGAAATTTTCTAAGTCTTGAACTCCTTTAGCATGCAAGAGTGAGATTAAATGAGCTATGATCTTACGGGGTCTTACAATAATTATTGCGCAATCTTGTAAAGGAGATATTGGTTGTTCTAATTTTATTTATTTTTTTTGTTATTGTTCTTAAACATTAAAGTTATTACGTAGTGATGAACATAATTGTCTAAAGGGTAAAGGATGACCTACTAACAACTCTTGAAATCTTTTAAGCAATTCTTGTCGTTTAATGATGTCGTTGAAGTTAAAAATAGAAGTTTAATTACTTAATTCACTGTAATTATTATTTCTTGGGTGATAAACATGTTTAAAGTTTTATCACTATTTAAGATGCTTATAGTAAGAATTATAAACAAAGAAATATGAATGTAAGATATGTCGGCTCAACTTATTCCCTTATCGTATGCAACCTATTATTACTATGGATAAAGAATTACCATTTTAACGAAGGATTTGTAGGCTCTACCTATTTCTTTATTGTACTCTTTTTTTCAATTAATAAACGATATTTTATACAACGGATTGCTTTGATGTAGGCTCTGCCTATTAAATCCGCGTTAGCATTTTAAGAATTAACACTTTGTTTAAGTTAATTATTAAAATTGACTATTATGAGATGTCATTCTGTGTTCCTTTTATCATATGTTTGGGTTAGCTGCAACATACCGAGCATGTGATATGAAGAAAACAAGGTCTTTAATCACATAAAGTTAAGGGATTGAAATATAATAATGGCATCTAATAAATTCCCATTATCTCATCAAAATAGTAACCTTACTCCAGAGAGAGGTAACTAGATTGGTTATATTAATTGGAATAGATAGTAATCCTTTCTGTTTAAAATTATCCTGTGCCCACAAGTATGAATTATTTTCAAGTTTTATTCGGTTTACTAGTCTAATGAGGTTAAGTAGTTCTATGCATGGGTTGAAACCTCTACCCATAGGAAGGTTTAAAATTTGCTTAAGAATAGGTATTCACACGATTTATTTTGATGTTTATGTATTTCATATCTTATGTATATGTATCTTTATTTCACAGTTAACACAACTTTTCCTACTACTTTATTTAACAAAAATACTTGAATTCCAATGTTTTTTGGTGAAATATGTATAGAATGGGAAGAGAAAGTCCTTCTCACTTTAGGGTGTTCAGATCTGGATTTGGCACTTTATGTGGAAGAACCATCTAAGCCAATGGAATCAAGTATGCTAGAGGCTAAGGCATTTTATGAGTAGTGGGAGAAATTTATTTGCTTGATCTTAATGTTCATATATTCTCATATAAGTCAAAGTATTAGGGGTTCTATCCCTAACAATGACAATGTCAAACCTTACGTAAAGGCAACTGATGAATAATTTGTAAGCTCTGGCAAGGTTGTAACCCCAAATTCTCGGTCTAGAATTCAAACCGTCGTTTCTACACAAATAGACCTGAACCCAATGATTTCTGTGTCAAAATAAATGTGTTGATCAATTCTATAATTTGGTAACATCTTTGGATATGAATCTAGGTCCAGATATTCGAGTAGAAAGTTATGTTCATTTTACCTCGGAGTGTTTGTCTGAGAGAAGGTGACGACTTGAGTTGATAAGCTATCAACTAAGTGATGAGCAATCAACTTAGTTGTCAGAATTAACCAGAAAACTCCTTAAATCATTTAGGAAAGGTGATGACTAAGTTAACAAGATGTCAACTAGTTGATAAGTTATCAACTTAGTCATCTACCTTGACCAGAAAGTGTTCAAGTCCAGCTAGAGGTTGACGATTAAGTTGATAAGTTATCAACTAGTTGAAAAGCTGTCAACTTAGTTGCTAACTAAAAATTCCTACAATTTTTATTCAGTTTCCTTAGGGGTATTTTGGTATTTTCTTTACCTCAAACCTTACCCCCATGACTTAAATCACCCTATTAATGATATTTTCAATGTTTTCAATATTTATTCTCCTCATTACTCTCAAAAGAAAAGAAATTAGGGTTTCTTCCCAACGTTCAACTTCCAAGGATTCAAATTCATGTTCTTCTTCAAGAAATCAAGAAGTTCAGGTATATGGGTTTGAACAAGAATACTCTTTCATCTTTGTTCTCAAAAGCTTTGGTTTTGCAATTAAATTTATGAGGTTTTCAGTTAGGGTGCATACCCAATTTTCATGTTTTTAAGATTATGGTATTATCATGTGATTTAAAAGTTCAGTTTGCACAAGAATTTACCTTTACACATGTTTTTTCTTGTATGATTGCTATTATAAGATGAATTCATTATTTTGACATGAAGTTGATACTTTTTATAAGAAGATTCTATGATATGATGAATGATTTTAATTTTAAGTATAAGTTATTAAGTTTACAAGAAGTTTAAGCTTATAAGCTCAAGTTACAAGTATTAGAACATGATTAAAGTTTAGCTTGATCTTATGATCTAAGATAAGACATGAAATCCACAAATTTCCTCATGACTATGATTTAAGTAAGAGAAGCATAGTTGACTTTCAGTTTATAAACCCATATGCAATTTTAAGGTGGATTTCATAAGTATGAGCATGTAAGTATATGTTTTGGGAGTAGTATTTAACACCGAGAGGGGACGGTGGGTTCAGCACAACCTATTCTCCAAAAACTTGTAATACCCCATACATTTTTACCTCAAATCAGCCCTTAGTAATGTGCCTATAGCACTTAGAACCTGAAAGCTAAGAGTTGCGGGATTTAGTCATTTTTAACTTTCTATAAACTTCCCAAATTTTTAAGTTGACCTTTCGGGCTCCGAATTAATGATTTTTGAGTTTAATTATATTCAGAGGTGTAAGTAGTATGTCTCGGGTAAGTTTTGGATCTTTCGGACAAGGTTTGGATCGCATTCAGACTTGCAAGGCAGCAATTCACTACGATTAGGCCGCGTCGCGGTGAGTATAATGGTGAGGAGACCAACGCATAATGGTGTATGTCAAATCAGGAATGGTCAGTTTCCAAAGAGCCACTGTGATTGCAATACATTGCGGTGGATTTTGCGATGAAGGGCTCACCTCATCATAATGACACCCAAATTAGCCTTTGTCAGAAATCAGTAAGTCACTGCAATTCCACTGCATCACGGTGGATATCATGATGACCCACTCATCGCATCATAGTAAGGCATTAAACGGCATTCCAGTTCTAAACTCAAACTTCCAAAGGGCAACTTAGTATTTTTCCAAGCCCCCAAATCATGAAAACCAAAATATTAAACTTATTCTAAGCATCTTATACCCATTATTCATCAAATTACTCTCCAAGAAAACTCTAGGCTTCAACATTTAACTTCAAGATAATCTAAGATTTCACCATTCTTTTTCAAAGATAATCCAAAATTCAAGGTTCCCAATTCAAGAACTTCAAGAAAAATCTTCAAGAGCATCAATAAAAATTCAAAGTCAAGTTTCTTCATCTATTTCATCAATTAAGGTATGTGGGGTTATGAGCAAGGATAATTTTTCCAAAATTAGTTTTGAAGTTGATTTTTTTTATATGAATTTACATGAGATTAAAATTAGGTTTCATACCCAATATTGCTATTGGCAAGATTATAAGATTATAAGATTACAAGTGATTTAGATGTTGAATTGCATGTTTACTTTCGTATTTTCATGCATATGATATAAATTCTAGATTTCAAATTGAATTATCATTATTCTCATTATCAAGTATGAACTTTATGATGATTTGACAAGAATTTGATGTATGGGTTACTAAGCCCTAGTCTATATGTTGATATTTCAAGAATGACTATGCTTTAAGCATCTGATGACTAGTTATTTTTAGATTTTAATAAAGATTTGATCTTTTGATCTTAACTTAGACATGGAATCCACTTTATACTCTCAGTTACAGTTTTAATTAACAGATATACAGTTGGTTTTCATTTTAAACCATTATACTAATTTTTAAAGTGGATTCCCTACAAAATGAGCACACAGATTAAAGGGGGTAGTATTTGGTATCGAGTTTGCTATGTTTACATTCCCCAGAACTATAAGCCAACGTAGGTACAGATTATTAGATTATTCCCATTTTAATATGGATAACAGTTATAGATGTGATCACTTATATTAGGTTATACTCCTTGTCAAGAGTATAATGCCTCTCCCCAATGTGAGGTTTTCCCATAAAAGAACTAGACGTTGGACTCCATGTTAGCTCACATGGTTTATGTCGGTTAGAAGAACCTCCCTCCAGCCTATAGAAAAGAATAACTGAAAAGCTTTTAGAACTAAGTGTAAAAGCTCACATCTTTATTCAGATGTTTCTTTATAAAAGACAATAGCTACAGATTTCAGTTTTCAGATTTTAGATATAAAGGTGAGTCCTTTCTACACTTAGACAGAATGATTTTCAGACAGAACACTAGTACAGATTTCAAAAACTAAATGCTATGACTCATTAGATTTATATAGTATGTTTTGCTACTCGTTATCATGATTCTCAGTTTTCTGTTATTCAAGCTTATGTGAGTCATCTATATTTAGCGTGCATTATGTTACAAATTATGATAATATTGATACATTATTTTACTTATGCATTCGCCCCCATATACTTAGTACAATCCAGAAGTACTGATCTACATATACGTCTATGTGCTACATTGTCTCATAATGTTGGTTCAGGTGCTCAATTTCAGCAGCATGAGTGATTTTGAGCATCTCTATCTGCATTCTGATAGTGGTAAGTCCTCATAGTTAGGGACCCAGTCCTTTAGTTTTTCAGATGATTCAGTATATTCAAACAGTTCGAGTCAGCTGGGGGTTTGTCCTAGTGACTCTCTAGTTATTAGTATAGAGGCTTGTTGAACTGCTAGATACGATTCAAATTTCCAGTATTAATTGATCAAACTCTTAAGTCTAGTATTTTTAGATATTATATTCAGATAATTTCAATTAGCTCAGACAGAATTTCGCATCATAGCTTTGATTATATATCTTTATTTTCTCTATTTTGAGATTTAGATTTAGTAGAAGGCAACAAGGTTAGCTTAAGGATACTTATAGTCTTGAGCACTTCTTGGGACCCATTTTTTAGAGCGTTACAAAACTATGTGCCACTAAGCTTATCAAGTTATGCTTTATTTTCAAATTATGCTTTATTATACATGTTTAATGATATTTTAGCTTTCCATTGTATTCATGATCAAGGTGAGTCCATTTACACTTGGCATGCATGATTTGAAAGTATGTTCAGCTTTAGTTTTAGTTATTGCATTAACTCCCACTTACTCAATATATTATAGAAGTACTAGCCATATATATGTCTGTGTGGCTACATTATTTCATAATGTAGGGGCAAGTTGTAGCCCACACATCATGGTCAGATAGTTTGCAATTTTCAACCAGCAGGTGATGAGTTCTTTTGAATGGAGGACTCGAGTCAACTATTGTACTAGTATTTTAATTTTAGTCAGTCGTATTTATTAGGGATAGATGGGGGTCATGTCTTGTCTACCTTTAGTCAGTATTAATAGAGGCATCATAGACAGTCAGTCAGAGTTTATATATTTTGTCTTAGTTTCCTTTTTGTATAATCCAGTAATGTAAATATTCCTAACTAGTGTTGTATTGAACAAGATTAGCTAAAGAAATCTCTTCCGCTTATTAATTTTATTTTTATGTATTTATTTTAGTTCCTTATAAGTTATGCTAGTATGAAGGGTTAGCTTGGGATCACTTGTAATTCTAAGTATCGTATGACATCCAGGAGGTAGTCTCGGGGCGTTACAAACTTGGTATCAGGACATAGAGTTTAAGTGTCCTAGGGTGTATATGAAGCCATGTCTAGTCAAGTCTTGAAAAATAGTACGAAAACATTTGTACTTTTCTTCAAGAGGGTATTAGGCATTTAAGAAATATTTCCCATAGTCATGTTCTAGATCGTGCAGTAAGGTTGTTCTCTTAAAAATATCTTTTGATTCGTGTGTTACTCCATAATTATCCATCTATGGCTTATTCTTGAGATATCATGAGTAGTAAATTTCAATTCCTCCCCAAGTGATGCTCTCATATTTACTATTAGTAACGTTAGAAACTGAACAAAGGGCTTGAGAGGAGCTTGGTAGTGTGTTTAAAGTCCTTTATTTCAAAAGCTTATGTCCTCATCCTTGTGAGTTTTGCAGTTAAGATAGAATATTCTATGTAATTAAATTTCTCTTTATCCCTTTGCTATAGATATCGCTCATGAAAGGAGAGAGTAGGTGTTTAGAGTATTAAATATAGGTTTTATTAATGGATAGTGTAACTTAGGGTGTTATAATTCATAAGTAGTAGAACATCCTTAGAGTTCGAAGTATAGATTTATAAGTATAGTTCTAAGAAAAGGTGGGGTTAGCATTTGGTTAAGGGTACATTGATAGATCTATGTCTACTATGGACTAGTATTGAGGTGATATATCCTTGTGTGTTAACTAAGGGGTAGTTAATGGGGTGAAGGTTTCATGGTGTAAGGTAGAGAAAGAGTTGTTAGTTAAGGTGAATTGTGGTATGCTTAAAGTAGGAAAGTAATTCTTGATAGTATTTCACCGTGTTAGAAAAGTATAGGTCATTAATGAAGGTTTTGGTGGTTAAGGATTGTCAATATAGGCTTCCCCTTGTGGTTGTGAAAAATAATTGGTTGGTTTTTGTAGATCTAGGATTGTAATTCAGATATATGGATGGATAAGTAGTAGTGATGTGTGAAAGGAGGATATGCTTATGGATTAAAGTAAGATAGACCATAGGATTATGATCAAATTATTATGAGATTCTAGTGGACTAGTGTTTTTTTATGTTTCTCCAAGCAAGAATGGTGTGTGAGGTTATGTTAATCATGTCTAGTCCTAGAATCTAAGCTTGAATAGTAAATGATCATCAAGTTGGAGATAATGATCGCTTGGATAGTGATGTTAGTTATATGAAAGGTGATCAAGCAGGCTTGGAATTATGTATGCAAGATTTTAAGTTTATTTATTTCATAATTAAGTATAATGGTGTAAGTATGACGTGGATGTGTAACCAAGGTTATATGGGGCTACATTGGTTTCTATGTTTTAAAAGTGTTATGTGTTCTTATATAATACCCATGAGTTGCTAAGTGTGAAGAAGGCTAGTGATAAAGTATATGCTGTTCTTGATAGCTAAGTTTGGAGTTATTGGTTGAAGATCTTAAGTCTTTTAGTATGATTTTGATTCTCATGGTTTATAGAAAAATATGAGTTTAGAGATATGACATTAGTAGGCTATGAAGAAAAAGAAGCAGATTATGTGTTTAGTGAGGTAGGTATGTTCGCTGAGAAGAGTGTAAGTATATGATGATAATTATTAAAGCTATAGAAAGTTAAGTATGGTTTATAAGAAAGGAGTATCCAAGAATGAAGTTAGTATTTTTCAAATATATTTTATTCAGGTGAATTGGACATTTATGTGTACTCTATTAGAGTGAAGAAATTATGGCTTAGGGTTAAGGATATGAAATAGACCCATAAGCTTAGAATGTTGGCTTTAATCTAAGAGGGAGATGATATGGTGAAGAACCAAATCAAGTTTTGAGAATTAGATTGTGATGCATGTCAATAAGAATGGTGATGATACTGCAATCCATTCTTAGTCCAGTATAGTTATTTCTATGGAGTTCAGTCATTATGGCACCTTGTCCATTTCTTGCGTGATAAAGGAAAGCCCATGACCAATGCTTATATACTTCATGCATATTCAAGTTCATTCTCAGCTCCTAGTAAAGAAGTAATAACTTCACTCTGTGGTTCGATTCATTCCTCATAAATTTGTGCACTCTAGTCTTATCTTGAGTAGATTATGACAAATATGAACACATGTTTTAGAGTATGATCAGTTCGATGAACTCATGATGCACCCTTTATTGACCAGTGAAATTCGTATTATGTCATGTATGTCCTCAGTTTAGATCTCTTTAATGAATTAATGACTTTGAAACTCTATTTCTCAGGCCTCAGTAAAGTGTCAAAGTTATACATAGTATTCTTTCATGCTTCAGGTTTGTAGAATTTTAGTGACCCTCTTCTTTTGTTAATATAGTGGTAATGAAAATAGATGAGCAATGGTTTAGATGAGAGAAAGTAGATGACCCTTATTAGAAAAGATTGTCGTATGCTTATTTTATCTAAGGCTATAAGGGTGAAGGAAGATTCAGGCAAAGTATTGGTATATGTAAGAGTTAGTTGAGAATTCCAGGTGTGTCTTTGCGGGGATAATACATGAAAGTTGTTATTGATAACGGTATTGGAGAATATGGGAAAATTTCTAGGTGGGTTGGTTGGCTAGAAGTTCATGTGTGGTATAATGATACACTTGAATGTCATGTTGGTGCATAAGTAGATGAAAGCAATATCCACTGGTAAATTCATAGTAAGAGTTTAGAGTTAGTTGTAGAAGTGGTAAAGTGTGTTATGCTTAGGATGAAAGCTCTGAAAAGACATAAAATATTGAATCTGGTCGTTTAGACTAGAATTATATTGTTATGTGTAATATCTTGTTACTTTGAGTTAGGATTGAACATGGTGAGAGTATGTAGTTCAACTCAGACCTTATTTGGGGTAGTCCTATGTGCACATATTAATGCAACCCGACTTTGGGCCTTGTCGTAATGGGCATCCCAAGTCAAACCAGGACCGGGGATCGCCCCCTTGTTACCCAACCCAATCACCTATATCCATCCTTATATGGTCTGAATTTCGAATATATAACAAGATAGAATTATTGTTGTCATTAAGACTCTAGGATAAGGTCACAATCGTGACCGGCCCAACCAAGTCCAACCGTACCACACCAACCGCCCAACCATACCAAACCAAACCATAGACCATAAACCAAAGGAAATACCAAAACATAATATGAAGGAACAGTGAGAAATCATGTCTGATGATGACAACCTTAATATCAATACCAATGCTAAGGATGACACCTCTACCGATCCTACCCATACCGACCCCCAGAAGTACCACAAAGCCTCTATCCAAAAGAGTAAACAATTTCAGTTGGGACATGCACCCAACTATGGCCAAAACCAATATCCAAAATAAAAGAAAAGTGTCTAAAAAAATCCCTAACATGAAATGATGCCTTCCGAAAGGATGGAAGCTCACCACTCCAGTCCAAACACTGTTACTGAATCTATGTGCTAAATAGGAGGAGTAGAATGGTCACTTCCTGCATAGCACGGGTACATAGCCGCCAATAGACAGGGTTAGCGAATGTCCGCTAGCATGAATCTTAGGATAAGGATAAAATAATGCAAGTTGTAAGACAAAGTGAAACCATCCATAATGCATACAACCATACATATATAAGTGCCGGTTAAGGGAATTGGGTTTAGTATGTATTTAAAACCTTTATGCTTGGGATGTGTAGCTTTGTCGTCTTAACCACTCACAGGCGATATCAGTTCAGCTCCCCCTACCGAAAGGGCCCAGTGTGTGTAGCCACACGACCAGGGAATATACCATGGGATGACTAGTATATCCTTCAATATAAAATATGACACATACCCATGGTCATCAAGACCCTTCATATAGGCAAATATGAGTTTCCAATTTTGGTCCCCCCGGGACCACCACCTTCCATGGCTTCGCTACATACCTGGCCATTAATGCCCAATTAAAACCAACTCCAAACAATCCATTTACCATTTATTAACCAAGGTCAATATTGGTGGTATCATCATACCACCCCTTACTTGCAAGTAATATCCATAGCCAAACCATTTAGGTTATGGGGACCTTAGGTGACCTTCTAATTACCATATTAAATCCACTTGGAAGACTTCCATGTTCTACACAAGAATAACCATTTAACCTTTAGCATTTTCAAACTATTTAAACCATGAATAAATCCTTTATCCAGTTTAAAATATGTAAAAGTTCCATTAAAATAAGTCAATGCAATGAACATATCTTTATAAGCATTTTATCAAACACCTTGGGGGCATAATATAACCAAAACCAATTCCAAAGGCCATTAAACTATTACCATGTAATCCAATTGTCCAAATCCACCATTGATGCATATAAAATCATAAGTAATACCATAGGAAATCATAACCAAGCATTCAATATCAAAACCCCCAAATAATACATGGAAATCATAATCATGAAATAGTAAAACCAAGAAATCAATTATATAAACCATTCTTTTAGTTGAAACTACAATGAGGGAAGATAATCATTCCTTATACCGAAGAATTGATGGAAGGGAATCACCAAGACAATCCCCAAAGCAATCCACAAGATGAAACCAAAGCCTTCTTTCCCCAAAAGCTCTTGAGAGAATTATGAGATGTTTTGGAATAGTTTCTAAGTGTTAATCAATAGAATAATAGGGTAAATAATCTCCTAAGTGTATTAGAAGTTGTGGGTCCTATTTAGGGTAAGTAGAGAAATGTCCAGAATACCCCCACTTAAATCCTTTAAAATCTCTCAGATGGATATGACTTACCCATATGAGTCATACCCTCCTATATGATTGGTATCCACCACTCGTATCCAATCCTCAACCTCTGGATTAAAATTTTTATAGTATAGCACTCATCCAACCAAGTCGTAACCACAACATACGATCCGTACCTATACCCCATATCCCTAGCAGAATAAAATACCAGAAGGATCAAACACTACCCACCATATGAGTCCTACATAGGACTCATACCAAGCCCTAAAACTCATACCCCTAAGTAGTACCTATTTCAGTGACCAAAAAATCCCACTCACTAACATTGGTCAGCATACATAAAAACCATACCACTCGTACCCTAGCATATGGCTCGTACCCATAAGTCATATTGGGTTCGAAGAATGGAATTCCAGGAAATTTTCTAAGAGTTAAAACCCAGGATATTTCATATATAAAGGTTATAATTTACATTAAGTGAAGTGTAGTACTTAAGAGAAAGACTATAGCTGAGAAAAGTATTTGAGAAGTGTGGCTAAGATTGACTAGTTAACAATTGCATTGCCTAAGACATAGTAAGCCTATTCTAGCTTTTGTTCTATATGTCAATACACCATGTTATATATTTGTTACCATGTGGTGACTCCTCACTCAAATTCCATACCCAGATCATACATAAAATTATTTCCCCCAATTGTTCCTAAAAGTTATGATAAGAAGAGTTTGAGGAAACTTATATTCCATTCTTAGTAACTCTTGGAAATTCTATCACATTAGCTATCACTTCATAGTTCTATATGTATGATCAATTCATGAACGTTTCAAGTGAGTTCTAAACTCTCGGAATGAATCACCTCCTTATAGTCAATTAATTCATCTAAAAAATAAGTTTCATGATTGAGGTCTTATTATTTTAGCTTAATTATGTCCTTTTTTAGCAGACCTATCATGTCAACATCATTCCATATGATTCCTATATATGTGTACATTTCCCATATATATTAGCTGAGTCAGTACCCTATTAAGAAGTGGTTTCAGTTACGAGATGTGATCAATATTAGAAATTTGGTTTCAAGATAGTAATTACATTCTTTTCATCCAAATATCATCCTTCATTCGAGGAAGAATAATCCCAATGGGGAGATAATGTAACCCCCCACATTCTCAAGCTATAATTTGAACCATCGTTCCTACATATATAGACCCATACCCAATGATTTCTATGTCAAAATAAGTGGGTTGATCAATTTGATAGTGTGGGAACATCTTTTGATATGAATTGAGGTCATTAAAATCTCCTAACTCAAAAATGAGTTGAGAACTTTTATACCGATTAAGTTTTAGTGGATGTTTCAACTTGGGTCAACTTCCAACGACTATTAATCCTAGAATATAATGATTCAAGTGACCTAATATTTATAAAATAAAATATCTTTAGGTATTCTTTCTAACGCATCCAATTTCACCTTAATTTGTTGTTAGAGTAGAAAGTTATTCTCTATTTACCTTAGAGTGCATGTGTGAGAAAAGGTGACGACTTGAGTTGATAAGTTGTCAACTAAGTGATGAGCTATCAACTTAGTCTTCAGCCTTAACCAGAAAACACCTCTAATAACTTAGGAAAAGTGGCGACTAAGCTGACAAGCCGCCAACTAGTTGATAAGTTATCAACTTAGTTGTCAACCTTAACCATAAAGTGTTCAAGTCTAGCTAGAGATTGACGATTAAGTTATTCAATTATCAACTAGTTGACAAGCTGTCAACTTAACATTCCTACAATGTTTATTCAATTTTCTTAGGGGTGTTTTTGTATTTTCCTTACCTCAAACCCTACCCCCATGACTTAAATCACCCTATAAAGTTATGTTTACATCTATATTCAGTTTTTAATTTCAATTCTCCTCTCCACTCTAAAGAAAAAAGAAATTAAGGTTTCATCCCTAAGTTCAACTTCCAAGGATCCAAATTCATGTTCTCCTTCAAGAAATCAAGAAATTCAGGTATGTGGGGTTTGAACAAGGATACTCTTTCATCCTTGTACCCAAAAACTTTGATTTTTTAATTAAATTTATGAGTTTTTCAGTTAGGGTGCATACCCAATTTTCATGATTTTGAGATTGTGGTATTATCATGTGATCTAGAAGTTCAATTTGCACAAGAATTTACCTTTACACATGCTTTTACTTCCATGATTGCTATTATGGGATGAATTTCATTATTTTTACATGAAATTGTTATTTTTGATAAGAAGATTCTATGAGATGATGAATAATTTTAAGTCTAAGCATAAGTTATTAAGTTTACAAGAAGTTTAAGCTTATAAGATCAAGTTACAAGTATTACAACATGATTAAAGATCAACTTGGTCTTATGATCAAAGATAAGACATGAAATCAACAAATTTCCTCATAAATATGATTTAAGTAAGAGAAACATAAGTCTTTTTGGCCACATTGTTTCATAATATAGGTTCCAGTACATTCCAAAAGTACAGACCACATATATGTCTATGTGGATACATTGTTTCATAATGTAGCTGCCTATTGTAGCCCATACATCATGGCTAGACAGTTCGTAATTTTTACCCAGCAGGTGATGATTTATTTTTATTTGAGGACTCGAGTCAACTATAGTACTAATATTATAATTTTAGTCAGTCGTACTAATTAGGGATAGCTGAGGTCATGTCCCAGGTACCTATAGTTAGTATTAGTATAGGCTTCATAGAGAGTCGAACAGAGTTATCTATTCAGTATTAGTTTCCTTTTTATATAATCTAGTGATGTAAATGTTCTCAAATAGTATTATATTGAACAAGTTCATCTAAAGACTTCTCTTCTGCTTATTACTTTCAGTTTTATGTATTTATTTTATTTGCTTACAAGTTATGCCAGTAACATGGGTTAGCTTGGGATCACTTGTCGTTCTAAGTATCGTGTGATGCGCAGGGCATAGTCTTTAGGCGTTAAAAAGGTATTGGCCAGCATCCTTATGAAAAGTATCTCAAGTATGACATTTGATAGAAGTCGTATAATGCGTGAGCACATTATAAAGATGAGAGATATTGATGTTAAACTCAAGTCCCTTGAGGTCGATATGTTTGTACTATTTATTATGAATTTCATTATCAATACTCTTCCTATGGAATATGGTCTGTTCAAGATAATTTACAACACACATAAAGATAAATGGCCAATCAATAAACTCTTGACTATGAGTGTGCAAGAAGATAAGAGGTTGAAATATGAGACACCCGAAAGTGCAAATTTAGTGACTTGTGATATCAAAAATGCAATAATGAGCAAGAGTATTCCTATAAAGAAGAAGGGAAATCTTGACAAAGACACTTTTTATTTCTGTAGAAAGAAGGGACACTGGAAAAACAATTCCTTAAATACAAGAAGTGGCTCCAAAAAAAAAAGTAATTTTACCTTTGTTTGTTATGAATCTAACTTCATTGAAGTTTATTATAATAAATGGCGGATCAATTCTGGTTCCACAACTCATATTACCAAAATCATACAGGGATTTCTAGCTTTAAGAAAGTCGGTGGAATGTGAATAAAATATTTATTCTGGCAATAAGACGACATCACATGTGGAAGGTATGGAGACTTATATGCTCATTTTAAAAGATGGTTTTCAATTATATTTAGAAAACACTTTTTATGTTCCATCGTATTCTAGGAATTTAATTTTTCTTTCTGTATTATCTATAGCTGGTTATGATTTCAATTTTCATTTGTCTACAATGAAACTTTTGAAAGGAAATAAAGTTATTGATTTTGAAGCTATGTATGGAAAGTTATTTAAATTTAAGCTGGGCCCCACGACTGAATCTAATGTTATAACTCTTTATGTTAAATAAATTGACACTAAGTGATGTATTATCAATGAGAAATCATCAAGTCTTTGACACAAGATATTGGGACGTATCTTTGTTGAAAGAATCAAAAGGTTAGTTAATGATGGTGTTCTTGGAGCTCTTGATTTTTATGACTTTGGGACTTGTATGGACTTTATAAAGGGTAAGTAGACCAAAAAAACACTAAAGATGCCCAAAGGAGTTCTCAATTGCTTGAGATCATACATATTGATATTTGTGGACCTTTTCCTACCACTTGCTTGAATGGTGAAAGATACTTCATCTTATTTATTGATGAGTATTCAAGATATATGTATCTCTATATTTTGATTAATAAATCAAAAGCACTTGATGCTTTTAAAATTTTTATAATAGAAGTAGAGAAACAAGTTAGAGCTTAGATCAAAATTGTAAGGTCTGATAGGGATAGAGAAAATTATGGTAGGTACACAGAAAAGGGACAAGTTAAAATACCATTTGTTGAGTTACTTGAAAAAAAGGTATAATTGCACAATATACCATGCCAGGAACACCACAAAAAATGGTGTGGCTGAAAGAAGGAACCAGACATTAATGAACATGGTAAGAAGCATGATTAGTAGATCAAGTTTATCTTTATCCTTATGGAGTGAAGCCTTAAAAACTGTTGTGTATATTTTAAATAGGGTTCCATCCAAGATTGTCCCCCAAGACACCTTTTGAAGTATTTAAAGAATGGAAACCTAGTTTAAGCCACTTATACATTTGGGGATGTCCAACTGAAGTGAGAATTTATTATCTATATTTTAAAAAGTTAGATGACTGAACAATAAGAAGTTTCTTTATAGGCTATGTGGTTAAGTCTAAAGGATTCAGGTTTTATTGTCCTTCTCATTCTCCTAAAATTGTTGGGGCTAAAAATGCTAAATAAGTGGGAGTAGTTCAACTCAACTGGTGGAACTATAAGAGATAAGGGAACCACTTATGGTACCTTTATATACTAAAAACTTAAATGTAAATTAGTTAAATTCTCATAAATTACCTTAAGAGAAAAAACTTAAAGAGCCATCACCGATTGATGAGCCACATAAAGAAAAACCCACTTTACTTTAATCTATTGTTAAAGAAGAACCTGAATAAGTTGAAGTAAGAAGATCCTCAAGAGTTCATAGACTATTAATTTCTAGTGACTATGTTGTATATCTTCAAGATTCTGATTATGATAATGAACTAAAAGATGATCCTTGTTCATTTTGACAAGCCATGAGTGGAAAAAACTCCACACTTAGGTATGATGACATGAAAGAATAGATAGAATCTATGGCCAAAAATAAAGTTTGGAATCACGTTTAATTACCAAAAGGAGTATCTACTATAGGATCTAAATGGTTTTATAAAACCAAAAGAGACTCAGCTGGTAATGTTGAGCGATATAAATAGATTTATTCAACTTGCAAATAAGTTGTATTTCATAATGTTCTTTCTTCATTTGAATTATGGAGAACATCATTGATCACTATATACCTTAAGATAAGTGGGAGTAAATATATTTTCCTAGTCCTATATATGAATGATATTTTACTTGATAGTAATGATTTGGGGTTATTGTAAGAGATGAAATAGTTTCTTATCCAGAATTTTGAAATGAAGGATATGGGTAAAGCCTCATATGTCATTGGCATAGAGATTCACAGAGATAGATCTCAACGATTGCTTAGACTATCTCAAAGAGCCTACATTGAAAGAATATTGAAAAGATAAGGAATGAAAAACTATTCATCTGTAGCAGCACCTATCATTAAAGGTGAAAAATTCTCATTAAATCAGTTCCCACAAAATACATTGGAACAATAGCAAATGAAATGCATTCCATATGCTTTATTTTTTTGGGAGCCTTATGTATGCACATGTATACACTAGACTTGATATTGCTTTTGTAGTAGGAATTATTGGCAAATATCAAAGTTACCCTGGTCTTGATCATTGAAAGACTGGAAAAAGGGTTTTGAGATATTTATAAGGAACCAAGGATCTTAAGCTTACATATAGATATTCTGACTCATTAGAAGTCATTAGTTATTCATACTTTGATTTGGGTGGATGAAAAGACAGTGGTAAATCTACTTCTGGATATATTTTCCTTTTTCCTGGAGGTGTTGCATCTTGGAGAAGTGTTAAGCAAATCATTGTTGTAGCATACACCATGGAAGATGAATTTATAACATGCTATGAAGCTACATCACAGGCATTATGGTTGAAGAACTTTACTTCGGGACTTAAAGTTTTCGACTCTATTGAAAGACCATTGAGATTATTTTGTGATAATTTAGTTGCGGTATTCATTTCAAAAAATAATAAGAGTGGCATCCAAAGTAAGCATATCAACAGAAAGTATTTGATGGTTAGAGATCATGTCAAGAAGCAAGATGTGAGTTTTAAACGTGTTAGTACTACTTTGATGATTGTTGATCCTATGACTAAAGATTTGCCAACTAATATTTTCAAGGAATGTGACCCGTACGGGACTTATTAACTCATTGTAATCTTGTTATATTCTCTAAAAATTTGTCTAGACATTCTTATTTTATTATACATGAACGTGCACATTTTGATTTTTATGTATTATAAAGTGATCATTGGATTCAATAAAGTTGGACTCTTAATGACTTATAGTAAGATCATTTATAAAGTTGTTGGACACTTTATTTAGAATATATTGTACGTCGTAATACATGAAATAAAGTGTTTGATTAAGATCATAACCTCCATGATTCTTGTATTAATATATTCTTGATGAAAGTGTTTTTTGTATAACTATTAAGTTGAGTGAATATGTGTTTATGGCCATATTGTTTATTTTCACTCATAAAGGATTACCTGATTTTGATATGTCGGTTAAGTGGGAGAATGTAAGAATATTACGTATAATATTGCATGTTAATAACCCACATATCTTTGGTAAAAAATTTACCTCATCTCTCAAGTAAAGTAATAAATCAGTCAATTACATTTCCTCCAAGTGATGCATATATGGTATTTCTTTGATGGCAAGAAATAACTATGAATGTCCTTAGGGTTATAGTTATTTGCCTAAGAGTCTCTATCCTACCTATAAATACCTTGTGAATCCATCAGTCTGGCATACCTTTGAAAGGCATAAGCTAGAAGATTTTTAGGTCTCTTCATTCCCTCTTTTCTTGTTAAAGATTTTGACAAAGGCGATCATCCGTAACACGTGAACAATAATGGTTGAAGGTACATTCCTATTTATTTTTCATTGTGCATTGGTTCTATGGGTGTGTTGAAATTCAAAATATAAAATAGGCTTCATACGAAATAGATATGTACTTATGAGACTAGAATTAATGGAGTATTTCATCAACACAATGTCTAAAGTGCCTATTACATAAATTCAAAAGATGGACATTGTTATTAAATGTGTCCATTGATATATGATGCCAAATTCAAGCCGGAGGAAGAAACCACACAAGCTCTAGCGTGGACTTCATTTCCTATTCTGCTACCAACCTTCTTTGTCATGGAATATTTATTCTCCTTAGCATCTGTAGTTCGGAAACCCCTGCATATGGATGGTCCACTATTAATAAATCAAGGCCAAGTTATGCGATAGTTAAGGTAAAAATTGATCTATTGGCTAAACAACATAATTTTCTTATGATGGAGATTGAAAATAAAATTATAAAGGAAGTAAAGAGTGTCAAGGTTAAAATTAAATATAACATGGTCCCTTTTTATTATAAAAGATGCAAACTGCAAGGTCATGAGGAAGAAGATTGTAGAATTTTCCATCCTGAATTCAAGATATAAGAATCTAAAGTAGAGAAAGAGTCACAACATAGTTAAGAGAAACAACCTGAGGTCCAGCAAGGGGGATGGAGACATAAAAGAGGTTATCAAAAATGACATCCAACTAACAGAAGATTCACTAGAAAGATAAATCCAGATACAATTTTAAGTGAGAAAGCAGTGGCTCCAAAAGAAGATTTCAAAAGTACTAAACAATTTGATGTGTTAAATAAAGAGGTTCTTGAAGAAGATCTATCAAAAAAAGAGATAACCTGAAAGAGAAATTCATAAGAAGCAGGAATAGGTTACTAATGATAAAGTTGAAATCAACCAGAAAGCTTGTAGCACCAACTAATTAGTCGAGAATATTTTTGTTTAAACCATCTATCCAAATCATGCAACAACAGAGAAAAGGTTAGGTCAAATTATTAACAAAATAAAAGAGAATAACAAAATAAGATACAAGAAAGCAGTAACAAGTGGGCTGAGAGAGTTGAGATAGAAAAAGAGAATTAACTAGAGGAGGGAGAAATTCATTATGACCACCAATTGCCTTCACCTATAAGTTCTTTATCAAATCGAGCTATGGTGATCAGGAAACCTGAGATTACTGTGAAGCCTTTAGCAGTGATATCAGGGGGAAAAGTTAATTCACATATGAATGAGACTTTACCTATTAGTATAGAGGTTAAAGATACTGGACAGAAGCTTGTGGCAGGTAGTAAGCAAAAAGGTTCAGTTAGACCATTACATGAGATGGTCACACATCAAATAAAAGAGAATTCTATAAGAGAATAAAAAGTTGACAATAAGGTTGATGATGGAAATGAAGATACATATATGAGATAGGGTATGCCAATAATCAAGAAAATTTATCACCAAAAAATGAGAGAACAAGTATCAAGAAAGGGAAAAAACAAGAACCTGAGAATCAACAGCAAAAAAGAACCAATCCAAAAAAGGGGTGGCAGTGTCTAAATCCTGTAAATGATGAAAGCATTCTTTTGGAATATTAGATTTGTAAATACTCAACAGGAATTTACAAGATTATAATTGCTTAATAAACATCATAGAGTCCTCTTAATATCTCTTATAGAGCCATTTCAGCAGGAGGAGCACATTCAGAGGTATAAAAGAAAGCTTAATATGTACAGTGTTGGTGCTAATATCAATGGTAAAATGTGTTTTTTTGTTAGATAAGATACATAAGTTAAAGTTATTAGCAACACATATCATTAGATTATAATCAGAATCCTGGTTCCAAAGGAGCAAAAACAGTCATTGGTGACCATGGTATATGTTAAATGCCCAAAGGGGGAAAGAGTATCACTATAGAGTAATATTTATAAAATGCCTCAATCTAATTTACCTTGGTTGAATGGGGGAGAATTTATATTATTCTCATTGAAGAGGAGAAAATATGTTGGATTACCAATAACTCTATAGGAGATGGAGGATATTTTCTTTTGTATAAATTCGTCTGAACTTGAGGAAGTTCCTTTTGAAGGAAGCCCATCAACATGGTGGAACAGTAGAGCAGGGGATGACATTATTTTTGAGAGATTAGATAGGTTATTCACTAATAATAATATTTAGACATGTTTTATAGAGGTTGTGGAAATCCCCGGATGTACCCCACTAGACGTGACATGGTGCTCAAGACTACGAGTTGTCTCAAGCTAACCCTTTAAGCCTTTTAAACTTGAAACTCATGATAAAGGTAAACTTGACATATGAAATCTTAAGTTAACTGAATTAATATCTTAACGAAAAGTCATAAACTTGGAAGTTTTGAAAACAAACACTTGAATATAAAATAGAAAAAAAGTCAAACAAGCCTCTACTTTTAACTAGAGAGCCACTGGGACAAGCTCCAGCTGACCTAAAATTAACAGAAATCAAATGACTAAAATGCTTCATCAATATCAAAGTCTGGTAAAATGGGTCCTCAAACTATGAGGACTTACCAAACATCAGGATATAGGTGAAAATGTCTATAGTCAATCAAGCTGCTGGAACTAAGCACCAGAACCTACATTATGAAACAATGTAGCACATAGACGTATATGTGGATCAGTACTTCTGAAATGTATTGAGCATGTGGGGGTTAATACATAAGAAAAACAATTACTCAATGTGCACTTAGATTCTCAAATAATGCATGCGAAGTGTGAATGACTCACCTTGGGCTTAAATAAAACCAAAACTGTGAAATAATAAACATAAGTAATAAAGCATAATGATAAACTTAGTGAGCCATAAAGCTTAGTTCTAAAGGCTTTACTTTTATTCTTTATTAGGGAGGTTCTTCTAACCGACATAAACCATATGAGTTATCATGGAGTCCAGCATCTTACCCACATTGGGGAGAGCTATTCTACCCTTTCCATTAGAGTAGAACCTTAACTTAAGTGATCACTATACTTAACCCACAATAGGACTTAAGCCTGCAGTGGAACATATTTAGTGTACAAACTCGCCGCCAGTTTTTACATGAGCCAAAGTAATCAAATTTAGAAGCAGGCTTGACAATTGTCAGGTATGTGAAACAACAACCTGGAAAAGGTATACTACTCTCAATCCCAAGTCAAAAATAACTTTCTACATATTGTGATGCTGATCGGACAACTTTCCCAAATTCTATAAAACTAGTGAAAAAAATATTTAGTTAAACTAGGAGATTCACTGATTTCTTGGAAGTCAAAGAAATAAAATAAGCATCAAAGAGTTTAGCAAAAGCTGAATACAAAATTTTAACATCTACTATAGTTGAGTTAACCTGGATGCTTGGCCTATTCAAAGAGATTGGAGTTAAAATAAACCTACATGTTCAAGTTAGTTAGAACATGCACAACAGAAGTAACAATTAAACTGAATCAACAACTTACATAGAAAAGTAGATAATATAACCAAAATAAAAATCACAAAGCACTTACCTTTTGAAGCTTTCAGACAATTTGTTTAACACCTTGCTTGTCAGGACTGCGATCTTCTACCAAAACTGAATTAACGTTTTTCAATCAATAATTGAGTTGCAAGTGATTATTTTACATAAAAAAAAAAGGATGAACAGTAATAAAAAAATCAGCCCTTATTACTCTGAAAAGGGAATAAAAAGGGGCAAAACATTTTTTTGCCCTTATTGCTGCTTTTATGCCCAAAACATTTTTGGCCTTATGCAGTCATAATAATTGGTTTTTAATTCACTCTTTCCTTATTAAGAAGACCAGTAATTAATTAAAATAAAATTACTTCTTTTATAAAGTTTTTCTTTCTTTTCCATAAATAATTAATTAATCTGGCATAGTAGGGACCATAGATTTATTACTTGAGGCTTCCAATTATGATTTTAATTCAGTAGTGAATGAGTTATCATATCATAATAAATTATTAATTATTTCACTAAGAATCTATAATTGCAGTCCTCGATTTAATTTTGAAATCTACCATTACATCTTATTTAACTCCTTATGTTAGAATTACCGACACCAATCAATTAAATTTAATTCTCTAAAAAATTTAACTCATTTATTAACTTAATTCTTTATTTATAATTCTTAACTTATTTCACATGATGGATATAAAATCCATATGCAGGATTTTCACGTGAAAACTTATAAGCAACCATAAAGGGGTGTCTTCTATCTCAAGTCTGAGACATAGTTCTATCAACTAATTAATATTTTACTAAGTGATTTATCATCATCCAACCTATTAGGAATATATTAAATCATAAAAGAGTCTTAGCTTTTAATAGATTAAAATAATAAATTAAATCACATAGATCATACTAATTATATCAATATTAAGAGTATAAGTACATGTAATGAGCTGAAGTAGTTGTTTATTAATATTCAGACCATAAACAAATATCTCTAATTGATTTTCTTAATACATACGAAATGTACTACCAAAAGAAGGTGGAATATTATCATTCTCATAATTAAATCAAATTATATTTCATCTTGTTCTACAATCAACAAGACGTTTGTCCTACCTCATCTTTGATTGTGAAAATTACTTTATAACTTATAAGAATAGATAATTTTAATCTTCCGTGCATGAGTTAAAATACTCCATACATAAAATTGTCAATTATATAAGTAAAAGACACGCATGTTAACACAAATGATCTATCCAAATAACCCAAACTAAATCATTCTGATGATGAGTTTGAGGCAAACCCATCACGACGTCCATGTTCACTTCTTCCCACTTCCAAGTAGGAATGGTGAACTCCTGCATGGATTCACTAGGCTTCTGATGCTTTATCGTAACTTGCTGACATGTTCAACACTTAACCACAAACTCTGCAACATCTCTCTTCATCCCACTCCACCAATAGATTTCCCACAGGTTACGGTACATCTTAGTGGTCCCTGGATAAATAGAGTATCGCACACCATTCGGTTCTACAAGAATCCACTATTTTAAGTCATCTACACCTGGAACGCACAGACGATCCTGACAACAAAGAACCCCATCTCCCCCTTAGGAGAAAACCTCTACTCTCTGATTTTAAACTGACTCTTTTAGCTTGACAAGGCTAGGATCTCTGTCTTGCTTTTATTTCACCTCAGAAACTAGAGATGACTCTAAACTACTCTGAACACATACACTACTCTCCGAAAAATCGACTAAGCGAAGACCTAGTCTGGCGAGCTGGTGGATTTCCTGAGCTATCTTATTCTTGTTGTCCTCAACATGAGAAACACTACCCATGGAGAGTCTAATAAGAGTGTCGTCCACAATGTTAGCCTTGGTCGGATGGTAAAGGACACTCATGTCATAATCTTTCAAAAGCTCTAACCACCTTCTCTGACAAAGATTGATAGCTTTCTGAAAAAAGACATACTGGAGACTCTTATGATCTGTGAAGACATCTACATAAACTTCGTATAGATAATGCCTCCAAATCTTTAAGGCAAATACTACGGATCTAACTTAAGATCATGAGTAGGATAATTCTTCTCATGGGGCTTTAACTGTCTGGAGGCGTAGGCTATGACCTTACCATGCTGCATGAGGACACAATCTAAACCCACTATAGACACATCACAATATACCAAGAACCTATATAAACCATCTGGAAGAGCTAGAACCGGAGCTGAGGTAAGTCAAGTCTTCATCTCTTGAAAACTCTTCTCATAAAGATCTGACCAATGAAACTTGACCTTCTTCTGAGTCAATCTGGACATAGGGTGTGCAATAGAAAAAATCCCTCGACAAACTATCTGTAATAGCCAGCCAATCCCAAGAAACTCCTGATATCTGATGGAAAGATGGGGCGATGCCAGGTTCTTACCGCTTCGGTCTTCTGAGGTTATACTCTAATACCATCACCGAAAATAATATGGCTAAGGAATGCTACTGATCTTAGACAAAACTCGCACTTACTGAATTTGGCAAATAGCTTGTGATCTCTGAGAGCCTGAAGAACAATCCTGAGATGGTCTGAATGATCATGCTCTGTGTGGGAATAAACCAGGATATCATCTATGAAGACTATGATGAACATGTCCAAGGACTGCTTGAACACACAGTTCATCAAGTCCATAAAAGCGACTGGGCATTGGTAAGACCAAAGGACATAACTACAAACTCGAAGTGACCATACCAAGTATGAAAAACTGTCTTCAAGATGTCATATTCTCTAACTCTGAGCTAATGGTAGCCTGATCTGAGGTTTATTTTGGAGAAATAACTGGCACCTTGAAGTTGGTCAAACAAGTCATCTATTCTGGGAAGTTGATACTTGTTCTTGACCATAACTTTGTTGAGCTGATGTTAATCAATACATATCCTGAGAGAACCATATTTCTTATGCACTAATAAGATTGGTGCACCCCATGAGGATACACTCGGCCTGATGAATCCCTTATTAAGATATCCTTCAACTGATCTTTCAGTTCTTTGAGTTCTGCTGGTGCCATTCTATATAGCGGAATAGAAATAGGCTGAGTATCTGGAATATGGTCAATGCCGAAGTCTATTTCCCTTTCGGGAGAAATGCCTAGAAGATCTTTAGGAAACACATCTAAATATTCCTTTACAACTGGTACTGATTCAAGACTAGGAGATTCAGAACTGGAATATTTAATATGCACGATATGATACACACACCCCTCAGAAATTATTTTCCTTGCTCGCAGGTAGGAAACAAGCTGACCCCTGAATGATAAAGTACTACCCTTCCACTCAAGGAAGGGCTCATTCGGGAACTGAAATAGAACTACCGTGGTTCTGCAGTCGACTGTGGCATAGCAAGAATAAAGCTCATCCATGATGAGAATGACATCAAAATCAGTCATCTCTAACTCGACTAAATCTGCTGACGTGGATTTTTGAAATATCAAAACTGGGCAGTGCCTGTACACTCACCGAGCTTGATGGTTTTACCCACTGGGGTAGAGAATAACAAGGGCTCTGCTAAAATTTCAGGACTAATTCCAAAATCGCCTGCTATATAAGGAGTAACAAAAGACAAGGATGCACCTGGATCTTACAAAGCGTAAACATGAACATGGAAAATCTGTAACAAACCAATAACGACATCAAGAGAATTTTTCTAATCCTGTCGGGTCTGAAGAACATAGAGTCTGTTTGGGCATTGCCTACTAGTAGCACTGGAAGCGGCACCCTACTGACTTGGGTAATCGGACTGGGCTATGAAGCGATTCTGCTGACCCTATAGACCTGACTATGAACACTCTCTAATCCTGTGGCCTGGCTTGCCATAATTGAAACAAATATCTCTACCAGCTCTTCAATTACCCTTGTGGTTCTTATCACAAGTCTAACATAGGGGATTAGTTTGGGAACTGCTGACACTTCCCTGAGACTTAGAGATCGGTGCTCGATCTCCATTGCCGTCTATGAATTTTGACATTGGGGCACTAGCGGAGGAAAGAGCTAGAATCGATGGCTTAGGACAAAACTGTGAATGGTTTCCTCCTTCTGATTTTGGTTGAGCAAAAGTAAAATTGCCTGACCTCGCTCTCTTGTTCTGTCTCTCCCTAGTACTAATATTCTGCTCCTCTATTTGTTGAGAATGAGTCATGATCCTAGCTAAAGTCATATCATGATTTAGTATCCATGACCTAGACTCATTTACCACGCTATCATTCACCCCTGACATGAACTTGCTCATCTTAGACCTATTGTCTGCAACCACATAAGGGGCATATTTGGCTAGCTGAGTAAATCTGAGAGAATACTCTATAACCATCATATTTCCCTGCCTGAGGTTGATGAACTAAAGAAATTTTGCCTCCCTTAGCTCTTGAGGAAAGAATTTGTCTAAGAAAGCTGTGACAAATTCCTCTCACTCAAAAGGACCTACATCTTCTAACCTCTCAGACTTCCACTACTTGTACCAAGTATGAGCCACATCTTGCAACTAGTATGCGGATAACTCAGCACTCTGACAAGAAGTAACTCCCATGATGTCTATGACCTTCTGGACTTGGTCAATGCATTCTTGAGGGTCTTCATCAAAATTAGACCCAAAGAAAGATGGAGGGTTTATTCATACAAATTCCTAAATCCTAGCTACTGCTGAGTTAGCCACTGGATTGGCTAAAATAACTGGTGGCCATTCATTTTGGGTAGCCACAGACTGAGCAAGTATGGTGAATATAACCCTAAACTCTGAATGAGAAACATGTTCTCCCAAATGATCTTCGGGCTGAGAAGCTGGCTGGTTTCTTCTCTTTGGAGGCATATTCTAAAATAAAAGAAGAATGGATTATACTAAGAGTTTAACATGAGATTATGATCCCTAGCATGACATGAATACTGAAAGAGGGGAAACTATTCTTATAACATTTCATATCCTCTTGCACATAAATGTGGCATGTAACACACCTATGCACAAAACTCTACTAGCTACGGCTTTCAGACTCCCTATTACTCTATTGAACCTTAGGCTCTGATACCAAGTTTGTAATGCCCCAATTTTTCTGAACCGGAGTGCTACACGGTGCTTATGAACCCAAAGGACCATAAGCCAACCCATGACTGATATCTATACCTGTGTACTATAATATATGACGTAATAATATGGAAAACATGAACAATGGGCCATAAGGTTCAACTGTATAGAATATCTGACAAATCATAGCATCCATATGGGGTAAAGAATACCTAAAACAACTGAAATTTGAATCAAATCCGAGCTAAATCTGAAAGCCTCTAAATATTGTCTGAATAAGGAGTTGAAGGAACATGTCTCCAACTAACTCCGTATAGCAAAACTGAACTAAAATAATAAATAAAATAAATAATATCATCCTTGAATGGATGAGGACTAACTGCAAGTCTGCGACTGGAATGCTACTGCTGATCTAGAGCTCGTATCTGTGAACCTATGGTGTAACATGAAAGAAAGTACCATAGTGCAAATGCATCAGTACAACTGGGAGTACTGATTATACGAGTGATGTAGGCTAAATGTAAAAAGGGTTTACATGCATGAACGATGCTAACTGACTAACTGATATGAACGTAAGAGTTCAAACATGTATACATAGTAACTGACATCGTGATTTCGGGATCTCTATATCTGGACACTAATACATGATCTATTGATATCTAGCATGACCAATACTAAAATTCTGATAACATAGATGAATGTATCTGACAGTCCTAAATCTAACGGAACTATCTGTGTTCTGTTCTGTAACTGAATTGACTGTATCTGACAATCCTAATATACTTAAATCTGAAGAACTATCTGAGTTCTTTTACAAACACTGGGACTGAAACTGTGGGAGGTAGTTTTTTGACCGACATGCCCCAATAACGCATATAGATAAGTTTCCAATCTCTGCCCCGACTGGAAGAATATCAATACCGCACCACTGGTAAGGACAGCTGTGAGTGACCCTTAGTGGGTAGGTACTCAAAATAAGAACGGTGGGAACCCTAAATTAATGGATTAAGCCACCTTATTAACCCTAATCTGAAAGGTAAGGATGTCTTAACCTACTCTGGCTACGTAGTTCTGGAACACAAGGATGATTACTAAGATTTACACCTTAAACTGACAGATAAGTTCCCATCCTTGGGTTCACTCAGTGCTAACATCTACTCTAATCTGAAGAGACTGAACGTGATTTAACTGACGGTACATGGACTGAGTAACTGACTTTCGTTGACTGACGAAAATAATACTACAATCTAAGAATTTATTAAGATAATGAGATTTCTGAGATTTCCTGAGTCACATGACTGACTGAGTTCTATAGATCATGGCTTGACTAAGATTATCGTGATAACGTGACATGGCTCTAGGCACTGTCACACCCCTGTTTTTCACTGCATCCGACCCTGCTAGGGAGTTAGTTTTAGAGAAAATGGGTTTTTCCAATTAAAGTGACGTTTTGAGAAGGGATTATTTTATTTACAGAGTCGCCACTTGGAATTGAGTTTGGGTGTTCCAAGTCACCTTATTGAATCCCTATTCAAAAGGAAATGACTCTTCAATTTTTATTTTTTTTGGTCTGCGAACTAGAAATCCGGATAAGGAATTCTGTTGACCGAGGGGAAGGTGTTAGGCACCCCTCGAGTCCCGTGGTTCTAGCACGGTCGCTTTAATGACTTACGTCTGGCTTAAATTAATTTTTTTTTGTTTTGGATTCACAATATTCGTTAACCTAAAAGTTGTTTGCCTCCCGCCTTTAATTTATTTTGAAATTATTTATTATATTGACGTGTGGCTTACCGATAGTACTATTTTTTGGCCTCACCACAAATTTTGGCACGTTTCTCGCGCCTTTTTGGCATTTATGGGTCGTCCCCATTTTTCTAATCTAAATAAGCACCTAATGGGTTTAAAACCTACCCTACCCAATTCAATTGGCTTCAAATGGTAAATTAATTTAATTATAACGAATGGTTGGTAGCAGGGCTTTCCAACTTCATCGTTAATTTTCACTTGTATAATAAATCTTAATTATTTAGATGATAAGAACCTAACTCATTCTTTTATGAATTCACTCCCTTACAATAGTTTTTTTCTCTCTTTTAATTTATTTATTCATAACATGTTTTGAATAAAACCGCAATCCATTGGTTACATAATATTCACATTCAACACAAATTGATAAGAATGAACCCTCCATGCACAGTTAATGAAGAAAACTAATTATCACATGCAGTAAAGCAAATTGTAATTTTCAAACTTATTTGTATAAATTTTTACACCGTACTATGAAATAAATTCTTACACGTATTGTGTGTGTAACCGTTTTCTTTATCAATTCAAATTAATCGAGAATGTAGACCAAAGAAACAATTAATGGTTTAAGGTTTATCCAATTGTGTCTGAAATTTAGCGAACCTAGTGGTTGAGTTATTATTGTAATCAAAGCAAACATACCACTACTAGCAATAATTACCTCATGATTATGTTTTCTTTTTCTTGCCCTTTTTTTTTAAATCAACATTTAAACACCCCACTGTCCACAATTCCAGTAGCATCAATACTCCGTGCAATTGTTAATTTCTCAAATGCTTAGTAATTGTGTCAACATAGTAAAATCAAACCATATGGTTGCTACGAAGATTATAACCTTAATGGACTACTGTATCTTTTTTTTGTTTTCCTACTGCACTTAATAAGAATAAATAAATAAATACAGAAAGTAGAAATCATGGAGAAGTTTTCTTTTACTAACCTACAACTTTTAGGGTGACTTTGTAAAACGAGAAATTAAACAAATATAAAATAATGTTACAACATAAAGAAGGATTAAACATAAATGAGATTAGTCATTCCATACATCCAAAGGATTTCCGTACAGTGTCCTTAACAATTTCTATAATAACAAATTTTTACTTACATCCTGTGCACATGATAGTCTACACCTTGTTTAGCTTAGTTTATTGATATTCAACCAAAAATAATAGATTTTTTATTAAATTTTAGGATAATGATTTAGCACATAAATAGTAAAACTACAATATTAATATTTCTCACATACGGTGAATAACGTTGCTGTTTCAACCTAGACATGTATCGTAACTAAGACTTCAAAATATGAAGATAACAATGGTTCCGGTAATTACTTAACATACAATAGAGTATGAAATGTTATGGAAGTTTTATACTACATCTAACGAAAATCAAAATATTTTAACATACTTTATATTATCACGTCGAAGCATAATAAGCCGAACAAATACAAAAACGTGAGGAAACTTAGTACTATTAAAATCAAGTCTTGTACAATTACAATAGTAAATTATACAAGAGAGATTAGAGGTTACCTCTTGCGAAAATTAATTTACAATAAGAGAAACGAACGGACCACGAACTCGGAATGTAGACAAAACCTCAAAACTCGAAAGGGATTAATTGGTTGTTATTTTTTCTAAGCTTTTCTTTGCTGTTTTTTTTCTCTTCTGCCTTTTTCCCATGTATTTTTTTTTGCTGTTTTTTTTCTTTTCTTTGGCTTTTCCTGTATGTCTTCTCTTGCTTCTTGGTTTCTTGGTTTCTTTTTGTTTCTTGGTTTCTTTTTGTTTCTTGGTTTCTTTGGTTTCTTTTTGTTTCTTGGTTTCTTTCTTTCTTTTTTGCTTCTTTTTGTTTCTTGATCCGTCCCCTTTTGCATGTGTGCATGTGTTGTATATATATAGTTAGTGTATGTGTGTGTTTGTGTCGTGTGTTTGTGTTTGTGTCGTGTGTGTGTTATGGGAAAGTGGGGGAGAGGTTTTGTGAGAGTGGGACTTGTGGGTGGTTTGGGTAGTTTAGGATTATCTTTTTTTTTTTTTTTTTTAATTTTAGTTAATATTTTAAATCTAAAAAAAAATAACAAAATCTATTTAAAACTAACAAAATACAAGATAAGTTAATTGGCTAGTCTTAGGAATATGGTTAAGAAATATTAATATCACAACATTCTTTATTAAAAGTTGAAAAAAGAAATATAATTTAGAAAAATTTCTTCTTTTTCTTTTCTTTTTTTTTCTAAAAATAAATAAACAAATAAAAAAAACTTATTTAAAATGTGACTCTATTTTTGTAGTTTTTTTTTCAAAATTTTTAAAATAAATTTAGTAAAAATAAGATGAATTTAAAATATCTAATTTAGACCCTAAAAAAAATTGAGCACTAAAATGGCAAAACACTTAGGTTTGGTAAAAAATTAGGTGTTTACAGGCACACAGCTATATTTTTTGGGTACTAGTACCACTAGGACTCGATGGAAGGAAACTGACACAAATAACTGACTTGATCATAAAATGGAGTCCATAATTCACCATATCATAAGTAGGGGATTTAACACTAAGCATAGTTCTCAACATCTTACGTATGGAAGGGAAAATTCATACAATATGTGTATACTTTCATAGCTTTAATATCATGGTCAATCCATACCACAACAATGATGCATATCAATCACATGGAATTCATGTGAAATCATAAAGCATGGAGCATGGACTTGTCATTTAAGCACTATTAAATCATGGGACATGAATTCTATTTTCCTAGACCTTTTATCAAACACTTTGCATGCATTCTTTTAACTTAGGTGTGTTTTCATGAATTTTCCCCATTTTAAACCTCATAAAGTTCATGGATTTCAACTAACGAACACATATACTTCATGAAAACGCCTTTAGATATCATCTTAAAACTTAAACAACAATCATCAACATGTACATGGTCATATCACAACAAAACAATCACAATATAATATTTAAAACATTGTTCTTGAGCTCTATGAACGAAATGGATCCATAGATGAACACTTCGAATACCTGACTCAAGGTTCTTGATGTTTTTGAACTTGAAGGATTTAAAATCCTTTGATTTTTTTGAAGAAGATTGGGTCTTGTTCTTAGAGATTAAATTTAGAGAGAAACCCTAGTTTTTGTTTGTGAAATAATAATGAGAAAAATGGCTAAATTCGGACTCATCTGGGTATATATAGGCGAGTGGTAAGTGACCAAAATACCCCTGTTAAAATGGCATGGAAGTAAACTGAACATGGCGTGTGATGATCTAACAGACGGTCCATCAAGAACTTGACAGTCCATCATTTTGACCATCATACATGGACCAGAAATGGGGTTCACTAGATAAGAGTTGATGGACTAGATGACGATCTGTCAAAAAATCTAACAGTCCACCAACTCATCCGCCAATCCTTATCCAGAACGTGGCCTACTTCCTTGGTTATGACGGTCAAAGTGGCAGTCCGTCACTTGTTTGGCGGTCCATCAACTTGGACGTCGCACCTGGATGTTTGGGTCAGTTCTGAGTAAAACATCCATAACTTCCTCGTTTGGTGTCGGATTTGGACAAAATTGGTATTGTTAGAAAGCTAACTCAATTTCCCACATGATAGGAAGTTGAAATCTCAAAAATACCATGGGTACAAAAGTAGATTTGTATTTCAAAGAAAATACTAGCATCCTTGATATGATTTCTAGCTAGGAATAAGCACGGGTATTACAATATCTCCCCCTTGAGAACATTCGTTCTCGAATGAGACTAACTAAGAGGGAAAATAATAAATTAACATGAACTAAACATGAGTGACTGAGACATGACTACAAGACTGACATGCTATATATACTAAACTCATGCACATCTGGTGCATGGCTAACTGAGTATTCTGATAAACTGAGTTTCTCAAGACGAGAATGCATAGCTGATGCATGATTTTTTAACTGAACTGATACATGAATGCATGAAAAAGTATGAAATGGTTGTATATACCACGTTTATAATGGGAACATGAATATGAAACTAAATAAGCTTAAGCCAAACTATAACCTTGAGCTTGATCTAAATTGGTGGAGAAGAGGTAAGGATACTTGGTATGCATATTTGCTTCTGCTTCCTAAGTAGCTCCCTCGACGGAATGATTTTGCCAAAGAACCTTAACTAGACGGACCTCTTTGTTCCTCAATCGATGAGTCTGATAGTCTAAGATTTTGAATGGAATCTCTTCATAAGAGAGACTGTTCTGAACATCTACGCTCTGAATAGGGACTAAAATTGCTAGGTCAACTATGCATTTCTTAAGCAAGGATACATGGAAGACCGAATAAACTGAGGCTAAATTTGGAGGCAATTCGAGCTAATAAGCTACCTTGCCTAAATGACTGAGAATCCTGAAGGGACCAACATAGAGGGGACTGAGTTTCCCTTTCTTGCCAAACCTCTTTACTAAATTTATTGGAGAGATCTTGAGATATACATAGTCATCGACCTCAAACTTGAGATACTTTCTACGAACATCAGCATAAGACTTTTATTGGCTTTGAGCAGCCCGGAGTCTCTCTCTGATCAACTAAACTTTCTCTAAGGCATTAGAAAATCAAGTTAGGACCTATGACTGAGGCCTCACTAACTTCAAACCAGCCAATTGGAGATCTACACCTCCTGCCATAGAGAGCTTCAAATGGAGCTATTTTAATACTGGAATGATAGCTATTGTTTTATGCAAGCTCAATCAAAGGCAAGTGGTCATCCCAAATTCCCATGAAATCAATTGCACACGACCTTAGCATATCCTCAAGAGTCTGAATACTCCTTTCTGCTGACCATCTGTCTGAGTATGAAAGGATGTACTGAGATTGACTTGGGTACCAAGACCCTTTTGGAATGCTTTCCAGAAGTGAGAGATTAACTGGGTACCTTTGTTTGAGATAATACATAATAGAACACCGTGTAATCTGACCAACTCCCTGATATAGAGTTTGGCATATTCCTCGGCTGAATAAGACGAATGAACTGGAAGGAAATGAGTTGACTTGGTCATCCTATCTATAATAACCCAAATTGAATCGTGCTGATGACGAGTTCGAGGCAAACCCATCACGAAGTCCATGTTCATTTCTTCCAACTTCCAAGTAGGAATTGTGAACTCCTGCATGATTCCACTAGGCTTCTGATGCTCTATCTTAACTTGCTGACATATAGAGCACTTAGCGACAAACTCTGCAATATCTCTCTTCATTCCACTCCACCAATAGATTTCCCACATATTGCGGTACATCTTAGTGGCCCCTAGATGAATAGAGTATTGTGCACCATGCACTTCTACAAGAATCCGCTGCTTTAAGTCATCTACACCTGGAACGCACAGATGACCCTGATAATGAAAAACCCCATCTCGCCCTTGGGAGAAAACCTCTACTCCCTAATTTTGAACTGACTCTTTTATCTTGATAAGGCTAGGATCCCTGTCTTGATTTTCTTTCACCACGAAAACTAGAGATGACTCTAAACTACTCTGAACACATACACCACCCTCCAAAGAATCGACTAAGTGAACCCTAGTATGGTGAGCTGGTGGATTTCCTGAGCTATCTTTTTCTTGTTGTCCTCGATGTGAGAAATACTACACATGGAGAGTCTACTAATAGTGTCTTCCATAATGTTGGCCTTGCTCGGATAGTAAAGTACACTTATTTCATAATCTTTCAAAAGCTCTAACCACCTTCTCTGATAAAGATTGAGATATTTCTGAGAAAAGACATACTAGAGACTCCGATGATCCGTGAAGATATCTACATGAACTCCGTATAGATAATGCCTCCAAATCTTTAAGGAAAATAGTACGTCTGCTAACTCAAGATCATGAGTAGGATAATTCTTCTCATGGGGCTTTAACTGTCTGGAGGCGTAGGCTATGACCTTACCATGATGCATGAGGACACAACCTAAACCCACTCTGGATGCATCAAAATATACCACAAACCCATCTGAACCATCTAAAAGAGCTAAAACTGGGGTTGAGGTGAGTCGAGTCTTCATCTATTGAAAACTCTTCTCACAAGGATCTGACCACTGAAACTTGACCTTCTTCTGAGTCAATCTGGACATAGGGGATACAATAGAAGAAATTCCCTCGACAAACCATCTGTATAGCCAGCCAATCTTAAGAAACTCCTGATATCTGATGGAAAGACAGGGCAAGGCCAGGTTCTTACCGCTTTGGTATTTTCAGGATCTACTCTAATGCCATTACCAGAAATAATATGGACAAGTAATTCTACTGATCTTAAATAAAACACACACTTACTGAATTTGGCGAATGGCTAGTGATCTCTGAAAGTCTGAAGAACAATCCTGAGATGGTCTGAATAATCACGCTCTGTGCGGGAATAGACCAGGATATTATCTATGAAGACTATAAAGAATATGTCCAAGTAATGCTTGAACACACGATTCATCAAGTCTATGAAAGCGGCTACGGCATTGGTAAGACCAAAGGACATAACTTGAAACTCGAAGTGACCATACTGAGTATGGAAAGCTGTCTTCGGGATGTCACATTCTCTAACTCTGATCAGATGGTAGCCTGATATGAGATCTATTTTGGAGAAATAACTAGCACCCTGAAGTTGGTCAAACAAGTCATCTATTCTGGGAAGAAGATACTTGTTCTTGACCATAACTTTGTTGAGCTGACGGTAATCAATACACATCCTGAGAGAACCGTCTTTAGAGCACATGAATAACACTGGTGCACCCCATGGGTATACAATGGGCCTGATAAATCCCTTATCGAAGAGATCCTTCAACTAATGTTTCAGTTCCTTGAGTTCTACCAGTGCCATTCTATATGGCAGAATAGAAATAGGTTGAGTATCTGGAATAAGGTCAATGCCGAAGTCTATTTCCATTTTGGGAGGAATGCCTGGAAGATCTTTGAGAAACATGTCTAAATACTACTTTACAACCAGGACTGATTCAAGACTAGGAGAGTCAGAACTGGAATCTTTAATATGCACGAGGTGATCATACACCCCTTAGAAATCATTTTCTTACTACCCTTCCACTATAGGACGGGCTCATTCGACAACTAAAATGAAACTACCCTAGTTCTGTAGTCGACTGTGGCATAGCAGGAATGAAGCCAATCCATGCATTGAATGACATCAAAATTAGTCATCTCTAACTTGACTAAATTTGCTGACGTGGCTTTCTAAAATATCAAAATTGCGGATTGCCTGTATACCCGCTGAGATATGATGGTTTTACCCACTAGGGTAGAGACTTAAAAGGGCTTTGCTAAAATTTTGAGACTGATTCTGAATTTGCCTTCTATATGAAGAGTAACAAAAGACAAGGATTCACCTGGATCTAGCAAAGCGTAAACATTAACAAAGAAAATATGTAACATACCAGTAACAACATCAAGAAAATTTTCCTGATCCTATCGGGTCTAAAAATCATAGAGTCTATTTGGGCGTTGCCCACTAGTAGCACTGGAAGTGCCACCCTGCTGATTTGGGCGATTGGACTGGGCTGTGGAGCGATTCTGCTGACCCTGTAGACCTGACTATGGACGCTCTCTAATCCTGTTGTCTGGCTTGCCACAATCGAAACAAATATGTCTACAAGCTCTACAGGTACCCTTATGGTTCTTACCATAAGTCTGACACAGGGGATTAGTTCAGGCATTGCTGACACTGCCCTGAGACTTAGAACCTGGTGCTCGATCTACATTGCCATCTCTGAATTTCTACATTGGTGAAATGGTGGAGGAACGAGCTGGAATCGCTAGCTTTGTACAAAACTATGAACGGTTTCCTCCTTCTGATTTTGGTTGAGCAAAACTAAACTGCCTGACCTTGCTCTCTTGTTCTGCCTCTCCGTATTCCTAATCTTCTGCTCCTCTATTTTTTGAGCATGATTCATGCGCCTAGATAAAGTCATATCACTGTTCATCATCACAGACCTACACTGATTTACCATGCTATCATTCACCCCTGACACGAACTTACTCATCTTAGCCCTGTTGTCTGCAACCACATGAGGGGCATACCTGTCTAGGTGAGTAAATTTGAGATAATACTCTTTAACCAACATATTTCCCTGCCTGAGGTTGATGAACTCAAGAACTTTTTCCTCCCTCATCTCTTGGGGAAAGAATCTGTCTAAGAAAGCCGTGACAAATTCCTCCCACTCAAAGGGACCTGTATCCTCTAACCTCTCAGACTTCCACTACTTGTACCAAGTATGAACCACGTCTTGGAACTGGTATATGGCTAACTCGTCACTCTGACAAAAAGTAACTCCCATTATATCTATGACCTTCTGGACTTGGTCAATGAATTACTGAGGGTCTTTATCAAAATTAGACCTGAAGAAAGATGGAGGGTTCATTCGGTTGAAGTCCTGAATCCTAGCTGCGGCTAAGTTGGCCACTGGATTGGCCTGAATAACTGATGGAAGTTCATTTTGGGTAGCTACAAACTGTGAAAGTGTGGTGAATGCGGACCTAAACTCCGCATGAGAAACATGTTCGCCCAAAGGATCTGCGGGCTGAGAAGCTGGCTGGTTTTATCTCTTTGGAGGCATATTCTGAAATAAGTGAAGAACGGATTAGTCTGAGTGTTTAACTTGAGATTATTCTCACTAGCAAGACATGAATACTGAAAGAGGGGAAATTATTCTTAAATGTAGCGCGCAAACACACCCATGCGATAACACATCCATGCACAAGACTCTACTAGATATGGCTTTAAGACTTCCTAGGACTCTATTGAACCTTAGGCTCTGATACCAAGTTTGTAATGCCTCGATTTTTCTGAAATGGAGTGCTACACGATGCTTATGACCCCGAAGGACCGCAATCCAACCCTTGACTGATATCTATACCTATGTTCTATAATATATGACATAATAATGCGGAAAACATGAACAATAGGCCATAAGGTTCAACTGCATAGAATATCTGACAAATCATAACATCCATATGGGGTAACGAATACCCAAAACAACTGAAATAAAGATTTGAAGGATCATGTCTCAAACTAACTCCGTCTAGAAAAACTGAACAATAATAATAAATGAAATAAATAATGTCATCCTCAAAAGGATGAGGACTCATTGCAACTCTGCAATTGGAATGCTACTGCTACTGCTGATCTGGAGCTCGTATCTGTGAACCTATGTTGTAACATGAATGAAATAACCATATCGCAAATGCGTCAGTACAACTGGGAGTACTGAGTATATGAGTGAGGTAGGGTAAAAGAAAAAAAGGTTTACATGCATGAACGATGGTAACTGACTAACTGATATGAACGTATGAGTGCAAACATGCATACATAGTAACTGAGATTGTGATTTCATGATCTCCAGATCTGGGCACTAACATATGATCTACTGATGTCCATCATGACCAATACTAAAATTCTTATAACATAGATAATTGTGTCTGACAGTCTTGAATCTAATGGAACTATCTGTGTTCCGTTCTGTAACTGAATTGACTGTATTTGACAATCCTGATATACTGAAATCTGAAGGACTATCTGAGTTCTTAATGTTTTTGAACTTGAAGTATTTGAAATACTTTGATTTTTTAAAAAAAAGATTGGGTCTTGTTCTTGGAGATTAAATTTAGAGAGAAACCCTAGTTTTTGTTTGTGAAATAATAATGAGCAAAATGGTTGAATTCGGACTCATCTGGGTATATATAGGCGAGTGGTAAGTGACCAAAATACCCCTGTTAAAATAGCCTAGAAGTAAACTGAACATGGTGTGTGACGACCCAACTGACGGTCTGTCAGGAACTTGACGTTCCATTATTTCGACCGTCATACGTTGACCAGAAATGGGTTTCAATCGATAAAAGTTGATGGCCTGGATGATGGTCCGTCAAAATATTTGACGGTCCATCAACTCATCCGTCAATCCTTATCCAGAACATGGCCGTACTTTCTTGGCTGTGACGATCAAAGTGGCGGTCCGTCACTTGTTTGGCGGTCCATCAACTTGGACGTCGCACCTGGGCGTTTCGATCAGTTCTAAGTAAAACATCCATAACTTTCTTGTCTGGTGTCGGATTTGGAAAAAATTGGTATCATTAGAAAGCTAACTCAATTTCCTATGTTATAGAAAGTAGAAATATCAAAAATACCACAGGTACAAAAATAGATTTGTATTTCAAAGAAAGTACTAGCATCCTTGAGATGATTTCTACCTAGGAATAAGCACGGGTATTACAATATCTCCCCCTTGAGAATATTCGTCCTCAAATGAGAATGACTAAGAGGGAAAATAATAAATGAACATGAACTAAACATGAGTGACTGAGACATGACTTCATGAATGACATGCTAAATATATTGAACTCATGCACATTTGATGCATGGCTAATTGAGTGTTCTGATAAACTTTCTCAAGACGAGAATGCATAATTTTATAACTGAATTGATACATGAATGAATGACAGAGTATGAAATGGTAGTATATACCACGTTAATAATGGGAACATGAATATGAAACTGAATAAGATTAAAGCAAACTATTACCTTAAGCTTGACCTGAATCGGCGGAGAAGACGTAAGGATACTTGGTACGCATATCTTCTTCTGCATCCCAAGTATCTCCCTCGATAGACTGATTTCGCCAAAGAACCATAACTAGAGGGACCTCTTTGTTCCTCAATCGATGAGTCTGATAGTCTAAGATTTTGACTGAAATCTTTTCATAAGAGAGACAGTTCTGAACATCAACGCTCTGAATAGGGACTACAACTGCTAGGTCACCTACGCACTTCTTGAGCAAGGATACATGGAAGACCAGATAAACTGAGGCTAAATTTTGTGGCAATTCGATCTCATAAGCTACCTTTCCTAAACGACTGAGAATCCAGAAGGGACTGACATAGCGGGGACTGAGTTTCCCTTTCTTGATGAACCTCTTCACTCCCTTCATAGGAGAGATCTGGAGATAGACATAGTCATCGACCTTGAACTCAAGATACTTTCTATGAACACCAGCATAATAATTCTGCCAGCTTTGAGCAGCCCGGAGTCTCTCTCTGATCAACTAAATTTTCTCTAAGGCATATCACTATCTTCAAACCAACCAATTAGAGATCCACACCTCCTGCCATAGAGAGCTTCAAATGGAGCCATTTTAATACTGGAATAATAGCTATTATTGTATGTAAAATCAATCAAAGGCAAGTTGTCATCCCAACTTCCCATGAAATCAATTACACACACCCTTAGCAAATCTTCAAGAGTCTGAATTGTCCTTTCTGCTTGACCATCTGTCTAAAGATGAAAGGTTGTACTGAGATGGACTTGGGTACCAAGACCTTTTTGGAATGCTTTCCAGAAGTGAGATATTAACTGGGTACCTTTGTTTGAGATAATACATAATAGAACACCGTGTAATCTGACCAACTCCATGATATAGAGTTTGGCGTAATCCACAGCTAAATAAGAGGAATGACCTGGAAGGAAATGAGATGACTTGTTCATCCTGTCTACAATAACCCAAACTGAATCGTGCTGATGATGAGTTCGAGGCAAACCCATCACAAAGTCCATGTTCACTTCTTCCCACTTCCAAGTAGGAATGGTAAAATCCTGCATGGGTCCACTCGGCTTCTGATGCTCTATCTTAACTTGCTGACATGTAGAGCACTTAGCCACAAACTTTGTAATATCTATCTTCATCCCACTCCACTAATAGATTTATCGTAGGTCGTGGTACATCTTAGTGTCCCCTGGATGAATAGAGTATTACGCGCCATGCGCTTCTACAAGAATCCACTGCTTCAAGTCATCTACACCTGGAACATACAGACGACCCTGACAGTGAAGAACCCCATCTCCCCCTTGGGAGAAAACCTCTACTCTCTGATTATGAACTGACTCTTTTAGCTTGACAAGGCTCGGATGCTTGTCTTGCTTTTCTTTCACCTTGAAAACTAGAGATGGCTCTGAACTACTCTGAACATATACACCACCCTCCGGAGAATCGACTAAGAGAATACCTAGTCTGGTGATCTGGTGGATTTTCTGAGCAATCTTCTTCTTATTGTCCTCGACATGAGAAACACTACCCATGAAGAGTCTATTGAGAGCATCGTACACAATGTTGGCCTTGCTTGGATGGTAAAGGACACTCATATTATAATCTTTCAAAAGCTGTAACCACCTTCTCTGACGAAGATTGAGATCTTTCTGAGAAAAGATATACCAGAAACTCTTATGATCCGTGAAGACATCTACATGAACTCCGTATAGATAATGCCTCTAAATATTTAAGGCAAATACTATGGCTGCTAACTCAAGATCATCAGTAAGATAATTCTTCTCATGGGGCTTTAATTGTCTGGAGGCGTAGGCTATGACCTTACCATGCTGCATGAGGACATAACCTAAACCCACTCTGGATGCATCACAATATACCACAAACCTGTCTGAACCATCTGGAAGAGCTAGAACTGGAGCTGAGATGAGTAGAGTCTTCAACTCTTGAAAACTCTTCTCACGAGGATCTGACCTCTGAAACTTGACCTTCTTCTGAGTCAATCTAGACATGGGGGATGCAATAGAAGAAAATCCCTCAACAAACCATCTGTAATAGCCAGCCAATCCTAAGAAACTTCTGATATCTGATGGAGAGACGAGGCGAGGCTAGGTTCTTACCGCTTCAGTCTTCTGAGGATCTACTCTAATTCTATCACCAGAAATAATAGGGCCAAGGAATGTTGCTTATCTTAACCAAAACTCGCACTTACTGAATTTGACAAATAGCTGGTGATCTCTGAGTCTCTAAAGAACAATCCTGAAATGGTCTAAATAATCATGCTCTGTGCGAGAATAGACCAGGATATCATCTATGAAGTCTATGACGAACATATCCAAGTACTGCTTGAACACACGGTTCATCAAGTCCATGAAAGTGGTTGGGGCATTGGTAAGATTAAAGTACATAAATAGAAACTTGAAGTGACCATATCTAGTACGGAAAGCTATCTTTGAGATGTCACATTCTCTAAATCTGAGCTAATGGTAGCCTGATCTGACGTCTATTTTGGAGAAATAACTAGCACGTTAAAGTTGGTCAAACAAGTCATTTTTTCTGGGAAGAGGATACTTGTTCTTGACCGTAACTTTGTTGAGTTGATGGTAATCAATACACATCCTGAGAGAATCGTCTTTCTTGCACACGAATAAGACCGGTGCACCCTATGGGGATACACTAGGCCTGATAAATCCATTATCTAAGAGATTCTTCAACTGATCTTTCAGTTCCTTGAGTTCTGCTGGTGCCATTCTGTATGGCGGAATAAAAACAGGCTGAGTATTTAGAATAAGGTTAATGCCAAAGTCTATTTCTTTTTCTGGAGAAATGCCTGGAAGATCTTTGGGAAACACATTTAAATACTCCTTTACAACTGGGACTGATTCCAGAATAGGAGAGTCAGAACTGGAATATTTAATATGCACGAGATGATACACACACCCCTAAAAAAATCATGTTCCTTGCCCGCAGGTATGAAATAAGCTGACCCCTGAATGATGAAGTACTACCTTTCCACTCTAGGACGGGCTCATTCAGGAACTGAAACTGAACTACCCTGGTTTTGCAGTCGACTATGGCATAGCAGGAATGAAGCCAATCCATGCCAAGAATAACATCAAAATCAGTCATCTCTAACTCGACTAAATCTGCTGATGTGACTTTCTAAAATATTAAAACTAGGCAGTGCCTATATACCCACCGAGCTATGATGGTTTTACCCACTGGGGTAGAGATTGAAATGGAATCTGCTAAAATTTTAGGACTGATTTTGAAATCGCCTGCTATATAAGGACTTACAAAAGATAAGGATGCACCTGGATCTAGTAATGCATAAACATGAACATGGAAAATCTATAACGTACTAGTAACGACATCAGGAGAATTTTCCTGATCTTGTCGGTCTAAAGAGCATAGATTCTGTTTGGGCGTTGCCCACTAGTAGCACTGGAAGAGGCACCCTACTGATTTGGGCTACCGAACTGGGCTGTGGAGCGATTCTGCTAACCCTATAGCCCTGACTGTGGACACTCTCTAATCCTGAGGCCTGGCTTGCCACAACTGAAACAAACATTGCTACAAGCTCTACAGGTACCCTTGTGGTTCTTACCATAAGTCTGACATAGGGGATTAGTTCGGGAACTGCTCACACTACCATGAGACTTAAAGCCTGGTGCTCGATCTATGTTGCCATCTCTGAATTTCGACATTGGTGCACTGGTAGAGGAAGGAGATGGAATTACTGTCTTAGGTCGAAACTGCGAACGGTTTCCTCCTTCTAATTTTGGTTAAGCAAAACTGAAACTGTCCGACCTTGCTCTCTTGTGCTGCCTCTCCCTAGTCCTAATATTCTGGTCCTCTATTTGTTGAGCATGAGTTATGAGCCTGGCTAAAGTCATATCACTGTTCAGAATTGCAAACCTACACTCATTTACCACGCTATAATTCACCCCTGATACGAACTTGCTCATCTTAGCCCTGTTGTCTGCAACCACATGAGGGGCATATATAGCTAGCTGAGTAAATTTGAGAGAATACTCTTTAACTTTCATATTTCCCTACCTACGGTTGATGAACTCAAGAACTTTTGCCTCCCTCAGCTCTTTGAGAAAGAATCTATCTAAGAAAGCCATGACAAATTCCTTCCACTCAAAGGGAACTGCATTCTCTAACCTCTCAGACTTCCACTGCTTGTACAAAGTATGAGCCACATCTTGCAACTGGTATGCGGCTAACTCGACACTTTGACAAGAAGTAACTCCCATGATGTTTATGACCTTTTGGACTTGGTCAATGAATTTCTGAGGGTCTTCATCAGACTTTGACCCGAAGAAAGATGGAGGATTTATTTAGGTGAAGTCCCAAATCCTAGCTGCGGCTGAGTTGGCCATTTGATTGACTGGAATAACTGCTGGCCGTTCATTTTTGGTAATCACAGATTGAGCAAGAGTGGTGAATGCATCCCTAAACTCTACATGAGAAATATATTAGCCCAAAGGATCTTTGGGCTGAGGAGCTGGATGGTTTCTTATCTTTGGAGGCATATTCTGAAATAAGAGAAGAACGGATTAGACTGAGAGTTTAACTTGAGATTATGCTCACTAGCATGACATGAATACTGAAAGAGGGGAAATTGTTCCTAAAACATATCATGGCCTCTTGCACATAAATATGGCGCGTAATACACCCATGCACAAGAATGTACTAGATGTGGCTTTCAGACTTCCTAGGACTCTATTGAACCTTAGGATCTGATACCAAGTTTGTAACGCCCTAATTTTTTTGAACCAGAGTGCTACACGGTGCTTATGTCCCCGAAGGACCACAAGCCAAGCCATGACTGATATCTTTATCTGTGTACTATAATATATGACATAATAATGCGGAAAACATAAACAATAGACCAGAGGGTTCAACTGCATAGAATATCTGACAAATCATAACATCCATATAGGGTAACGAATACCCAAAACAACTGAAATAAGAATCAAATCTGAGCTAAATTTGAAAGCCTCTAAATACTATCTGAATAAGGAGTTGAAGGAATATGTCTCTAACTAACCCCGTCTAGCAAAACTAAGCTGAAATAATAAATGAAATAAATAGTGTCATCCTCAATAGATGAGGACTCATTGCAACTCTGCGACTAGAATGCTACTGCTACTGCTGATCTGCAGCTCGTATCTATGAACCTATGGTGTAACATAAAAGAAAACACCCTAGCACAAATGCATCAGTACAACTGGGATTATTAAGTATACGAGTGATGTAGGCTAAATGCAAAAAGGGTTTACATGAATGAACGATTCTAACTGACTAGCTGATATGAACGTAAGAGTTCAAACATGCATACATTGTAACTGACATCATGATTTCCTGATCTCTAGATCTGGACACTAATACATGATCTACTGATATCTAACATGACCAATACTAAAACTTTGATAACATAGATTACTGTGACTGATAGTCCTAAATCTAATGGAACTATCTATGTTCCGTTCTGTAACTGAATTGACTGTATCTGACAATCCTGATATATTAAAATCTGAAGAACTATCTGAGTTCTTTTACTTAAACTGGGACTAAAACTGTGGGAGGTATTTTTTTGACCGACATGCCTCAATAACGCATATAGCTAAGTTGGGGTCCAATCTCTGCCCTAACTGGAAGGGGTCAATACCGCGCCACTGGTAAGGACAGCTGTAAGTGACCCTTAGCTAATACGTACTCAAAATAAGAATGGTGGGAACCCTAAACAGATGGGTTATGCCACCTTATCAACCCTAATCTGATAGGTTAAGATGTTTCAACCTATCCTGGCTACGTAGTTCTGGAACATAACGATGATTACTAAGAATCACACCCTAAACTAACAGGTGAGTTCCCATCCTTGGGTTCAGTCGGTGCTAACTTCTACTCTAATCTGAAGAGACTGAACGTAATTTAACTAACGGTACATGGACTGAGTAACTGACTTCCATTGACTAACGGAAATAGTACTACTATTTGAGAATTTATTGAGATCATGAGATTTCTGATATTTCCTAAGTCACATGACTGACTGGGTTCTATAGATCATGGCTTGACTGAGATTATCATAATAATGTGACATGGCTCTAGACACACAACTATATTTTTTGAATACTAGTACCCCCAGGACTCGATGGAAGGAAACTGACACACATAACTGACTTGATCATAAAATAGAGTGCACAATTCACCATATCATAAGTAGGGGATTTCACACTAAGAATAGTTCTCAACATCTTACATATGGAAGGGAAAATTCATACAACATGTGTATACTTGCATAGCTTCAATATCATGCTCCATCCATATCACAACAACGACGCATATCAATCACATGGAATTCATGTGAAATCATAAAGCATAGAGCATGGACTTGTCATTTATGCACTATTAAATGATGGTACATGAATTCTATCATCCTAGGCCTTTTATCAAACACTTTACATGCATTCTTTTAGCTTAGGTGTGTTTTCATGAATTTTCCCCATTTTAAACCACATAAAGTTCATGGATTTCAACTAACGAATACATATACTTCATGAAAACACCTTTAGATATCATCTTGAAACTTAAACAACAATCATCAACATGTACATGCTTATATCACAACAAGACAATTACAATATAATAATTAAAACATGGTTCTTGAGCTCTATGAACGAAATAGATCCATAGATGAACACTACGCATACCTGACTCAAGGTTCTTGATGTTTTTTAACTTGAAGGATTTGAAATCCTTTGATTTTTTTTAAGAATATTGGGTCTTGTTCTAGGAGATTATATTTAGATAGAAACCCTAGTTTTTGTTTGTGAAATAATAATGAGCAAAATAGCTAAATTCAGACTCATCTGGGTATATATAAGAGACTGGTAAGTGACCTAAATACCCCTGTTAAAATGGACTGGAAGTAAACTGAAAGTGGCGTGTGACGACCCGACTGACGGTCCATCATTTCGACCGTCATACGTGGACCAGAAATGGGGTTCACTGGATAAGAGTTGATGGACTGGATGATGGTCTGTCCAAAAAATATGATGGTCCATCAACTCGTTTGTCAATCCCTATCCAGAACTTGGCCCTACTGCCTTGGCTGTGATGGTCAAAGTGGCGGTCTATCACTTTTTTGGCAGTCCATCAAGTTGGACGTCGCACCTGGGCGTTTCGATCAGTTCTGAGTAAAACATCCATAACTTCCTTGTCTGGTGTCAAATTTGGACAAAATTTGTATCGTTAGAAAGCTAACTCAATTTTCCACGTGATAAAAAGTAGAAATCTCAAAAATACCATGGGTACAAAAATAGATTTGTATTTCAAAGCAAGTACTAGAATCCTTGAGATGATTTCTAGCTAGGAATAAGCACGGGTATTACAACCGGCTTCCTTCTCTCTATCTTATCGGTCGTTTTGGGTGATTGGTCTTTTGATAGAGTAATTCCATGCCTAAAATGACAAATCCCTTTCTGGAATTTTTCATGCTAAACCTTGCAAAAATAGTATCAATATAAAGTGCTTGAGATAAGCCTAATATCCTTTATTTACGATCATATGAGCTTGATCCCAAAGATATGAATCGTTTCTCCCAAATTTTTCATTTCAAAATGCGATGACATCCACTTCTTAAAATAATTCAACATTCTCATATTATTTCCTATGAGCAAGATGTCATCTACGTACAGAATAAAAAATGCTACTCTATCTCCATTCTATTTTTATAAATGTATAACTCGTTTTCACACTAATCAAAACCAAAAGTCTTATTGAATTATCAAGAGAAGTATTACATGCCCTAGATTCCTATTTTAAACCATAAGTGGATTTCTTAAGTTTACAAAACTTATGTTCATTACCACTTTTCATGAAACCTTTTGGTTGTGCCATATAAATGTACCCATCAAGACTTCTATTGAGAAAAGTCGTCTTGACATCTAGTTGCCAAATCTCATAATCATAATGATTAGCAATGGATAAGAGAATCCTAATGAATTTATGTATAGCTACCGGTGAAAAAGTTTCCTCATAATCAATTTCTTGTTTTTGAGTAAACTCTGTTGACACCCAATTTTGTCTCTCTGTGCCTAAAATTAATGTTTTTATACTTTCTGATCGTTAAAGGGCACAAATATAATTTTTTACAATTTTTAATAAATTATTGATAATCATCTTTTTTTAGAATTTTTTTATCAATTTATTGTTATATTTTAAATTATCTTTAATTTCATAAATTTTAAGATTTTTATCAATTTACTATCATTTTAATACTTTTTGCACAGTTATCTACATTCATACATAACATAACACTATAACTCTTTATCGTACACTGTATTTTTTAATTATTATAACATAATACATTTTTTAAGATAATTAAATTTTATTTGTTGTTTACATTTTTTTGTAGTTTTATATCGACATTCATATTTTTTATACATTATTTAAGACGATTTGCAAATAATAAGATGGGTCAATTATTTAATCCACAGAGTAACAAATCAGTCAAGTCAAGGTCTCATCACCTTTAAAAAGATGACATTTGAAGTGACGGGATGAGGTTTTTTTCCTTTGAATAAAAAATCTTTATTTGATGATTAAAAAGATGAAAGACTCATGGGATAATACCTCATGGATTAATTCATGCTTTTAGGAGACAAAGAGGGATTAATTTTTAAAAGTTTGGATAAAAAGAAGAATAATTTTGTTTTATCAATAAAGAAAAGGGTAAATTATTTTGAAAAAAGAGATACAAGTCTGATTGTTTATTCTTTTTTCTCTCAAAACTTGCGTATCTCTCTCTGTTTCTCTCCCTTTCCCATTTCCTCCGTCGTTGGCTCGCCGGAAGTGGTGACCATCGAGTTCCAGTCGCTCCACCAACGTCCAGCCACCACTACTACCTCACCTTTTATCTCTTCCTCTCACATAACTCATGTCTCTCTCTCTCTTCTTTTCTGTCATGCCTCGCTGGATTTGGTCGTCGGCAGGCAAGCTTCCATCCACCGGCAACCACCTGTTCACAACCACCACGAGCCGCCCTCTTTTTCTTCTTTTCCTGTCGGCGAGCTCCACTACCGCAGCGAACCACCACCACACCTCACTTCCCCGTAGACGCTCCAAATTCGACAGCCCACTGCCACCACGACAACCAAACACCTCCCCCTCCCTCGTGGATCTACCATGAACTTGCCCAAAAAACCCGTTGCTCTGGTGTTCCATCGCCGTCGAAGTAGCTGTGTTGGCTGGTTTCCCTGTTTACTTCTAATGCTTGATAATATATTTATTATGTTTTTTCTTGTGTGAGTTTTTGGATCTGACTGGAATTGGTTGAACCTGACTGAAAATATTTTTCGGAGATTTTGAATTATCTGGCGAGATCTTGTTCTTAACATGCTTGTTTTGGGATCCATTTATGATTGTTTTTTTCATTTATGATTGTTTGTTGCTCTATATTTATATTGCTTTAGATATTTGGATTGATTCTATCTTGTTCACATTTTTTACGACTTTGACAGTTTTTTATGGTCAAGTGTTGCTTCATTACTGTGTTTTGCAGACGATTTTGGTAGCATTTTACCTTTTTTTACTGGTTTATAATATGGTTGACTAATAATTAATAGATACTATACCATTTTGGCCGATGAACAAATTTTTCATCGATTTTTTAGGTCTTCACAAAACGGATAGTATGTATACAAATATGTAATAAAAATAAATAATTTCGGAGATGACGAAATTTTTATAACAGCACAAAAGATTTTACTATTTGTATCTTGGCAAGACGATTTAGGACAGCCAATCAATTGACCAACCACTTTGTAGCCATGGCATATCTAAATTTAATCCGAGCCCACTTTTTAACGAAAATTATATTTTTTATTCATATAATGCACACATACCTTCTCAACTTATTTTGATAATTATTTATTTGTTACTAACATTTTTATTACAAGTGTTTATATAGGTTCTCGAGAATACTTGTCTTTGAACGACATTCAAAGAAGACTTTAAATTTTGGTGTTGTATTTTTATATTCTTATACTTGTACAAAAATATTAATTATAGTGAAAATTTTACTTTTTGGGGTGTTGGGTGGGGATGTGTTTACTTACGCAATCTTCAACACATGTTTAGGCAAATTTAGGCCGTTAATATATATATTAAATTGATTTAGATAATTAATAAAAATAATTCACACTTTTTACACTAAAAACATTACTTAATCATTTTTTCTTTAAAATATCTTTTTTATTTATTCAATCTTTACTTTTCTTTTCATATACATTCTTATATATATTTTTATTTACATATCTTCTATACTTTTATACGTATTTTTACTATAATATATGTAATTTATACATTCTTTACATATAAATTATTTACATAATTTTAATACACATTTTATATTTGTATGTATACACATTGATTTTTTTCTCCAACTTTTAATAAACCTAAGTCTGGTCGGGAACCACATTTGTGAATTTTGAAGGATGCCTAATCTCTTTCCTTTGGAATAATTTAAACCCTTACCTAAAATATAAGCTAGTTTCACAGATTAAAACACAAGTCCTACATGTTAATAAATAAATAGGTTTCCTCATGTTCCTTAAAAATTAGGTGGCGACTCTGTACAAAATTTATTATTTTAGAGTCCATAATGTCGTTCTTATTTTGACCTTAGGTAAAAATAGGGTATGACAAACCCTTTCTAAATAAGTCTAGCCTTAAAAGTTTGCACTTTTCCATCCACACCTCTCTTTTTCTTATAAATCCATCTACAGCCAATGGGCTTGACTCCCGTGGGTGGTTCTACAAGTTCCTAGACTTAATTGGAGTACATAGACTCCATTTTAGATTTTATAGCAGCAATCCACATTTTAGCATATTTATCATGTAGGGATTCGACGTAATTAAGGGGTTCTGTATTAGGCTCCTTCGATATTCTATCGTACGGCTCTCCCGAAAATGCAAACCCTAAAAGTTTTCTAATAATTCTCCCACTACAATGACTAGTCACTACAGGATCTGTTATATTTTGAACTAAATTTTGAACACCCTGAATGTCTTCTTGCATAATGATAGGTTGCTCGATATTACCTGAACGTTTTTCTTCATAATTACAGGTTGATCGATATTACTCCCACTACTTTGAGGTAGTGTGATGTCAAGTGTTTGCTCTTGTGAAACCATTTTTCCCACTATGTGGATGCAATGGTATGCCAATAATGGTTTTTGAAATATGTTCTTGTGTTTCTTTATTTGTTGTTCTATTGCTTAATTCCTGTAAAATAATTTTACTTCTGAAAATGTGGTCAATAATGGTTTTTGAAATATGTTCTTGTGTTTCTTTATTCGTTGTTCTATTGCTTAATTCCTGTAAAATAATTTTACTTCTGAAAATGTGGTTCATTAAATAATCCTCTTCAAGTAATCTGGCATTTGTCGAAATAATTACCTTTTGTTCCTTAGGACAATAAATTAAACCCTTTTGTCCCTTTTGGATATCCAAAAAAAAAAACGCACACTTCTATTCTAGATTCCAATTTATCAGTTTTTCCTTTTGGAACATGTGTTGAACAACCCAAACCCGAATATGACATAGACTAGGCTTACACCCACTCCACAATTCAGCTGGGGCTAAAGGTACTGATTTTGAAGGAATCAAATTCAGAATATAATTTGTTATTTCTAATGCATAACCCCAAATAGAAAAGGGCAAATTTGAATAATTTAATATCGATCTAACCATTTCCATAAGAGCTCTGTTTCATCATTTTTCCACACTATTTTGTTGTGATGTTCGTAGAGCTGAATATTGTGATGTAATTCCTAATTTTGATAAGTATTTAATGAATTTCTTAGAAAAGTATTCACCACCATGATCAGATCGTAATGCATGGATATGTTTGTTATGTAGCTTTTTTTTTCCATCTTAAATTCTTTGAATTTTTTAAAGCATTAAGATTTACGGTGCAACAAATAAATGTATTCATATTTTAAGTAATCATCTATGAAAGTCACAAAATACTCAAAACCACCTCTTGCTTGTGTATTCATAGGACCATACAAATCAGTATAAATTAATTCTAACTTATTACCGGCTCTATTTCCTTGGAAGGAAAAATGCCTCTTGGTCATTTTACCTTCTAAACAAGATTCATAAGTTAGAAGTGCCTCCACTTTCAATGAACTCAAAGTTCCATCAGATACCAACCATGAGATTTAATTTATTATAATATGTCCTAGACGTAAGTTCCATAAGTATGTTTCACTCAATTCTGAAATACGTTTTCTTTTATGTGATTGATCAACATTATTAAGTTTTATTATTTGTAGCATATTATGGGAAACATCAAATGCAAACAGATCATGTATTCTAGGAGCAGAAATAATAAAATGCTTATTAAACTTAATAATTGCACAATTGTTAGTAAAATAAACATATTAACCAGCATTCATTATTTTTTAAACTAAAGTTAAATTCCTTCTTATACAAGGTACGTAGAGAACATTATTCAAAACTAAAACTCTAGAACTACTAAATGAAATAGAAATATTTCATATAGCTAAGGCTGGTGTCGGTTCCCCATTTGCTTGAAACACGTTCAATTCATTTTCACTTAGGCGTCGTGTTTTCTGAAACCTCTACAAAAAAGTGCAGATATCATTAGTGAATCCCAAATCTATAGCCCAAAACTGGGTAGAAAAAGCCGCTAAAAATGATTCAACGTAGGAACCATGCCTGGCACATCCCTCGGAGAGGATTTTTATAAAATGTAACAAGTTTTTGTAAGAAAAAGTCAGTATTTTCAGTATTTCAATGGTGGTACCAATGTTTCATGAATGTACATGATATGAGGATGTAATGTTCACAACCCACCATAATGAGTATTTCCATATCCAACCAATATACCAACCAAATAAGCTAAATATCCACTCAATATATCCAATCATCCGTTAAAACCAACATGATTCATATGCCAATAGAGCATGAACACATCATAATACACAATTGGTACCACAATAGGCTTTTCATCAAACAAAATAAATTATTTTCATGTATATAGGCCATCAACATCACATAGGACCCCACACGGTCACACATAGCACATAATATCCCAAAACCACCAAATACATCTCACATAGTCCCTTACACGGGCACAACACAATAAGATAGCCATTTTTTCATGATTAGTTCACACACCCTTAACATGTTTTTGTATCAAAATTAACTACCCAGCCCAATCTGAAAAAAGTTAAGACAAAACCTATCTGAGTGCCAAAAATTGAAACAAAAACCTTCAATCCCAAGGCCTTACTCCTCGTGAACGATCCCGGAATCAACTAAATTATGAAAATATAGAATCTACGCGTCAAAAGAAAGCTAACGATACCCATATTATATATTTTCAAGTCGGAGTCAAAATGGATCTCCTTGTTTTCAGGAGTCTACAACTTAAAACTCAAGTAAAAATGAGTTAAAAACAAGGTCCAAGTTGAAGAAAAATTATTTTCAAGCATTATTGGGTAAAATCTCCAAAATACAATTAAAAATCGAGAACTGAAGTTGTTTTAAAGAAGAAATTGATATAATAATAATAATAATAATAATAATAATAAGATTAGAAACTTACCCAAGTGAAAATAGGTTAAAATCGGGGTTTAAATCAAAGAAATACAATTTTGGGCCTTTCGGGCCAAAATCCCCAATTTTCACTTTAATCCATATTAAAACAAGAAATAGATAATAAATGGAGTAAATTAGTTGAAATAGGTGTTTAAAAGCTTACTCAAGGTTAGAAATGAAAGAAATTGCTCAAAAGTGTGAAACCCTAAGCTCCAAGTCTCAAAGATAGGAAAAAAATTGGCAAAACATGGGTACATATAGGGTTCAAGTCTCCATGGACCCCTCGAAATTCATTTGGAATACCGATAATGCAAACGAAATATGTTGCCCTATCAATAGTGATATCAGATTTTCGAAAAACCTCGTTTTCACAAATTTGACCCCTCAAAATCCAAAATTACAACTTTCAGAATCGAGGATCGAAATGCGATGAAAAATCCATACAACCACACAAACTATGTTACCACTCTAAAATCGATGTTCTGGACCTGCTGGCGCAGTCCATTTTACCATCTGATGTACAGATCAAAAGATGTTGACTAAAGTCAACTATAAAGCTTCTCAAGCCACCGAAAACTACAATATCACATAAATCATACCAAAATACATCGAGAATCGTGCCAATCATCCCCACACCCCAGAAATACCACAACGCAACCACGAGGAGGGATAAAATGGTCAAATTATACAAAAATACATATTTACATAATTCATCAAAATTCAAGTCGTTACATTATCCACCATTAAAAATCTAGTTCTTCCTTGAACTAAAGGAAAGAGAAATACATAAAACTGCAAAAAGTTAGGGATAAGAACTACGCCATTAGACTCGACTTCCTAATTAGCCTCATCTACAGGTCTATGTCTCCACTGAACCTTAACCACTAGAATAACTCTAGAATGCAACCATCTAACATCCTTAGCCAAGATGAATATCGGCTCCTCAACAAAAGACAATCTCTCATCTAACTGAACTGACTCCCCAAGAATGACATGAAACTCATCCGAAATATAATGGCGAAGCATGAAAACATAAAAAATTGGATGAACTGCTAAATCTGGTGGCAAAGCCAACTCATAAGCCATATCACCAACAGTTCGAAGAATCTCAAATGGGCCAATATTCTTGGGGCTAAGCTTGGCCCTCCTCATAGACCTCATCATACCTTTCATGGGTGAAACTCAAAGGAAAACATAATCACCAACATCAAATTGCAAGGCACGAAGTCTACGGTCCGTATAGCACTTCTACCTACTCTGAGTGTCTCAAAGTCTATCCTGAATAAATTGAACCATATCTAAAGACTCACGAAGCAAGTTCGTACCTCGAGGTCTAATCTTACAAACCTAAAACCAATCAACTGGAGAGAGACTTCACCTACCATACAAAGCCTCTAAAGGAGGCATATCAATACTAGAATAGTAGATTTTATTATAAGCAAGCTTCGGCAAGGATAGATGCTACTCCCTCTAACCACTAATGTTCATCACACAAGCATGTAGCATATCCTCCAAAACCTTAATAGTCCACTCAGACTGATCGATGGTCTGGGGGTAAAATGTTGTACTAAGATCAATCGGAGTACCCAACTCACCTGAAAAGTCTTCCAAAAGTGAGATGTGAATACCGAACCTCGATCTAATATAATAGACAATGGCACACCATGAAGACGCATAATCTCACGAATATAGATACGGATCAACCACTCAACATTAAAAGAGACCTGAAGAGGAATGAAATAAGCAGACTTGGTCAATCAATCCACGATGACCCAAACACTATCAAAACCATGAGAAGTACGAGGCAATCTAGTCGCGAAGTCCATAGTAATTTTTTTCCACTTCCACTCAAGAATGGGTAACCTGTAAAGAAAATTGTCATGTCTTATTTGCTTGGCCTTTACTTACTAGCAACATAGGCAACAAGCTACAAAATCAACTATATATTTCCTCATACCACCCTACCAGTAATGTTGTCTCAAGTCACAATATATCTTAGTCCTTTTCGGATGGATAGAATACCTGGAACAACAGGCCTTCTCCAAAATCAATCAAATCAAGTCCCCACACTCGACACACAAACTCGACCTTCAATCCTCAAAACACCATCTAAATTAAGTGAGGCTTCCTTAGCCTTACCACTCAATACCTTATCCTAAATCAATCTTAATTCAACATTATCAAACTGATAAGCTCAAATTTTCTCCATCAAAGAAGACCTAGCCTCCACAAATGCCAAAATATACCCATATGTCGAAATGTCAAGCCTAACTATCAGGTTAGCTAAATTCTGAAACTCTAAAGCCAAAGGCCTCTCCTGGGTCAAAAGATGCGCCAAGCTACCCATGATAATCAACTTCTAGCTCAAGGTATATGCAACCACATTTGCCTTGCCCTGATAATACAAAATAGTCAAATCATAATCCTTAAAAAACTTAAGCGAACGTACTACCTCATATTAAGATCTCACTAGGTGAAGAAATACTGAAGGCTATGATGATCCGAGAAAATATAACTCTATAACTTCAAAGAAAAAACAACTGCATACAACTCCAAATCATGAGTACGATAATTCTTCTCATGGGGCTTTAATTGATGAGAAGCTTATGTAATCACCTTACCCTCTTGCATCAACACAGCACCTAACCTAACACCTAAAGCACCACAAAAGATAGTGAAACCCACGCCCTCCTTGGGAAAAGTCAAGATAGGAGCTGAAGTCAACAAATCCTTAAGCTTCTAAAATCTCACCTCACATACATCAGACCACTGAAAGGAAATCTTATTCTGAATTAACTTGGTCAATAGAGCTGTGATAGGTGAAAAAACCTCAACAAAATATCGATAATAACCTGCCAAGCCAATAAAAATCCAAATCTCAGTAGGCGAAGTAGGCCTAGCCCAATCATGAAATACAAAAATCTTGGCTAGATTAACCATAATACCCTCCTCGGTCACAACATGACCCAAGAAAGAAACAAGGTCCAACCAAAACTCATGCTTGTAGAACTAGGCATACAACTTTTTATCCCTCAATCTCTGAAGCATAATCTGCAAATGCTCCTCATGATCGACCTTAATCTTGGAGTAAACCAAGACATCATCTATAAATACAATAACAAAAGAGTCGAGATATGATCAAAACACTTGGTTGATCAACTCCATGAATGCGGCTGAAGCATTGGTCAACCCAAAGAACATAACCAAAAAATCATAATGACCATATTGAGGTTGAAAGCTATCTTCAGAATATCTGAAGCTCTAATCCTCAACTGGTGATACCCAGATCTCAAATCAATCTTCAAAAGCACCACGCCACTTTGAAACTGGTCAGAAAAATCATCAATACGAGGAAGAGGATACTTATTCTTAACCATTACCTTGTTCAACTGTCAATAATCGATATACATCTGCATAGGACCATCCTTCTTTTTCACAAATAAGATAGGCACACACTAAGGTGATACACTAGGTCGGATAAATCCTTTATCCAACAACTCCTACATCCTTAAATTACTTCAACTCGGCTAGGGATATCTTATAAGGAAGAATAGAAATGGGCTTAGCACCCGGATCAACATCAATAGAAAAACCAATATCACAATCATTAGGTATACTAGGAAAATCTGTAAAGAACACATCCATAAACTCACGAACACCATGAACAGAATCCAAAGAAGGAGGTGAAGAAACACTAGTATCACGAATATAAGCCAAGTTAGAAAAACTTCCCCTCTTAACCAATCAACAAGACAGAACATATGGTATAACTCTCTTAGGACCTAAATGAAGTGCACCCTTCCAAGTTATCCTCGGTATGTCTGGTGAAGCTAAAGTCACGGTAATAGCATAATAATTTAGAATCATATGGTAAGGAGCCAACCAATCCATACCCAAGATGACATTGAAATCAACCATATCTAAGACAAGAAAATCTACCCAAGTCTCACGCCCAACAAAAGTTACAATACAAGATAAGTACACCTGATCCACCATAAAGAATCTCCTTCATGGTAATACATGAATAGGCATGGCGAGAGGTTCACTAATAAAATCAAAACTCAAAGCAAAATGTACAGATGCATAGGAGACAGTCGATCCTAGCCTTAGCCTTAGGTCTGGAAGGTATAGCATAGCACTGTCCACGACCACCAACTACCTGAGTAGCTCCACAACCACCAACGCAGGCATTACTACCTCTATCTCATGCATCTCTAGTAAAAATTTTACCTCTCATAGTTGAAATAAGAATAGCTCTAAACACACGATGGGTACAGTTTTCAGCCAAATGGCTAATCTCGTCAGACACATAGCAAGCTATATGACCCAACTCAATAAGAGAAAGTACGACTAGACCAAAATAACCACCCTAAACTAATGAACCAGAATACCCACTACCAAAACTCTACAAGGCTACTGCACTGGTCTACCATGATATCCTTGGAAACCTTAAGATGTGTGACTTCTGAACTCACCAAAATAACGTATCTTTATGGAACCTCCATGAAATGCTTGAAGAATATCCTTAGTCATCTTAGCATGATCTACTATACTATAAAAAGATGCTCTAAATACAACCATCTAAGATGCAGCTAACTAAAGAGAGATATCCAACCCCTTTACGAACTTTCAAATCTTCTCAGACTCGATGGCAATGCTAGCATAAGAATATCTGGACAAGGTATGAAATTGTGCCTCATACTCTGCAATAGTCATGGAGCCCTACTCCAAGCGATTAAACTCATCTATTATTTGATCCCTCAGGTTGTAAGGCATGAACCTCTCTAAAAATACCTCAGCAAACTAATCTTAAGTTATCTCAAGAGAATTAAGAGGTATACAACTAACAAGAGATCTCCACCAATCTCTAGCAAAATCTCTCAACTAATAAGTAATATATATGACACCATGCAACTCAATCCAACCCAAATTATGCAACTTCTCACGATAATTAATCAATAACTCATAGGCATCCACACCCATAGCACCACTAAACTTAGGGGGATCCAAATGAGTAAAATCTCCCAAGCCTCTTTTGTTCCTCAAGAAATATCACTGTACTCATATTAAGAGGAGGTATGGTGAATCAGGGAGCTGAGATCCCACTTAAGGGGGTAACATAGATAAAGGCTTTGAAATACCATACTTAGATGTCGATGCTGAAGGAGGAGTAACACTTAGGGTCTGAGGAGTACCAAGAGCAGAAGTAGGTGCAACAGGAGGATCCACACTTGGGACTAAAGAAACACCAAACGTACCCAAAGGAGAACCCTTCAAATGGGTCAACAAGTCAACTAACAACCCCTCCAAAACAAAGGTCAACAAGCGAACCAAAACCCCTCGAAAACTGGGGCAGAAGAACTTGATAAAACTGAAGTAAGACCCATACTTCCAACCTGCTCAACATGAGGCTCCAGGGAAATTCCCCAAGCACAACTCCTAGATGGGGAAGATCCACGTGCTCGTCCACTACCTCGACTTCATCCATGACTCGCAACTCGCCCCTAGACTGGGCTCTCTCCACAAAAGAAGGCTCTACATCTCTAACCTCATGAGATTAAGTCATCATTATTTGCATAAAAAATAGTAAATTATGACTCAAAATACAAAGCATGAAAGAAATTCACATGATAAGGAACAAAATAAGAAAAATTTCCTAAAGAAGTCCTATAGCCTCTCGAAGATAGATAGGACATCTACGAATTGATCCACGAGACTCTATTAGACATCTCGTTCTTACACCATTGAGACCAATAAACTTGTCTTCTCTGATACTAATTTATCACAATCCAAAAACCAAGGGCCATGATGGCACTTGTCATGACAAACCTTGAAAAGTAAGTCTATCACTCAAACTTATACACAAGGGGAAAAGACAACAATAACCCTAAGGAAAGGCTTCTAGAATGAAGCCGAACCACATATATATAATAAAAATGGACAAAAACATAACCAATAATGCAATAACTCCCAAAACCTAGTTTCACGGTGTAAGAAGTACTTGTACAACTCAAAAAAACATAATGCATAGGAATAACTTTGTCTCTGAAAGTGATAAAGCCATAGTCTAATAAAAAGAGGTAGTAGTAGACTCCGAATAAATAAAATCTATCTCTACCTCATAAAACTCCAAATATCACCTAAATCAACCAACGTGGGGCGTACCTAAACTAGGATCTGCACTAAAAGGGCGCAATAGGAGTAAGTACGATCCACTTATACTCAGTAGGTATCATAGACCGACTGAGCAAAATAGATAATAAATCATATAAAATACACACTAAGGGTACATCACCCATAATTAGAAAATGTCCCACAATAGTAGCTCACACCACTTGCACTAACAGTTCTATAATACTCACATATATTGCAACAAACACCAGAAAGGACCATCAGTATACATTATACCACATTAAAATAGAGCACAGAAGGATAACATATACAAGAACATCAAATACAATTAAAGAAAGATATAACAAATGGATAGGTAATAAGTCAAGACAGAAATACAATCATACCACAAGCATAATAAAGTAAATACAATAAAAATGATGAGGATAAGGATGCTGATGATATAATGCACGAGGTTGTCGCATCGCCTCTGTATATACCTACGGAGCTAAGGCTTCCCAATGTAGGACCACTAGGGTTCATCAACCTGTATATAATCTACATCTATATATCTTCCCCGGTACATCCTTCGAGGAGAGTTTTTATAAGAAGTCACATTTTTGACAGAAAAAATTAATATTTCCAGTATTTCCATGGTGGTACCAATGTTTCATGAATGTGCATGATATGAGGATGTAATTCTCACAACCAACCACAATGATTATTTCAATATTCAACCAATATACCAATCAAGTGAGCCAAATATCCACTTAATATTTTCAACCATCCATGAAAACCAACATGATTCATATGCCAATAGAGCATGAATACATCACAATACATAATTGGTACCATAATAGGCTTTTCATCAAACAAGATACAACTATTTTCATGTATATAGGATATCAACATCATATAGGACTCCACACGATCACACATAGCACATACTATCCCAAAACCACTAAATACATCATATATAGGCCCCCACACCGGCACAACACAATAAGATAGCCATTTTTCATGATTAGTTTCCACACCCTTAACATACTTTTGTATCAAAAATTAACTACCCAACCTAGTCTGAAAGAAGTTAAGCAATAACCTACCTCGAATGCCGAAAACCAAAATAAAAATGTTTAAACCCAAAGCCTCACTCCTCATAAACAGTTCCAAAATTAACTAAAACATGGAACCATAAAATTTATGCATCAAAAAAAAGTCAATGATACCGATATTGCCATATTTAAGTGGGAGTCAAAACGGACCCTCGGAGCGATTTCAAAAAGAAGGACAAAATCATAATCTTATTTCAAATACATGTTCTCCATATTGTTAGAATTCTAAAACTGAAAAAACAAGCAAAAATGAGTTAAAATGAGGTCAAAATCGAAGAAAAATTATTTCAAGATTTACCAAGTAAAAATCCTCGAAATCCATTTAAAAATTGAGAATTGAAGTTGTTTTGAAGATGAAATCGATAGAAAAGTAATAATAATAAGATTAGAAACTTACCCAAGTGAAAATGGGTTAAAATCAGAGTTTAAATTGAAGAAATATAATTTTAGGCCTTCCAAGCCAAAATTCTCAATTTTCACTTTAATCCATGTTAAAATAAGAAATAGATCATAGAATTGGAGTAAAGTAGTTGAAATATGTGTTTAGAAGCTTACACAAGCTTAGAAATGGAAGAAATTGCTCAAAAGTATGAAACCCTAAGCTCCAAGTCTCAAAAAGGGAGAAAATGACAAAACATAGGTATATATAGGATTCAAGTCTCTGCGAACCCCTCGACATTCATCCAAAAACCCTGAATGCAAACTAAACATGCTATCCTATAAAATCCAATGCTCCAGACTCAATAGTGGTATCAAATTTTTGAAAAAATATCATTTTTATAAAGTTGATCTCTGAAATTCAAAATCACAACTTTCTAACCTGGGGATCAAAATGAGATTAAAAAGACATAAAACCACAGCAACCATGTTACCATCCTAAATCGGCATTTCAGACTACTGGCATAGTTCATTTTGCCACCCGACGCACAGAGAAAAAGATGTTGACTAAAGTCAACTATAAGGCTTCTCAAGCTACCAAAAATCACAATATCACATAAATACACCAAAATATATCGAGAACTGTGCTAACTATCCCCACACCCCAGAAATACCATAATGCAACCACAGAGAAGGGCAAAATTGTCAAATAATACAGAAATACATATTTCACATAATTCATCAAAATTTAAGTTGTTCCAACAAAAATACCCAAAAATCCATCAAATCATCTCCGATCGGCTGAAAAATGACCTATTTTATGAGTATTGTTCAATAGGTCATTTCCAATGAACCTACCAAATTTTAGGTTATTCGGAGTGCATCAAAAATTAAAAAACTCCAAAATCGACCAAATCGACAATTATCGGTCAGGTGTTTCCGAGGTTCAGTCGGGTTACCTGCACTGCTTGGCCTTACCACGATACTACTCGTTAAGCTATATAAGTAACAAAAGTAGTTGGACCAATTTCAAAAACTTAACGTTTTCCCTCAATTCAAAAATATTTTTGGCATAATTTGGCATTTTTTAGGAAAACAACTTACGAGGGTGAAAAAAACTGCCTAGGAAGTTAGGTCCTGCCACCACAGTGCTCGTTAAATCATGTGAGTAACGACTATGGTGGATTTAGTCAAAACTCATCACAGTTTTACCCTTAATTCAGAAAAATGATTTTGACAAAACTAAGTAAAACATGTAAAATTTATTTTCTATTTTCTTTATGATAACATAGATTCTGGAAATCATAAATATCATAAAAAATGATAAACAACAATCAACAACATGATTTATACAACTATTATTCAAAATATATAAAATCATGTAATTTTCTTTTACATTATCTAGCATATGTAAGAAGACTACTGTTACCTATTATTAGAACATGCACAATGGAAGCAACAACTAACCAGAATCAACAACTTACATAGAAAATTAGATAATATAACCAAAGCAAAAATCAAAAAATACTTACCTTTCGAAACTCACACAGTTCGTTCAGCACCTTGCTTGTCAGGACTGCGATCTTCTACCAAAATTGAATTAACCTTTTCGAACCAACACTTGAGTGAAGTGATAATTTTTCATAAAAGAGGACGAATAGTAATCAAAAAATCAGCCCTTATTTATTTAAAGAAGGGGATGGAAAAGGGGCAATACTTTTTTTTGCCCTTATTGCTGCTTTTATGCGAAAAATGTTTTTCCCCTTATTACAAGTTTAACGCCAAAAATATTTTTGGCCATAATTCAGTCATAATACGTGGTTTTTAATTCACTCTTTCTTTATTAATAAGACCAGTAATTAATTAAAATAAAATTGCTTATTTTATAAAGTTTTCCTTTCCTTTCCAAAAATGATTAATTAATCTGGCATGATAGGGACCACAAATTTATTATTTGAGGCTTCAAATTATGATATTAATTCGGTAGTGAATGAATTATCATATCATAATAAATTATAAATTATTTCACTAAAAATATGCAACTGCACTCCTCAATTTAATTTCAAAAGCTACCATTACATCTTATTTAACTCCCCATGTTAGAATTACCGGCATCAATCAATTAAATTAAATTCTCTAAAAAATTTAACTCATTGATTAACTTTTTCTTTATTTATAATGCTCAACTTATTTCACATGACGGATATAAAATTCTCTTGCAAAATTTTCATGTGAAAACTTATAAGCAACCATAAAAAAATACCTTCTATCTCAAGTCTGAGACATGGTTCTATCAACTAATTAATATTTCACTAATTAATTTGTCATCATCCATCCTATTAGGAATATATTAACTCATAAAAGAGTCTCACTTTTTAATAGATTAAAATAATAAATCAAACCACATAGATCATAATAATTATATCAAGATTAAGAGTATAAGTACATGTAATGGACTAGAAAAGTTGTTTATTAATATTCAAAATATAAACAAATATTTTTAGTTGGTCCGTTCAATACATAAGAAATGTACTAGTACAAGAAGTTGGAATATTATCATTCTCATAATTAAGATCAAATTATATTTAATCTTTGCTACAATCAACAAGATGTTTGCCTTACCTCATCTTTGATTGTGAACATTGATTTATAACTTATAAGAATCGATAATTTTAATCTTTCGTGCATGAATTAAAATACTTCATACATAAAATTGTCTACTATATATAAGGACACGAATGTTAATACAATAATCTATTCAAATAAAAATTTTACTAATAGAATAAATTATCTTTACATGATATGAAAATATAATACTATAACATAAACCACATAGTTAATAGTATATCCCAACAATGTTCATACTGACATGAAAGTATCAATACAAATAGATGCTAATTCAGTGTTTTATGAAAGGACAAAACATATACAAATAGATTGTCATTTCATAACGGAGAAGATTCAGAACGGAATGATCAAGACAAATACATTTCCACTAAACATCAAAAAGATGATTTACTGACTAAGCTTGGGATGTTAAATATATTTACACCACACAGCTTGGGGGACGAGGTATTGAGGGTTCAGTTAAATAGAAGAAAATGTGTAATAGCTCATTTATAGTTAGGCAGTGTACAAAGTTAGTTAATTAACAACTTTTCGAATAAGTCAGTTAGTTAGAAACAATGAATTTAAGGCACTGTTATGTACATTTTAACGTTCATTTGAGTATACAATTCTCTTGATTCTCTCTCCTCCTTTTTCAACAACTGTATCTCTCTACTGAATTCTTTCTCTCATTGAATACAATCCCAACAACTTCTCTGTCTTTCAAATGATGGTTGAGGGTAATTTAGTCTTTTAGGATATTTCTTAAAGATGATTTCTGCCGTTTCTTAACAAACGTGTTTACTCCATGTGTCACCCATTAAAATTGTTTATTTATTCCCTGCGAGCTTCGCCCAGTCACCTAGACGTCCATTCACTTCCAGCTTTCGGTCCTTCTCACACCTATCTCCGCTGTAAATGTTGTCATAATAGGCTCCTTACCCCGATGGATTAATATGCTGAGTTTTTTCCTCAAATACCCACAGTTTTCTTATAATTGTATTAGTTGCTTTATGTTATTAAGGATTGATAGTTCGAAGTTAGAAACTTTTTTTATTGTATTTTACAGATTGGACTATGTCATATGTATTTAAAAGTAATTTATTTGAAAATATATGTATTAACACTGAATTTGAACCCATGGTCACCTACAATTAGGGAGTCTGAAATCCTTATTTCTTTGTCTCAATCGCATACAATCAACTTAATGTTAGGAGTTTGCAAATCGTGTCTTAATTTTAATTTTTGACAAAATGTCGAAAATATAATGGACAGAAAGTCGATGATTTGGAGAGTTTATTGTTTCACATTCTTTTGAGGTTTTGATCAATGTTATAATTTTACAATTTATGTATCTTTTGTTTGGAATAACTTTGTGGTGACAACTACTAGTTTCTTCTTACAACCTTTTGCAGAAATGTAAGGTAGGGTTGCGTGCAATAGACGCTTGTAGTCTGGTCTTAATTCAGATTTTGTGAATAGTGGAAGCTTTAATATACCGGTTTGCCTTTTTTTGCTACTAGTTTCTGTTGGGTTCAATTGATGTAAATGGAAAAATGGAGGGACACAACCTTTTATGAAAAGATATATTGTTTTGGAAAATGAGTGATTGTTTAGATAGTTGTGTCTGTTTAGAAAAAGACACAATATTTCGAATGAACAGACATGACTCTTCCAAAGGATACATCTTTTCGGATGAACCATTGCCACCTTTCAAAAGGGTACTTGATGGCTATATAAACCTGCATTTATCCATAGGTTTTGGTATAAAAAATTTTCTGAAATACAAACTCTTCTTGACTTCAAAATATTCTTTGTGATCAATCAAATCGTTGAGTGAGTTCGACGAATCCAATTATTTGAGGTACCACTATAGTTGGATTGAAAGCCATTTTATCCTAGGAGGAAGATTCCAAAACCTCGGGTACAGTGAGAGGAATTATTCCTTAAGGACACTCCGTGAAGTCGGGGGACTTGGTTTACATTTTTGTTTTATCTTAATTTCTGAAAAAATAAAACACACTTCTTAGAAAGGTCACTTTGATCTTGTGTTGAGGGTGTTGTTGTACTTCGTAGTGTTTTTGTTTTAAACTTGAACTAGTGTTGAAGTTATTGTGTCAAATTACAGATTCTTGTAGACGATTGGAAGTCATAAAAACTTTATTGTTAAACTAGAAACAAGAAGTGTTCAAAGTTGCTGCAATTTTTAATAAATATTTTGATATACTTAAGATACTTTTGGTGACAGGAAAATGACGATTGATAGTCAAATGCATGATGCTGGAACGACTATGGCGGCAACTAGTATTGCCACGAAGAGTCGTACTAATGCTTCGCAAGCTATGGCACCGGCAGAGAAACCCAAAAAGTTCATGGGTATTGACTTCAAGAGATGGCAGCAGAAAATGTTCTTCTACCTCATAACTTTGTGTCTTCAAAGGTTCACGGTTGTGGAATCTCCGGAAGTGCCTGAGGAAATCTCTGAAAAAGAACGCTTCGTGATTGTGGAGGCTTGAAAACACTCAGATTTTCTTTGTAGGAAATATATCTTTAGTGGTCTCCAAGATGATTTTTACAATGTGTATAGCGGAACCAAGACTACAAAAGAGTTATGGGGAGCGCTAGAACGGAAGTACAAGACGGAGGATGTCGGAATTAAAAAGTTCTTTGTTGCAAGATTCCTAGAGTACAAAATGATAGACAACAAGTCTGTTGTTTCCCAAGTACAGGAACTGCAAGTGATCATCCATGATCTCCTAGTGGAAGGTATGATTTTTACAAATACCGTTGTTGAACAATTTAAAAATGTTCTTAGTATTCACATGAACTTTATTGTAGGTTTGATTGTGAATGAAGCGTCTCAAGTAGCGGCAATAATAGAGAAGCTACCACCTATGTGGAAAGACATTAAAAATTATTTAAAACACAAACGTAAAGAGAGGTCAGTCGAAGATTTGATTGTATGACTATGCATTAAAGAAGATAGCAAGGCTATGGAAAAAAGGTCAAGAGGCAATTCTACAATAAGTTGAGCAAACATTGTAGAATATGACCAAAATAACTCTAAAAAGTGAAAGAAAGCTGGAAATGAAAGCAATTAACCCAAGAAAAAACTTAAGGGAAAGTGATTCAACTGTGGAAAGATTGACCACAAGTCTACGAATTGTCGTACCCAGAAGAAAGAGAAGAAGAAGGACCAAGCAAATCTGGCTGAGTCTAAGAAAGAAATAGATGATCTATGTGTTATACATTCCGAATGCAACTTGGTGGGAAATCCTCGCGAATGGTAGATGGATTCTGATGCCACCTTCCATATTTGTGCTAACAAGGAGTTATTTTTTATGTTCGCTCCAGCTCAAGTAGAAGAAAAAATCTACATGGCAAACTCCGCTACCGCAAAAGTGGAAGAAATAGGAAAAGTGTGCTTGAAGATGACTTCCGACAAAGTGTTGACACTTAACAATGTCCTGTATGTTCCTAAGTTATGAAAGAACTTGATTTCTGTTTCACTTCTAGACAAGAACGGATTCAAATGTGTATTTGTTTTGAAAAAATTGTACTTAGTAAAGGAGAAGTGTATGTAGGAAAAGGCTATCTCAATGAAGGTCTATTCAAAATGAATGTAATGAATGTTGAAATCAATAAAAGTTCAAATTCTTCTTACTTGCTTGAGTCTCCCAATTTGTGGCATGAACGACTAGGCCATGTTAATTACAAAACATTATGAAAACTGATTAACTTAGACGTTTTTCCAAACTTTGAGTGCAATAAATCAAAGTGTCAAACTTGTGTGGAATAAAAGTATGATAAGCATCCGTATAAGTCCGTTGAAAGGAATTTCAATCCCTTATACTTAATGCACACTAACATTTGTGATATGAAGTCAACACCATCACGTGGTGGAAAAAAGTACTTCATAACTTTCATTGACGATTGCACTAGATATTGTTATGTTTACTTGCTAAATAGTAAGAATGAAGCAATAGATGTGTTTAGGTAATACAAAACTGAAGTTGAAAATCAGTTAGAGAAAAAGATCAAAACTATAAGAAGTGATAGGGGCAGAGAATATGAATCTCCCTTCGCCAAAATATGTGTAGAGAAGGGAATTGTCCATCAAACTATGGCCCCGTATTCACCTCAATCTAATGGAATTGCAGAAAGAAAAAATTGAACTTTGGAGGAAATGATAAATGCCTTACTTATAAGTTCAGGTTTACCACAAAGCTTTTGGGGGGAGGCTATCCTTACAGCCAACCGAATACTCCATAGAGTTCCCCATAGTAAGATATAATCAATTCCTTATGAAAAATGGAAAGAAAGGAAACTCAACTTGAAATATTTCAAAGTGTGGGGGTGTCTAGCAAAGGTCCAAGTTCCTATGCATAAAAGGGTTAAGATAGGGCCTAAGACGGTGGACTGTGTATTCATAGGATATTCTAAAAGTAGTAAAGCATGTCGGTTTTTGGTTCATAAATTTGAACATCCGAATATTAATGAAAATACGATAATTGAATCAGATAACACTGAATTCTTTGAAAATATTTATCCGTATAAAACTAGACATGAACAGTCTATTGGAGGGTCTAAACGACCTCGAGATAAACCAAGTGAGAATGTACATAATGATGAAAATCCAAGACGTAGTACACGTCAAAGAACGTCAACTTCGTTTGGATCAGATTTTGTAATATTTCTCTTAGAAAATGAGCCTCAAACATTTAAGAAAGTGATGGCGTCTTCGGACTCATCCATTTGGAAAGAGGCAGTCGATAGTGAGATTGATTTAATCTTGAGCAACTATATATGGGAATTGGTTGATCTCCCTCCAAGAAACAAACCTTTAGGATCTAAATGGATGTTCAGAAGTAAAATAAAAGCAAATAGTACTATTGACACATACAAGGCAAGACTTGTAGTAAAAGGCTTCAACAAAAAATAAGGCCTTGATTACTTTGATACATACTCGATGGTAACAAGGATAACATTGTTTCGAATGTTAATTGACTTGGCGGTGGTATATGGTCTTGAAATCCATCAAATGGATGTGAAAACCTCATTCCTAAATGGAGATTGGAGGAAGAAATTTACATGGAACAACCTGAGGGTTTTGTGGTTTCAGAAAAAGAAAATAAGGTGTGTAAACTTGTTAAAGACACTCCAAATCACCAAGTCATTGTGTATTTATATGTGGATGATATGTTGATCGTCAGTTGAGACATTTCAGACATAAATGAAATGAAATGAAATGAATGCTCGAGAGCAAGTTTGATATGAAAGACCTTGGAGTTGTGGATATGATCTTAGGGATAAGAATCCATAGAAATCCACAAGGGTTGACATTATCACAGTCTCATTACATCGAAAAGATACTTAACAAATTCAAGTATATGGAATTTGGTATTGCTAAGACTCCATTGGATGTGAGCTTTGCACTTCAAATGAATGAAGGTGAAATTGACTCACAATTGGAATACGCAAGAGTATTGGGATGTTTAATGTATATAATAAACTGTACACGATTAGACATAACATGCATTATTAGTAAGTTGAGTTGGTACACAAGTAATCCTAATGACAGCACCCAAGCGCACACGCAAGTGTACGTGGTCTTATCAAGTAATATAGTGTCTTCAAGGAAACCTAAGTATCAATCTCGTAAGGACTTGCGTTCGCTGCCTATCTAATTCTAGTCAACTAATTGAGAAAAAATAAACAAGAAGAGAGTTTGTAATTTTGTAAATTGAAAATAAAATAAATAATGCATAAAATAAATTCTTGGAACAATCAATAGAGAAAAGCCCAGGGTTAAAGCACTTCGAACAATCATACTATGTTATTGAATTTCATTCGTTAACTTGCTCATCTTGATTGTTTATTTGTAGGGTTAATTGCATGATCATGGTTTCCCAACCTATAATCTTTTACCTAATATGGATATTACAACTACATCGTTGAGCGGGGATGTAATAATCTATAACATTCTGAGATTCTATCCCAAGATGTCACACGGTGCTTATGACCCCGAAGGATCACAAGCTAACCCTTTATTGATATTTGTACCTGTACACTGCATAATATCAGAAATAAAAGTGAAAACTAGCCATAAGTTTCAACACATCTATGAATACTCATAATACAGAAAACTGAATACTAATACATCCATCTAAAAAGCCTCTAAACTGTATTAACTGTGGAGTTGATGGGACATGTCCCCAACTAACTCCATCTACTGGGAATAAAAAAATCTAATGCAGTAATAGTAAACTGAGATTCGTCCTCAAAAGAAGAGGACTCACTGCTACTTTTACTAACTAGAACTGAACTGCTGAGGATACTCTGGATCCTGTGCCTCTGAACCTATGGTGCCAAAGAAAACACCATAGTGCAAATGCTTCAATACAGGAAAGTAATGAGTATGTAGACGAGGTAAGGCTAAATGAAAAGGCTCATGCGTGCACAATATATAAACTGGATAATCATGAAAATGTCGCACGAGAACACATACATGAATGCACAGACCATAATCACAATCATCACAACTCTAGATACTGAAACTCAAATACCACTTTACCGCAGACTGAACTCACTACTAACACTGAGATACTGAATCACTGATTCATCTGATACTGAGAACTGAGGATCTAGATGTACTTACATCAAGGACTGAATTCTGACCTTTACTACTTTTGACTGACAGGATTTGAGATCAACCTCTCTAATGGATGATTTCAGAATTTATTATCAATGATAAAAAATATGAACATATCTGAATTTGATAACAAAGATACTCAATAGAATATGAGACTGTGAATCAAGCCTCTATGGTGGCATATCTCTGAATATGATATCAAATAACTGTATATGAGACCAAGCCTATCTGATGGTATGGCCCATGAATCAATGGAACTATCTGAATTCCTCATAAAGATAGATGACTGTATCTGACAGTCCTAATTTTTGAAGATTGATTCAGAAACTCAGACTGAATCTGAAACTAAAACTGTGGGAGATAGTTACTTAACCGACATACCCCTACTATCTCTTAGGGTTCCAACCTCTACCCCCAATTGAGAGGGTGCCAATACTGTGCCACGAATAAAGAAATTATCTCTTTTGGTCAATTCTCTCTGATGGATGACCCTTACCAGGTAGTCGACCTAAGGAAATATAATATTCAAATACTCTCTCTCTAGAGGTGACAACCTTTACTGACGGTGACTCCTGTATCCTGCGCTGGCTACGCAGTTTTGGAGTTCAGGGATTGCTACTAATGACTCTGGCCTCTCTCGCTGATGGGAAGAGTCGTCATCCCTTTCCTCACTCGGTGCTAGTTTCTACTCCTAACTGAATGACTCTGACTGGATTCTTCATTGAACACAACTAAACTGAATCTGATACTGATCATGTTTCTCAAAAGATCTGACTGAGTTACGTTGAGATTACTTAGTTCCGTATCTGATGAAAATGGTATGGAATCCTGGTATCTAATTGACGATACAAAGCTTGAATAAATTACTTGAATCGCTTCTGAGATTAGAATTGAATCATTTGAATACTATTAGATCTGAGTTGATTATAGGACTGAGGCTACATTGCTAGCAATACAGAGATTATAGAGATAACTAATATTACTGAACTTTCTTAAGTTCTTCACTTGTCTTAGGATACAGAGTTCTATAGTTCACTGAGTTATGAGAATCATGGCTTGACTGGAATTATCGAGAAACTAACACGGGCTCTAGACAATAGCTCTATTTACGGGTATAAATACCCCCAGGACATGATAACATAAAAGTAAAGCATAATAATTCATTCATTGTAACGCCCCAGAAAATGGGTCCCGGAGCGTCACATGGTGCTTGATGCAATGAGTAGCCCCAAGTTAACCCTTTGAGCCATTTTTATTCAGTTCAACACAAATCAATGGGGTTTCCATAAAGAACCCTCAAATATCAACAGAGTAATCATCATCCAAGAATAAAATAATTTCAGAAAGATAACAAAATACGACTTATTAGTCAACTCCCAACATCTATACTAGTCTGACAAGCCTCTAAGAAAATTAATAAAACCAGCGAGCCATTGAGACATGCCCCAACGGACTCATACTCAGTTATCAAATGTAAACAATTCCGTGAAACCAACATCATATATCACGCCCTCGGAACATGAGGACTCACCAAAACAGAGGATGTAGAACAGCGTGCCCAAAGAATCACTGTCGAACCTGGAACTGAGCACCTGAACCAACATTTCGAGAAAATGCAGCCCACATTCAAAGATGTGGGTCAGTACCATGGAAAGGAACCGAGTATATGGGGGTGTATGCAGTTGCATAAACATCATTATCATAAATATTTATAAGAAAATATGCAGGATGTATGAAAGACTCACATAGCCCGAAGAAAATCATCATAATCATGAGAGGATGAAATAAGTACAATAACACATGTGAGTCATCATATAGTTTGTCAATCACTTTCAGTTCATCAAGAATATCAATTCTCATAATGTAAATATCATTTAAATCTTTCGAAAGAATAACTTTCACAATTCCCCTTTCAAATCACTTCACCATTCACCATAGACACAAGAAAACACACACACACTGGGAGATCCTATAACCGACATAAACCATGTAAGCTACATAGAGTCCAACGTACAACCCACGTTGGGGAGAGCCGTCCTATCCTTTCCATCGGAGTAGGACTATCGATATCAAATCCACACAAACTAGTGATCACTATATAAATCAGCTTCAGGCTTACTCCTATAGGGGTACGTAGTTCTAGGGAAGTAAGGTCGCTTTATACCTCCCACTCGGTGCTAAAGGTTTCTCCCGGACATAGCTCAGATCATTTCAAAGACAATCTACAACAAAACAATTTCAGTAATATATAAATATACATCGGGAGCCATCATGCTTCCCATCTATCAAAATCAATCATGTTGTGGATTTCTTAGACACTCGAGTTCAAAACAACTCCATTAAGACCAAAAGGTCAAATCATTCAAAATATCTCAACTATTCAACATCAACGTGCTTATAACACACACTTTCTAAAAAAAATACAATTTCCAATGGGGATTCATGACCCAAATATCAAAATCATGATAAATATCGTTTAAGATTCATGCTTTATATCACCACACATGTAAATTCATCTTTCAAAATCATAAACATCAAGATTTCATAATAATCATCATAAGATATGGGTTCATGCTTCAAATTCATAAAAATCAAATAAAAATCATGCCTTTGTAAAGAAAATTACTTTTGGGCACAAGAATGAAAGAGAGTTCTTGTTGAAAAATCCCACATACCTTGAATGATGAACTTTAGATAGATACTCATTTTTGAGATGTTAATCGTGACTTTGAATGATGGTTCTTGGAGTTCTTGAACAAGGAACTTGGAATCTTGAATAAATTTGCAGAATTAATGGTGAACTTTGGAGGTTCTTGAAGTTGGATGTAGGAGCTTAGAGTTTTCTTTTTGAGGGAGTTTGATGAAATATAACATATAATGCTTCTAATAGGCTTTAATATAGGGTTTAGAAGGATTTTGGGAGAGGGAAACTGACCAAAACGCCCCTAAAAATCAAATAATTCTCGAATCTGTCCTTTGGTGGACTGTTTTGATAGTCTGAAGTAGATCAACCATAACGTTTTACTCCGATATCCAAATTAGATGAAACCAATTTTATTAAAAAGAGGACTCTCATATCTTTCCATTGATATAAAGTATCTCACCCAGATTATTGTGTACGAGGAGTTATGATCGTTTGAAGTTGACCCAAAAATTTACTTTTGGTAGGATGAAGTAGATCGACCATAACTCTTTGGTCCATTAGACAAATTGGAGCAAAAATACGCCAGGCCTCAGTACTTTTTCCTGCACGTTTTACTGTTCACTACTATTCACGGTTCGATCGAAATGTTCATAACTCATCGCTCGTGTGTCCGTTTTGGATGATCCACATATTGTTGGAAAGATTATTCGATACTCTATGCAATGGTGGGTCATAATCCAAGACATTTCACACGAAAAATTTATAATTTATTCTAGAAGATAGAACCCAACACGTTTACGCACAAAATTTCAATGAAAAATTTCCCGGGGGTATCACATCATCCCACCCTTGGAAACATTCATCCTCAAATGACGCTAGACATGCCAATATTAGATAGGGAATAGAGCATATAGCTGAAACCATTCGTTAGACTCATCACCACATCGTTTCTCACTCCGAATGCAATATAGAATGCATAAATTCAAGAAACTACAGCTGAACACATAATAAATGACAGCTGAACTTCTGCAACTTTTATCAAAATTGCATGATTTAGGAAAGAACGGTACCTTTGACTTGATCGAAGTTCACGAAAAATAGGTGCGGGTACTTGGATCGCATATCCGCCTCATCTTCCCAAGTTGCACCCTCAACAGATTGGTTTCGCCACAACACCTTGACCAAGGGAACTTCTTTGTTCCTTAGTCTCCGAACACTGAAATCAAGAATCTCAACAGGAATCTCATCAAAAGAAAGATTTTCTTGAATATCAGCATCGCTAATATTCTTTCTAAGCATGGAGACATGGAATATTGGATGAATAGAGGACAACTCGGAAGGCAACTCGACTTCATAAGCTACCTTACCAACACGGCTAAGAATTTTGTAAGGACCACCATAACGGGGACTAAGTTTCCCCTTCTTTCTGAATCTCTTCACCCCCCTCATGGGTGAAATTTTCAGATACACTAGGTCACCAACTTCAAACTCAAGGTCTCTCCTTCTAACATCCACATATGACTTCGGACTACACTGCGCAGTTTTCAACCTTTCCCTAATCAACTTAACTTTTTCCATAGCCTCAAATACCGAATCAGGACCCCTCACAGCCGCTTTACCCACCTCGAACCAACCTATGGGTGATCTACACTTCCTCTTATATAAGGCTTCAAACGGAGCTATGCCAATACTAGAGTAGAAACTGTTATTGTAAGCAAACTCTATCAATGGTAAGTGATCATCCCAACTTCCCTTAAAGTCAAGTGCACAAGATCTCAACATATCCTCTAAGGTCTGGATGGTCAGCTCAGCCTGACCATCGGTCTACGGATGAAAAGTAGAACACAAAAGCACTTGGGTACTAAGACCCTTTTGAAAAGCTTTCCAAAATTGCCAAGTAAATTGAGTACCCCTATCTGAAATGATAGATAAGGGAACTCCATGCAGTCTAACTAGCTCTCGGATATACAATCTAGCGTAATCCTCAGCAGTATATGAAGTATGAACAGGCAAGAAATGAGTAGACTTAGTCAACCTATCAACCACAACCCAAATGGAATCATGATGGCGTCGGGAAGGAGGTAAACCAATCACGAAGTCCATATTTATCTCTTCCCACTTCCAGGTGGGAGTACTAAACTCTTGCATCTTACCACCAAGTCTTTGGTGTTCAACCTTAACCTGTTGGCATGTTGCACACTTAGCTACAAACGCTGCTATATCTTTCTTCATGCCACTCCACCAATAGATTTCCTGCAAGTCTCAGTACATCTTGGTGGCACCAGGATGAATAGAATATCGCGCTCCGTGTGCTTCAGCCATAATCCTCTGTCTTAGATCATCAACATTCGGGACACACGATCTACCCTACAATCTCAACACACCATCTCCCCCTTGGGAGAAAACCTCTACTTTTTGGTCCTTGACTGACTTCTTCAGTCTGACCAAACTAGCATCTAAGTATTGCTTTTCCTTTACTTCTGAAACTAAGAAGGATTCGGAACTACTCTAAACCTCTATACTACCTTCAGCAGAGTCAAACAATCTAACCCCCAATCTAGCCAAACAATGTACATTACGAGCCAACTCTTTCTTACCTTCTACCACATGCGAAACATTACCTATGGACACTCTACTTAGGGCATCTGCCACAACATTGGCCTTGCCCAGATGGTATAACACACTCATATCATAGTCTTTTAACAATTCTAACCATCGTCTCTGCCTAAGATTCAATTCTCTCTGGGTAAACACATACTGCAGACTCTTATGATCAGTGAAAACATCAACATAGACACCATACAAATAGTGTCTCTAGATATTCAAAGCAAACACAACAACAGCCAACTCAAGGTCATGGGTGGGGTAATTTTTCTCATGGGGTTTCAACTGTCTAGAAGCATAAGCTATCACCTTACCCTTCTACATCAATACGCAACCCAACCCAACTCTCGAAGCATCATAATACACCACAAAACCATCAACACTATCAGGCAAAGTCAAAACAGGGGTTGAAGTGAGTCGAGTCTTCAACTCCTGAAAACTCTTCTCACAAGATTCGGACCACAAGAACTTCACTTTCTTTTAGGTCAACTGAGTCATAGGAGATGCTATAAAGGAGAAACCCTCAACAAAACGACGGTAATAGCCAGCTAAACCCAAGAAACTTTGAATATCAGTCGGAGAAATAGGTCTAGGCCAATTTCTAACAACTTTGGTCTTTCGGGGATCAACTCTAATACCCTCAGAAGAAATGATATAACCCAGAAAAACAACTAACCTTAGCCAAAACTCACATTTATTGAACTTGGCAAACAACTTGTGATCTCTAAGGGTTTGCAAGACAGTTCGGAGATGATCAAAACGTTCATCCTCACTACGGGAGTACACCAGTATATCATCGATGAACACTATGACAAACATTTCCAGATATGGTCTGAATACTCAATTCATGAGGTCCATGAAAGTTGTTGGGGCATTAGTTAACCCAAAGGACATAACAAGAAACTCAAAATGGCCATAACGAGTTCGGAAAACGGTTTTTGAGATGTCACACTCCCTAACTTTGAGTTGATAATAGCCGGAATGAAGGTCTATCTTTGAGAAATAACTTGCACCTTGCAATTGGTCAAATAAATCATCTATTCTCGGAAGGGGATACTTATTTTTTATGGTGACTTTATTCAGTGGGCGGTAATCAATGCACATACACAAAGAGCCATCTTTCTTTCTCACAAAAAACATAAGAGCACCCCAAGGAGAAACACTGGGCCTTATGAAACCCTTATCTAGCAGATCTTTAAGTTGCTCTTTCAACTCCTTAAGTTCTGTAGGGGCCATATGGTAAGAAGGAATAGAAATGGGTTGAGTATCAGGAAGAAGATCAATTCCAAACTCTATCTCTCTATCAGGAGGTATCCCTGGGAGATCATCCGAAAAGACATTAGAAAACTCATTGACAACGTTAATAGACTGGAGAGTTGGAGCCTCAGACTTAGTGTCTTTGACTCTAACCAAATGGTAAATACACCCCTTGGAAATAAGCTTTCTATCTTTGAGGTAAGAGATAAAATGACTCTTGGGTGACACAGAATTCCCAGACCACTCAAACACGGATGCAACTGGAAACTGAAACTTGACCACTCGGTTCCGACAATCAATAGAGGCATAAGAAGAATACAACCAGTCCATACCTAGAATCACATCAATATCTACCATGTCTAACTCAATCTGATCAGCCAACAAGACTCTATGAAGAACGGTAACAGGACACTTTTTATACACTTTATGGGCAATAATCGAATCACCCACTGGGTTAAAACTAGGATAGTCTCAGGAATAATCTCAAGACTTATTTCAAAATTCACAGTAATCAAAGGTGTAACATATGAGAAACTGGATCCAGGATCTAACAAAGCATACACATCAAACTGAAATATATGAAGCATACCAGTAACAAATCGGAAGAGTCCTCCTATTCCTGGTCGGATGGTAAAGCATAGAATCTATTATGGCGCTGCCTGCCAGCATTGCTAGAAGAGGCACCCTGATCTAGGGCTAGGCGAGTCGCTGGAACTGGAGCACTAACAGTCTGAGTCTGGGTCTGAGGGCGATAGTCACGACGCCCTTGTCCATCTTGTGGACAATCTCTAACTCTGTGACCCATGTTACCACACCAAAAACAATCCCTTTTCTCACCCCAACACTCACCCAAATGAGCCCTACCACACTTAGGACCCAGGGGACAATTTGGCTTACTGTACTGTGACCTGGATGCATATGACCTGGTACCTTGCTCCTACCTACCTCTAGGCACGGGAGCACTATAAGATGACGGTGCTGGCATAGATAAACGATCCTGATACTGAGGGTGAATCCCTCCCTGCGATCTAGTCTAACCCTGTCCGTGCTGCTCGGACCTAGCTCTCTTATTCCCTTTCATTCTATCTCTCTCCTCAATCTTGTTTGCCTCAATCTATTGGGCATGAGTCATTAGCCTAGAAAGATTTATCTCACTATTCAGCATAGCAGACCTACACTTCTTAACCACATAACTAGACACTCCAGTCACAAACTAACTCATACAAGCCCGATTATCAGACACTAAGTCAGGAGCATACTTGGCCAACTAATTGAACTTTAGACAATACTCCCTAACAGTCATAGAGCCCTGTCACAGGTTCATAAACTCTTCCAACTTCGCATCCCTTATCTCCAAAGGGAAAAACTTATCCAGGAATGCATCCTGGAACTCTTGCCAAGTTGTAGGGATAGCTCCCTCACCTCTACCTTTCCTTCAAGCAACAACCCAGTCATAAGCAAGGTCTTTCAAACTATACACAGCCAACTCCATACTATGTTCCTCAATACATGCATCACCTAAGTAATCTTCCGCACCTCCTTTAAAAACAACTGTGGATCCTCACCAGACTTGGACCCATAGAATTCCGGTGGATTCATCCGCATGAAGTCATGGATCCTGGCAGTAGCTGAATCACCTCCTTGCTACTGTGGAGCCGGGACCAGGTTGGCCTGAACATTTGCAGTAAAAGCTTGGGCCAGCGCTTGAAAGGCTGCCCAAAATTTAGCATGAGACACATTTTCATTCAATGGGTTAGCGGGTTGAGGTTGCTGACCATCATTATTTCTTCTTGCTTGACGTGGAGTCATATTTCTGAAAGAGGAGAGCACAAATCAATAGCAGAGAGAGACACTTTAAGCACAATAGACTTCTGAAAGAAAGAATCACACTTTTTCCTAAAATGTCTTGTAGCCTCTTGCTCATAGATATGGTGTGCTACACACCGATGATCAAGACTATACATAACGTGGCTTGTCACACTCCCTAGGACACCTTAAAACCTTAGGCTCTGATACCAAGTTTGTAATGCCCCAAAAAATGGGTCCCGGACCGTCACACGGTGCTTGAGGCTACGAGTAGCCTCAAGCTAACCCTTTGAACCATTTTTATTCAATTCAACACAAATCAACAGGGTTTCATAAATAACCCTTAAATATCTGTAGAGTAATCATCATTCAAGAATAAAAGAATTTCAGAAAGATAACAAAATATGACTTATTAGTCAACTCCCAACATCTATACTAGTCTGACAAACCTCTAAGAAAAATAATAAAACCAGCGAGCCATTGAGACATGCCCCAACTAACTCATACTCAATTATCAAATGTAAACAATTCCGTGAAACCAACATCAGACATCACGTCCTCAGAACATGAGGACTCACCACAACAGAGGATGTAGAACAGCATGCCCAAAGAATCACTATCGAACCTGGAACTGAGCACCTGAACCTACATTCTAAGAAAATGCAGCCCATATTCAAAGATGTGGGTCAGTACCATGGAAAGGAATCGAGTATATGGGGGTGTATGCAGTTGTATAAACATCATCATCATAAATATTTATAAGAAATATGTAGGATGTATGAAAGACTCACATAGCCTAAAGAAAATCATCATAATCATGAGAGGATGAAATATGTACAATAACACATGTGAATCATCATATAATTTGTCAATCACTTTTAGTTCATCAAGAATATCAATTCTCATAATGTAAATATCATTTAAATCTTTCGAAAGAATAACTTTCACAATTCCACTTTCAAATCACTTCACCATTCACCATAGACACAAGGAAACACACACACACTAGGAGATCCTATAACCAACATAAACCATGTGAGCTACATGGAGTCCAACGTACAACCCACGTTGGGGAGAGCCGTCCTATCCTTTCCATCGGAGTAGGAATATCGATATCAAATCCACACAAAATAGTGATCACTATATAAATCAGCCTCGGGCTCACTCCTATGGGGGCACGTAGTTCTAGGAAAGTAAGGTTGCTTTATACCTCCCACTCGGTGCTACAGGTTTCTCCCAAACTCAGCTCAAATCATTTCAAAGACAATCCACAACAAAACAATTTTAGTAATATATAAATATACATCGGGAGCCATCACGCTTCCCATCTATCAAAATCAACCATGATATGGATTTCTTTCATACTCGAGTTCAAAACAAATCCATTAAGACCAAAAGGTCAAATCATTCAAAATATCTCAACTATTCAACATCAACGTGCTTATAACACACACTTTCTAAAAAAAAATACAATTTCCAATGGGGATTCATGACCCAAATATCAAAATCATGATAAATATCATTTAAGATTCATGCTTTATATCACCACACATGTAAATTCATCTTTCAAAATCATAAACATCAAGATTTCATAATAATCATCATAAGATATGGGTTCATGCTTCAAATTCATAAAAATCAAATAAAAATCATGCCTTTGTAAAGAAAATTACTTTTGGGAACAAGAACGAAAGAGAGTTCTTGTTGAAAAACTCCACATACCTTGAATGATGAACTTTAGATCGATACTCATTTTTGAGATGTTAATCGTTCCTTTGAATGATGGTTCTTGGAGTTCTTGAACTAGGAACTTGGAATCTTGAATAAATTTGCAGAATTAATTGTGAACTTTGGAGGTTCTTGAAGTTGGATGTAGGAGCTTAGGGTTTTCTTTTTGAGGGAGTTTGATGAAATATAACATATAATGCTTCTAATAAACTTTAATATAGGGTTTGGACGGATTTTGGGTGAGGGGGAATGACCAAAACACCCCTAAAAATCAAATAATTCTCGAATCTGTCCTTTGGTGGACTGTTTTGATAGTCTGAAGTAGATCAACCATAACGTTTTACTCCGATATCCAAATTAGATGAAACCAATTTTATTAAAAAGAGGACTCTCATATCTTTCCATTGATATAAAGTATCTCACCCAGATTATTGTGTACGAGGAGTTATGATCGTTTGAAGTTGACCCAAAAATTTACTTTTGGTAGGATGAAGTAGATCGACCATAACTCTTTGGTCCATTAGACAAATTGGATGAGACCAATTTCATTAGAAAGAGGACTCGCAGAGCTTTCCGTTGATATATAGTAGATCACCTAGATCATTATGTACAAGGATTATGATCGTTTAAAGTTGGAGTAAAAATATACCAGGTCTCAGTACTTTTTCCTGCACGTTTTACTGTTCACTACTATTCACGGTTCGATCGAAATGTTTATAACTAGTCGTTTGGGTGTCTGTTTTGGATGATCCACATATCGTTGGAAAGATTATTCGATAATCTACACAATGGTAGGTCATAATCTAAGACATTTCACATGAAAAATTTATAATTCATTCTAGAAGATGGGAGCCAACACGTTTACGCACAAAATTTCAATGAAAAATTTCCCGGGGTATTACATTCACCATCACAAGCATTCGTGCATCATCACAATCATTCAAGTGCCTTGTCACAATCCTTACAAACATCACCTCAAGCATTTAAGAAACATAAACCTCTATTCATCATCACAATCACCAAAGGATCACTTCAAGCATTTAAGGATCATCAACATCGGTTCACCATCATATACTAGCCTAGAGAAGACATGATATTAGATCATACCCCATTCAACAAGGACTTACATCAAGTACTTCATACCTATCTTAGTCTTGACACGTATTTGGATATCACGTGATTTGGGGAAAACTTCATACCATCATGTCATAACTTACTCGCTAATTGCCTGGCATGTATTAAAAGCTTAAAATATATCAAAGAGCACTTAATTGGGGGATTTACCATTATCTTGTCTCAACTTACTCACTAAGGTCTTTCAACAACCAGTAGACATGCATAGGTTCACACTTGTTTGGGAATTTCCTACTATCATGGAATAATTCATTCACTAGGGCATTTCACGATACACATAATTCTCAGAGTCTTATACATGGAGAGGAGTGCTTATAACAACATGCCATACGTCCACCGACCTAGCTTCATGAATATTTCATCAACAACCATAACACATAACAATATCATAGAAGTCATTATTTTCATAAGGGTGAAGCATGCATTTGTTATTTAGGTCACAATTTAACTACAATACATGATTTCTAGTCTCTTGGGCATTTTATCGAACACCTCACATGCATGACTTAGGCATAGGTGTAATCATCAACATACACACCATGATCAACCAAATTTACATGGTTTCAACTCACATAATATCATAGATTCATACAAACCACATAAATATTCCATCTTGGAAATCATTCAACATCAACAACAAGAACACAATCCATTTACTACATAAGTACCACATACTAGGGCCAAGTCTTGATAATCTTGTAGAAAAACATGAATCACAACTCAATCATATAAAGAACATCAATCTTTACTCACAAGAATCATTAAAATTCATAAACATAAAATCTTTAAGATTTAGAAAAGGGTACTTAAGCTTCTTGGATGAAAGGGACCCAAGAATCAACATCTACATACCTTGAGGAAACTCTTTTCTTGAAAGCCTTTGGAAGATTTCTTGATTCCTCTTGATTCTCCCTTGATTTTTGGTTGAAGAAGAGAGGGGGATTTGATTTTTGGAAACCCTAGTTTTCTTGGGTGGAAGAAAGAGAAAAAATGAGGCTCAAAGCCCTTAAGTGGGTATTTATAGAGGTTGGGAATGAGTGAAAAAGACCAAAATACCCTTGAGAAAATTCTAGACTGGAGCCTGATTTTTGGTCCTAGAACGACGCGCCATAATTGCGGACCTTCACTGGATTTTGACAATTAGGAAATTGTACAGTGGCGCGATGCGGTAAAGATCATTTTGCCAACTTGTTGCGAACTGGAATTTCACCGCGACACGGAGAAATCTCTTTGGTGCACTGGAATTTGACAATCGCCATTTTGGATGGCTCTGCGACATGCCAGAGTGCCAGATGGCATACTATCTCACTAAAATGGCTCTAACTCTTCACCCGAGTATCTAATTTGGGTGAATTTGGTATCGATGGAAAACTTATTCAATGCTCTACAAGACAAAAATTAGAGATTAGGGAAATTCCACATGATTCAAAGTATTTCATACTTGAGAAGATACTTCTGAAACTTTTAGACTCGGATTTCCGCTTTACTGGATACGCTCTAAGGCTCAGACTGGAAGAGGACTTCGCGGGGTATTACATAATCCAATTAAGTTCTTTAAAGCTATCATCCTATGTATGAATCAAGTAAGGAATCTAAGTACATCACTGTCCTAGACTCTAAGTTTAATTCTTTATTTTATAAAAGAATAAAAACCCAAACTTTATTTATTCCCATGTTCTATCTCCCTATTCCTCTTCCGAGATCAAAAGGTCGACAATATATATATTTTATGGGTGATCAATCCATAAAATAATTAAAACAAGAATAAACAAAAAAACCAATAATAATAAGTAAATTAAACAAAATTAATCCAAAACAATAATAATCATGTTCTTGGCTTTAACCCCGGATAGAAGTTTAACCTTAAATGGAAATATTCATCATCCAATCGCTTGGAATGATGATACAAACCATAAAAAAACTAAAATTAAAGAATAATAAAACCTAAAAAGAAGTTGTGGTAGCCTCTAAAGGTGTTCCAAGTTGATCTAGGGTTTCCAAGGGGTCCCAAGATGTTTAAAATATTTTTAGGACGTTATATTTATAGTAGACAAGTTATAAACCAAGTTAGATTAGGTTTACGTGCTGTTTTTCTTCAGATGGGAAAATTTTCCTGATTTTAGGCATCAGCGCAACGCAGTGACATGAAAATTCACAATTGTCAAAAAATCTGTCAAATTCTAGTAGTTGTTCGCGATTGCAGCGCGTCACGGGGCCTCATTAAACTACAATATAATCTACACATGCCATATGATCAAAACCTTGGGCCACTTATGAATATAGTTATCTTTTGAACTCATCCATTGGACAACTGTACAGTCTACATGCGCCCCATACTTTTCAAGAGTCCAAATTGCGTCCAGCTTGCGTCTTGTGCTTCCGTGGTCATTTACGAGCCTTTTTGAGTTGTTTCAACTTGATTTGAAGCTTTTATATCCTTAATATATCATCATAATCCATTCAAAAAGAATCCTAAATTATAAAACACATCAATTAAGAGCTCAAAACAACACAACATCCTCACCAATGAACTAGAAACACGGGCTAAGCATAGGCTAAATTCACATTGAGCTTTCACTCTTTGTCTTCACTCTTTTCTTGATCCAATTGACCCTTGAACATTATAAATAAGTTTTTTTACATATAAATACACAATAAAAACCTTAGTAACTCATTAAAATACATTAGAACCCAACACAAGAGACTAGATAAATACCTAGCTCAAGCTAGTTACACTAGTTTTCTCGCTTGACTTCTAAATGCTCAAATTGAATCAAAACTCATGTGAAACCACCATTAAACATCATAAACACATACTTGGACACATAAATGCTCATTTATATCGTTATCAAAATATATCGCATAAAAATCATCCTCAAAACAAGGCTAAAAAGGCTAGAATAGTAACGCTAAAATGCATAAATTCACCCAACATCACCACCCCACACTTAAAGCCTTGTTCATCCTCGAACAACTCCTAACAATAAACAGCATGATCTGAAGAGACTCCACACTTCTGCTACATGCAAGACACTCAAGCTAGCACTATAATGACTACACGAATGCAAGTTTCTACACTATTTACACAATTGAAAGCTCAAGAACACTACTCCAAAACAACCTAGCCTCAAGAATTGACTCACCTAGTTGGAAAACTCATTCTTATTTCTCAATTAAGTACATCACAAAAATCACCCACATTCATCCAACATGTGCTCCTCATAACAAGAGAGTTACCCATAATCTCTCACAATAATATAATTTATAACGTAACCGGTACAAGAATCAAATTACGCTCACTCTCACAAAGAATTCAAAAGTTACACATAATGAACCATAGGTTTCCCTTAGTGTACTGCTCCACTAATATCAGAATGAACTTAGGATCAATTAGGATTTTTCTAGGTTGTAATGTAGGCTGAGGGACGAGTAGGAACTATTTTGGCCAAGAATAGTGACTAACCTCTCTAAGCGCTTTAATGCACTACATTATACATTTAAAATCAATCTCCAATAACCAAATTACACTTTTTCATCCACCCATACCTTTTATTTTTTTGCCCCATCTCTTTTAAGCATTTCATAAACACTTGGTGGGCACATAGTTTACTACCACAAGAATCATTTTTTTTTCTTTTTTTCACAATCATGGCAATATTTTTAGCATAAATTATATCACAACCATCCACCACAAATCAGTTATACACCAATAACTATTACCTTGGGGCATCAATTCACCTTTTTCTTCTTCAATTTCTCAACTTCTTACTCAAATTGATTTTTTTAATTAAAGCACTTTGGAGCTTTTTGGATCAAATTATGGTCTATCAAAGAAGGAATTAGGCTACTTATGTGATTAACAAATAAAATAAGTTAAAGGATCAATAGGGGTTAACTAGGATAATGCACAAAGGGTAGGATAAATAGAAGGTATAAACTAAGGCTATCAAAGAAATGCTTATATCATCTCCTAAACCCACACTCTTTATTTCGCTTTACACACACCAGACAAGTTTTAGACATCACATGCAACAAGGAATATACAAAAAACCTTACACGCATATGACACATGCTCAACTCAATAGGATCATCATAGACTTCCAACCAAACAATGGCATGAATTCAAAATTAAGACAATAAATACTAGAGTCACAAACATGAGCCTAAGAGTCTCAAATATAGCAATTCACTTAATCAACATTCTTTTATCTACAAACTCACTTGCATCATGTAATAAAAAATAGCGCCAACAATAATATCTCACTTATTCCTAACATAAAAATTTTTAAATTGAGCCAAAAATTTGGAATTTTCCCACCCCACACTTAAAAATCTACTTTGTCCCCAAAGTGAATTTAAAAGTAAAAAGATAGAAATACTCCCTGAGGCCTCTAGGACTAGCTAGTAGCATCTACACACATAAAGGAAATCCATGGGACCCCACACTCAATCTTTGTCATGCTTTAAGTTTAAGTTTATGGTACTCAGACTTCCGATTAACCTGTGACTCAGCCAAAAATAAAAATTACGTGAAATAAAAAAAAAATAAAAACTAAAAAGAAAACATACCTTAGCTTTGGTTGCCTCCCAAGAAGCGCCTAATTTAGTGTCGCGGCACGACCTAATCATGTTTTTTTCTCCACCTTGAGGATATGAATTTCACCCCCAACATTGCATCCATCTTTTTGCCTAACTCATAGCGAGGTGGTACAAAGATTAAGGAATCGAGTAATTGATGATGCATGATAAACCACTCGGTCTTCAAGTGAGGTGTGTTTTTATGTTGCCTAACCAGAGCAAAATCAATAATATAGGATTCTTGTTCCTCATCTTCACACTCTTCCACTATTTTAAATGATTCCTCAGATAAGACATCATCTAAACATAATGCAGAAAAGTACTTCGAATGTGGACCAACCAATCCTACTCCATAATTTACACTATTCTATACACACTCACTTTTATTCACCTTCTCAATTTTAGTCTCAAGATCAGGATGACAATCTAGTGGCTAATATCCTCCCAATATATTTCCTTGCTTAGTCACTGCAGACATGGTGGCAGTGGTTCTATCATAATTTCTATAATTTCAGTTTTCGAGTACTCAGACTTCCTCGAATTATACGCATCATATTGTGAAGGTTCTGTCCACGCACTTTCATAAAAATCTGGACAATAAGGCACAAGGTGGTGTCCTCCATAAAAAACAACAAGAATTACCATCACTCAAAAACCATCTATCCCAGGTTGACATCTCGAGAAGAGTGTGATAAAAATAGAAATAAAAGAAAATAAAAAGAAACTAAACAAAACTATTTACAACTCAATATAGAAAAACTAAAAATAAGATAGTTTCCTAATAACAAGTCTCCGGCAACGGCGCCAAAAACTTGACAGAGCTCAAGCACACACGCAAGTGTACGTGGTCTTATCAAGTAATATAGTGGCTTCAAGGAAGCCCAAGTATCAATCTCACAGGAACTTGCGTTCGCCGCCTATCTAATTCTAGTCTAACTAATTGAGAAAAAATAAATAAGAAGAGAGTTTGTAATTTTGTATATTGAAAATAAAATAAATAATGCATAAAAATAAATTCTTGGAACAATCAATGGAGAAAATCCTAGGGTTAAAGCACTTCGAACAATCATACTATGTTATTGAATTTCATTCGTTAACTTGCTTATCTTGGTTCTTGATTCGCAGGGTTAATTGCATGATCATGGTTTCCTAACCTATAATATTTTACCTAATATGGATATTACAACTACATTGTTGAGCGGGAATGTAATAATCCAATTAAGTTCTTTAAAGCTGTCATCCTATGTATGAATCAAGTAAGGCATCTAAGTATATTCCTGTCCTAGACGCTAAGTTTAATTCTTTATTTTATAAAAGAATAAAAATCCAAACTCTGTTTATTCCCATGTTCTATCTGCTTATTCCCTCTCTCGAGACCAAAAGATCGACAATATATATAATTTATGGGTGATCAATCCACAAAATAATTAAAATAAGAATAAACAAACAACCAATAATAATAAGTGAATTAAATAAAATTAATGCAAAACAATAATTATCATGTTCTTGGCTCTAACCCCGAATAGAGGGTTTAACCTTGAATGGAAATATTCATCATCCAATCCCTTGGAATGATGATACAAACCATAAAAAAAACTAAATTAAATAATAATAAAACCTAAAAAGAAGTTGTGGTGGCCTCCAATGATGTTCCAAGTTGATCTAGGGTTTCCAAGAGGTCCCAAGATGTTTAAAATTCTTTTTAGGAAGTTATATTTATAGTAGACATAGGAAGTTATATTTATAGTAGACAAGTTATAAAACAAGTTAGATTAGGTTTACACCCTGTTTTCCTTTAGCTGGGCAAAATTTTCTCGATTTTAGGCATCGGCGCAACGCAGTGACATGAAAATTCTCAATTGTCAAAAAATCTGTCAAAATTCAGAAGTTGTTCGCGATTTTAGCGTGTCACAGGGCCTCCTAAAACTTCTTAAACTCCAATATAAGCTATAGTTCAGTTTATAGTTGTTGATTAAGTGGTTCACATCTTTAGAATGATGTCTTTAAGCTAAGGGGAAGATGTTAGAATAAGTAACCAAGTCAGGCTTTCTGATTTTAGTAATAACGTCAGTATATGTAGAAAATTAGAGGGAGAGGTTGACTCCCAACCCATCCTTACCTCAATGCAAAGTTTTGTACTTCAACTATCACGATATCTACTCATGCCTTACATGTCGTCTCTATGATCCTATCTCTTAGTTGGGCACATTATCAAAAATCAGGTACGCTTATAGATCCTACTATAAAGAGTTACAGTTCACTCAGTATAACTTATCATGTTCCATGAATACAGAAACTCCAACTCAGGTCATACAGCTCATGACTCATGTATTCATACTTTACAGTAAGCTCAGTTCTTATGACTCCTGCTACACTCCTAATGATCAGCTAAATTCAAATTTCATCATGTATATCATCAGTTTAAATTTCTTGATAAAATCTAGGGTGTTGCTGTTAACATTCTATTCCTCAGGCCTCATTTAAGTGTCAAGTTTAGTATAGTATCCATTCATGCTTCAGGTCCTCATATTTAACCTTCAATGAATTCTTTCTATTAAATGATGTAGTGATAAGCAGTTGCTTAAAAGGGAGAGAGTAGATGTTTAATGTTAAGAAAAGATTGTTGCATGCTTGTTTTGCACGAGGCTGCAGTTATAAAGATAGGCTTGAATGTCATGTTGATGTGTAAGTGGCTAAATGTATATTGGAAATTTGAGTAGGCTTGAACATAGTGTAGGTTAAGATGACTTCCTGTTAGATAAGGGTTGACAAATCTCTTATGAGTTTTACTGCCAGTTAAGGGTTAACAAAATGTCTTCCTGCCAATTAAGGTTAACTCACAACTATTGTTAGTACCCGTGGCACGGTACTAACACCCTTCCATCTGGGGTCACAAGTTGGACCCCTATCAGCTCAGATTTGGGGCATGTTGGTTAGATGATTACCTCCCACAGTTTTAGTTTTAGTCCTTAGTTTAGAACTCAGTGCAGTTCTACAGAATTAGGACTATCAGACACAGTCAATCAGTATCGGTAATTTAGTTATTAGTAACTTTAGATATTAGTTAATCTGTTATCAAAACTCAGTACTCAGCTTCAGAAAAGCTCAAATACAGTATATATCTATGTATGTCCATAGTATTGTTTACTCAGTGTTTTCAGTAGTATCAGTTATCCATGTACTATTACTTCAGTTACTTTATATCATTCAATCAGTTACTGTTCATGCATTTGAACCCTTGCATTCATCCTTACCTCATCTAGCATACCAGTATATTCCACGTACTGATGCATACCCTTTTTTTGTGCTATGATGTCTCATATCATAGGTTCAGATGCTCAGGTTCCTAATCGCATATAGACAGATCCAAATTTAGCCAGCAGTAGATTTAGCAGTAAGTCCTCATTATTTAAGGATATTCTTTTATTTCATTTTATCATTAGACCCGGTATTTCAGTAGATGGAGTTAGTTAGTCAATTGTCCCATCAGCTTCACTTTCAGATAGTTCAGTTAGAGGCTTTTCAGACTAGATTAGTTTTTAGAAAGTATTCAGTTTTACAAATTATTATAGTTTGATATTTTTGGCAGTATTTCAGATGTTTGAACCTTATTGCATTTTAGTATAATTCTGCATTTATTTCAGTATTATTATTTAGTACTCACAGCAGATATCATACATGGGTTAGCTTGTTATCCTTCGGGGTCATAAGCACTGTGTAGAGTTTGGGGTACAAAATCGGGGTGTTACAAACTTGGTATCAGAGCTAATGGTTAAATAGTGTCCTAGGAAGTTTGAAAGTCGCATCTATTAGAGTCATGTGCATGGGTGTGTAGCGCACCACACTTATGGATGGGAGGCTATGATATGTTTTAGGAACTGTTTCCCTTCTTTCAATATTCATGTCGTGCGAGTGAACATGAGTTTAAGTAAAACAATCAATCTAATCTATTTTCTATCTTCCATTTATAGAATATACCTCCCAAAAAGATTAACGAAAGGAGAATCAAAAATCATTCTACACCTCAGCCCATTCAGGCAGATCCCCTGGATGAGCGTGTCTCCCATGCCGAACTCAGAGATTCTTTCACTACTTTAGCCAATTCAGTAGTTCCTCAGAGCAACCTATAGGTTGTTGTCCTATCTAGGCTTGGGTTTCATACTCAATATAGCAAGGGGGAGAAGTGTAGAAAAAATATATAAAGAATAAGAGAGTCAGAACAAGTGGTTTTAGGCCAAGGTCAGAGGTGGTAAGCGTTTTCATTTCTGTCAAAAATTCTCAGCCCCAAATCCTTCTATATCTCGTGCTCTAGTGCCAAAGTTTAGAAATATCAGTTGAGATAGCACATCAACTCTAAGTCTCACGGTAGCATGAAAAGAAGTCATACCCACCCACCTTGGCAGAAATATAGTAGAAATCATCAAGTTATGTGTAGGGCTAGAAATGGCGTATGTTTCAGGTGTGGCAAGTTAGGCCATAGAATCAGAGATTGCCTCAGTCAGGTTCATAGGGTTGGTCAAACCATCCTTCAGATCAGTTCGATCGCTTGAACTAGTAGCGTGCCACTTCCAGTACCACTAGTGGCCAACGCCAAAATAGATTTTATGCGCTTCAGTCTCGCCATGATTAGGGAAGATCTCCTGATATAGTTATGGGTAAATTATGAGTCTTTCATTTTTATGTTTATGCCTTGTTAGATCCTGAGTCTTTACTTTCTTTGTAACCCTAATATAGCCGTCAACTTCGGTGTCAGACCCAAAATATTAGGAGAGCCCTCCCTAGTGTCTACCCCATACTTTAGAGTAAAGTGGTGATAGTTTGGTTTAGATTTATTGATTCAGTAGTTTACAATTGTAGAATAATGGCTTTAAGCTAAGGGGGAGATGTTAGAACAAGTAACCAAGTCAATCTTTCAAATTTTAGTAATACGTCAGTTTGTGTAAAAAATCAGTGCGAGAGGTTGATGCCCAACCCGTCCTTACCTCAGTGCAACATTTTGTACTTCAGTTATAATGATATCTACTTATGCCTTACATGTCAGCTCTATGATCCTAGCTCATATTCGGGCACATTATCAAAAATTAGGTACGCTTACAGTTCCTAGTATTAGGAGTTCCAGTTCACTCAGTATAACGTATCATATTCCCTAAATACAGAAACTCCAACTCAGGTAATGCATCTCATGTCTCATGTACTCATACTTACAGTAAGCTCAGTTCTCATGACTCCTGCTACACTCCTAATGATCAGCTAAATTTAGATATTGTCATGTATATCCTCAGTTTAGATTTTTTGATAAAATCCAGGGTGTTGATATTTTAGTAAAGTGTCAAGTTCAGTATAGTGTCTATTCATGCTTTAGGTCCTCATGTTTAACCTTCAGTGAACTTTTCATATTATATGATGTAGTGATAAGTAGTTTCTTAGAAGGGAGAGAGAAGATGCTTCATGTTAAGAAAATATTGTTGCATACTTGTTTTGCTCGAGGCTGTACTTATGAAGATAGGCTTAAATGTTATGTTGATGTGTAACTGGCTAAATATATTTTGGAGATTTGAGTAGGCTTGAACATAGTGGGAGAATTCAGTCCAGCTCAGACCTCAGTAGGTAGAGTTATTAGTGCCCATATTATAGAATTTTTGCCATGTTATGGCTTCTTATTCAAATTTCTTATTTAGACCGTGCCATAATCTCCTTTCTCCCTAAAGTCAGGAGAACCTTATAGGAAGAGTGTCAAAGAAATGCTTCATTTAAGTATAAGTTTTTAGTATGAGTCAGTCCGTAAAGCCAGCAATCTAGTTTAGCAGTCAGGTGGACAAATTTGGATGGTTTCCCATATTTCCATCTAGTCATCCTATCCCAAAATGTAACGTCCTAGTAGTTGTGAATTCATCTTAGTTCACATAACATGCCTCAGTTTCAGATCTCAGATATTCAATAACGATTTAGTTCATGGGTGCCCCGTGCTTCATCCCAGCTTTTCCTTAGTATCTCAGCCAAGTCTGCATTCTTCGAGGGACATAATGCCCCAAGGGGGAGATGCACTATAATCCCTGAGCTTTTATGTCCTAAATCTTCTAGTTTCTCTTCACGTAAAAAATCCAGTTTAGAGTAATGGGTACTCATAAGTTGACCCTCAAGTTATAATCTCAGCCATATGACATGTATCTGTAACACCCCAAAATCTCATCCCGAGATGTTACATGGTGCTTAAGGCTACAAGTAGCCCTAAGCTAACCTTTTGAGCCTGTTACTACTTCTAACACTTACTTTTAGATGGATAAAGAAAAAAAATGGCACTGTCATAACATATCTCAACTAAAATAACAAAAGACTATTGTCTGAATAGCAACATGCTGAAAAGTCTAAAACACCACTGATAGTCTAGTCTGACAAAGCTCTACTACTCAAGAACTAGAGAGCCATTGGAACAGATCCCCAACTAACTCATACTCAACGGAAAAGAAATAACCCAACTACTATGAAGACTAAAATCAAGGAAAACAGCTCCTCGAACCATGAGGACTTACTAACTATGGAGGTGTAGATCAAGGTACTCGAAGATCACTGACGCTACTGAGACTGAGCACCTGAACCTATATTATGAGATAATGTAGAACACAGACGTATATGTGGATCAGAACTTTAAGTATGCACTGAGTATATGGGGGTGTATGCGATACTTAAAATAATAATATCATCTATCTTTACAGAAATCATGCATGCTAATATGACTGACTCACATAGCTCGAATAATCTCAAAATGCATATCTCGTAAATTATGAATAATGGAACACATAGTATAAATCTCATCTCAAGGAACATACTTTTCTTTAGAAACTGATTACTTACTCTTACTAATAGGGAAAACTACTTTCTTCTTGGGAAAATTTTACTTTAAGAAACTACTCTGAAAATCTTACTATTAGGGAGGTTCTCTTAACCGGCATACACCATGCAAGTTCCATGGAGTCCAACATCTTGTCTTCCTAAGAAAGAAACCTCACTTTGGGAAGAGGCATCATACTCTTTCCAGGGAGTATAAACTCAACTCAGTGATCACTATCTTCACCTCGGGCCCATAAATCTCAAACCTATGGTGGCACGTAGTTCTAGGGTATGAAACCGTTGTAACTTACCCAACTCAGTAAAATACTACTCCCTTTAGTTAGTTACGTTAATATCATGGAAATCCACTTTAAAATAATCTCGTGGTTCATAAAGAATCCAACTATAAAATCTGTAATCTCATTTAGAAAAGTGGATTTCAAAGCTACTATGATCGTTAAGGTCAAAAACTTTCCCAATAATCTCCAAATACTCAAATCATGGGTGCTTATAGCACAAAAATTCTTGAAATTTCAATATCAAATAGGGCTTAATGACCCATATATCAATCTCACGTTACAACATATCAAAATTCATACTTGATATCATAAAGATTTATAAATCATATCGAAATCTGGAAATTTTCAGCAATATGCATCATAATCTCAACATACTCATGTACTTCAATTTCTAAAACATTGAAACCATCATAATCTCAAGAACTAATGACATAGGGTATAAACCCATACTTTAATTTCATAAGAAACCTGTAAAACCATATGTCTTTGTAATTAAAACAACTTTTGGGCACAAGGACGAAAGGAGTGTCCTTGTTCAAACCCCACATACCTTAGATTATGACTTGTAGATGAACAAGCTTGCTTGAGACTCTTTTTCGTACTCTTGAGTGAGGGTTCTTGAAGCTTTTGACTTGGGAACCTTGAATATTAACTCCATTTGTAGAAACTATAGGGGAATCTTACGGTTCTTGGAGAAAGATTTGGATTTTCTCTTGAGGGTTAATCTTGAGAGAAAGCCCTAGTTCTCGATGCTTTGGATGATTCTAAAGTTATATGCTCCGTCTTGATATATCTAGGTATTAAAAAGGGTAAAAAAAGACTAAAAAGCCTTTTTTAAAAATAACTTAAAATTGATGAACGGGATCTATGACAGCTTGTGCGATGGTCCGTCGCTGGCTCGACGGTCCGACCATTACACTTGGACCAGAATAGAGGCTCACCGCCTTAGTAGCGATGGCTTGGGCAATGTTCCATTGCAAGCTCGACAGTCTGTCGGCCTGACTGTCACACTTGGCCAGTGGATGAGTTTACTGCCTTGGTTGTGATGGCTCGAGCGATGGTCCATTGCAAGCTCGACGGTCCATCAACCTACTCGTTGCACCTAGGCGGTTCTGACAGCTCTCAGTAAAATGGCCATAACTTCTCACTTCGATATCGTATTTGGAAGAAATTGGTATTGTTGGAAAGTTAATTCAATTTCCCACATGATAAAAAGTCAAAATTAGGGAAACACTATCTGATTTAAACACTACTTACTTTGTAAGTCATTTCTTAATCTTATAGAGATACAATTTAGACTTAAGAAAAGTTTGAGGTATTACAATATCTCCCCCTTGGGAACATTCATCCTCGAGTGTCACTAGCTAAGCTACGAATTCATAGAATACTAAGAATGCACATCTGAATGAATTCTAAAGTAACTCTACCTCATTCTAAACTTTTGAGTACTTCTAAGAATGCATGAACTCATGGAGAAGAAAACTATATATCTAAATATACAGGATTAGAAAGGAACTTGAATTAAGGAAGAGTAATACCTTCAGCTAAATTTTAGTCTGCGAGGAAGAGATGAGGGTACTTGGCTCGCATGTCTGCTTTGGCTTCCCAAGTAGCGCCCTTAACGGACTGGTTTCACCAGAGAATTTTGACCAAAGAAAACTTTTTGTTCCTTAGTATACAGATCTATTGGTCTAGAATCTCGACTGGAATCTCTTCATAAAAGAGACTGGTGTAAATATCTGAGATCTCCGAAGGATCTACAACAACGGAATCACCAATGCTATTCTTAAGCATGGAGACGTGAAAGATAGGAAGAATAGCTGATAGATTTGTGGGCAACTCAACTTCATAAGCTACTCTCCTAACACAACTCAGAACTCTATAAGGGCCAACATAACGGGGACTAAGCTTCCGCTTTTTGCCAAACCTTTTCACCCTTTTCATGGGTGAAATCTTTAGATATACCAAGTCACCAACCTCAAACTCAAGATCTTTTCTCCTCATATCAGCATATGACTTTTGATGACTCTGGGCTATCTTCAACCTTTCTCTAATCAACTTAACTTTCTCCATAGCCTCAAACACTACATCAGGCCCAATCACAGCAGCCTCACCCACTTTAAACCAACCAATGGGTGATTTATATCTTCTACCATACAAAGCCTTAAATGGTGCCATCTGAATGTTAGAGTGATAACTATTGTTATACACAAACTTAATTAGTGGAAAATGCTCATCCTAACTACCCTTGATATCAAGAGCACATGCCCTCAACATATCTTCTAGAGTCTAGATGGTCCTCTCAGCCGGACCATCTGTCTGTGGGTGAAAGGCGGAACTAAGATGCACTTGGGTACCAAGACCCTTTTGAAGAGCTCTCCTAAACTGGAAAGTAAACTGAGTACCCCTATAAAGGATGATAGACAAGGGAAATCTATGCAATCTGACTAACTCCCAGATATACAACCTAGCATAATCCTCAGCTATAAAAGAAGTATGCATTGGCAAGAAATGCGCTGACTTAGTCAACCTGTCTATAACAACCCAAATAGAATCATGACGATGATGCGAAAGGGGAAAACCAGTCACAAAATCCATATTCACTTCTTCCCAATTCCAAGTACGGATACCGAACTCTTGCATTGCACCACCAGGCCTTTGGTGCTCTACCTTAACATGTTGGTAAGTTACACACTTTGCCACAAAATCTGTTATATCCTTCTTCATTCCACTCTACCAATAGACTTTCCACAAGTCGCGGTACATCTTGGCAACACCGGGATGAATAAAATACCATGCGCCTCTGCCATAATTTTCTGCCTCAAATCACCAACACACGGAACACACAATCTATTATGACATCTCAGCACACCATCTCCCCCTTGGGAGAAAACCTCTACCTTTTGGTCCTTAACTGACTCCTTCAGTTTGACCAAACTAGCATCCATGTCTTGCTTCTCCTTCACTTTCGAAACTAAAGAGGATTTAGAACTACTCTGAACCCAAATATTCCCCTCAGCTGAATCAAGCAACCTAATACCTAGTCTATCCAAATGATGCACTTTCCGAGCTAACTCTTTCTTATTTTTCTCCATATGAGCAACACTGCCCATAGAAAATCTACTAAGGGTGTTTGGCACTACATTAGCCTTGCTCGGATGGTACAACATGCTCATATCATAATCTTTTAGCAACTCTAACCATCCTCTCTAACGAAGATTCAACTCCCTCTGAGAAAACACATACTGCAAGCTTTTGTGGTTCGTAAACACATCAACATGAACACCATACAGATAGTGTCTCCAGATTTTCAAAGCAAAAACCACAGTAGCTAATTCAAGATCATAGGTTGGGTAATTCTTTTCATGCGGCTTCAACTATCTAGAGGCATAGGCTATAACTTTACCTCTCTGCATCAACACATAACCCAAACAAACTCTAGAGGCATCACAATACACCACAAAATTATCTGTACCATCAGGCAATGTCAACATGGGGGTTGAAGTGAGTCGAGTCTTCAACTCCTGAAAACTCTTCTCGTAAGAATCTAAACACAAGAACTTATCTTTCTTTTAGGTTAGCCTAGACATAAAAGATGCAATAGATGATAAACCTTCAACAAAACGGTGGTAATAACCGGCTAGACCCAAGAAACTTCGAATGTCTAACAAAGAGATAGGTCTAGGCCAATTTCTTACAGCTTCTATCTTTTGGGGATCAACTCTAATGCCTTTGGCTAAAATAATATGATCAAGAAAGGCTACTGACCTTATCCAAAATTCACACTTGCTGAATTTGGCAAACAACTGATGATCTCTAAGAGTTTGCAAGACAATTCTAAGATGATCCGCATGGTTATTCTCAGTACGGGAGTACACAAGGATATCATCTATGAACACTATGACAAACATATCAAGATACTATCTGAACACTCGATTCATGAGGTCTATGAAAATTGCTGGAGCATTGGTTAGCCCAAAAGACATGACTAGAAATTCAAAGTGACCATAGCGGGTTCGGGAGGCTGTCTTTGGAATATCACATTCTCTTACTTTAAGCTGATGATAGACGAATCTAAGGTCTATCTTGGAGAAATAGCTTACACCTTGAAATTGATCAAATAGGTCATCAATTCTAGGAAGAGGGTACTTATTCTTAACTGTGACCTTATTAAGCTGACAATAGTCAATGCATATACACAAAGAACCATCTATCTTCTGCACGAACAGGACGGGTGCGCCCTAAGGAAAAATATTGGGCCTTATGAAACCTTTGTCTAGAAGATCTTTGAGTTGCTCTTTCAACTCCTTAAGCTATGTAGGTGCCATACTGTATGGAGGAATAAAAATAGGTTGTGTATTGGAAAGAAGGTCAATCCCAAACTCTATCTCTCTATTAGGAGGTACCCCTAGGAGATCTTCCAAAAAGACATCAGGAAACTCATTAACTATACTGACTGACTGGATAGGCGGAGCCTCAAACTTAGTGTCCTTAACTCAAACTAGATTATAAATGCAACCTTTGGATATTATCTTTCTAGCTCTAAGATAGGATATAAAATGTATCTTAGGAAATACTAAGCTCCTGGACCACTCAAAAACTGGCCCATCAGGAAACTGAAACTTAACCACACGGGTACAACAGTCTATAAATGCATAACAAGAGTAAAGTCAATCCATACCCAGAATATTATCAAAATCCACCATATCTAACTCTATCAAATCAGCAAATATGACTCTATGAAGAACAGTGATGGGACACTTCTTATATACTTACATAGCAATAACTAACTTACCTACTGGAGTAGAAACCAGGAAAGGCTCAAGAATCTTTTTGGGACTCATTTCAAAATTCACAGCAACTAATGGGGTCACATAAGAGAAACTTAACCCAGGGTCCAACAGCACATAAACATCTAAGTGAAAGACATGGAGCATACCAGTAACAACATTGGGAGAATCCTCCTGTTCCTGATGGGATGGTAAGGCATAGAATCTATTCTGGTCCTGACCGCCAGCCTTATAGATGAAGCTTCCTAAGAAGGGGCTGGACGGGCTAAAGAAGCTGGTGCACTGGTAGTCTGAGTCTAAGGTTGAACATCTCTACTCCCTTACATAGCATGTGGGCACTCTTTAAGTCTATGGACCATATTTCCATAACCAAAACAACCCCTCTAATTGGCTAAGCACTCATCGGGATGGTCCCTACCATACTTAGTACATGGAGAATAATGAGGTATATTACTTATACTATTCTAGGACCTGGACATAGAAGGCATATTCCCCTGCTCCTACCTATTTCTAGGCATGGGAGCACTAGCTGATAAAGGTGCTGGCATAGATGAATGATCATGAAACTGGAGTTGGTTCCCTCCATGGGATCGTATTTGGCCATGCTCAAACCGTTTTGATCTAGCCCTCTTATTTCCCCTTACTCTATCTCTTTCCCTTATCTTATCTGCCTCAATCTGTTGAGTGTGCATCATCAACCTATGCAGATCCATATCCTTATTGATCATAAGAGTCCTACACTCCTTCAGCACCAAACTAGATACACCGGTCACAAACTTACTCATACTAGATCGGATGACAGCCACCAAGTCAGGAGCATACTTGGCTAACTAGTTGAACTTGAGGCAGTACTCCTTAACAGTCATAGAGTCTTGCCTCAGGTTCATGAACTCCTCTATCTTCACTTCCGTTATCTCAAGTGGGAATAACTTATCCAAGAATGTATCCTGGAACACCTGCCAAGTCATAGGAGTAGCATCCTCCCCCTACTCTTTCTCCACACCACAACCCAGTAATAATCAATGTCTTTTAAATAATAAGAGGCCAGTTCTATATTCTCCTCTTCAGTCACATGCATAACCTAGGTGATCTTCTTCACCTCATCAAGATATAACTATAGGTCCTTTCCTACCTTTAACCCATAGAACTCTAGTGGATTTATCCTCCTAAAATGTTGAATCCTGGCTGCAGATAAATCACCTCCTTGATAGTATGGAACGACAATCTAAATATTAGCAGTGATTGCCTAGGCTAATGCCTGAAAAGCTACCAAAACCTCAGCGTGAGACATATTCTCAATCAGGGGATCAATAGGCTGAGGTTGTTGGTTATCATTCCTACGGGCATTAGCTCCTTGGGGAGGCATTTTTTGTCATAAAAGAGCATGAATTAATAGCAGAGAGAGACATAAGCATGACATATTGTGAAAGAAAGAGGTGACTTTTTCCTCAAATATCTTATATATGTGGCGCGTACACACCGATGATCAACACTGTACGTAACATGGAATGTCAGACTCCCTACGACTTCTTTAACCTTAGGCTCTGATACCAAGTTTGTAATGCCCTAAAATCTTATCTCGAGACGTCACACGGTGATTAAGGCTACAATTATCTCTAAGATAACCCTTTGAGCCTGTTACTACTTCTAACACTTACTTTAAGATGGAAAAAGCAAAACAATACCACTGTCATAAAATATCTCAACTGAAATAGAAAAAGAATACTGTCTGAATAGCAGCATGCTGAAAAGTCTAAAACACCATTGATAGTCTAGTCTAACAAAGCCTCTATTACACAAGAACTAGATAGCCATTGGGAAAGATCCCCAACTGACTCATACTCAACTGAAAAGAAATAACCTAACTACTATAAAGACTGAAATCAGGGAAAACAGGTCCTCGAACCATAATGACTCACCAACTATGGAGGTGTAGATCAAGGTACTCAGATATCACTGACGCTACAAAGACTGAGCACCTGAACCTAAATTATGAGACAATGTAGCACACAGACGTATATAAGGATTAGTACTTTAAGGATGTACTGAGTATATGGGGGTGTATGGGATACTGAAAATAATAATATCATCAATCTTTACAAAAATCATCCATGCTAATATACTGACTCACATAGCTCGAATAATATCAAAATGTATATCTCGTAAATTATGAATAATGGAACACATAGTATAAATCTCATCTCAAGGAACACACTTTACTTTTGAAACTGATTACTTACTCTTACTAATAGGGAAAACTACTTTTTTCTTGGGAAAATTTTACTTTAAGAAACTACTCTGAAAATCTTACTATTAGGGAGGTTCTCTTAAACGACATACACCATGCGAGCTACAGGGAGTCCAACATCTTGTCTTCCGAAGGAAGAAACCTCACATTAGGGAGAGGCATCCGAAGGAAGAAACCTCACATTAGGGAGAGGCGTCATACTCTTTCCAGGGAGTATAACCTCAACTCAGTGATCACTATTTCAGCCTCGGACCCATAAATCTCAATCTACGATGGAACATAATTCTGGGGTATGAAACCATAGTAACTTACCCAACTGGATGATAAATAATACTCCCTTTAGTTATCTACACTCATCTCATGGAAATCCACTTTAAAATAATCTCATGGTTCATAAAAAATCCAACTATAAAATTTGTAATCTCATTTAGAAAAGTGGATTTCAAAGCTACTATGACCGTTAAGGTCAACTTTCTCATTAATCTCCAAATACTCAAATCATGAGTTCTTATAGCACAAAAAATCTTAAAATTTCAATCTCAAGTAGGGATTAATGACCCATATATCAATCTCACGTTAAGACGTATCAAAATTCGTACTCGATATCATAAAGATTCTTAATCATATAGAAATTAGGGTATTTTCAGCACTATGCATTATAATCTCAACATACTCATGTACTTCAATTTCTAAAACATTGAAACCATCATAATCTCAAGAAATAATAACATAGGGTATAAACCCATACTTTAGTTTTATAAGAAACCTGTAAAACTATATATCTTTGTAATTAAAACAACTTTTGGGTACAAGGATGAAAGGACTGACCTTGTTCAAACCCCACATACCTTAGATTATGACTTATAGATGAACAAGCTTGCTTGTGACTCTTTTCCGTACTCTTGAGAGAGGGTTCTTGAAGCTTTTGACTTAGGAACCTTGAATCTTAACTCAATTTGTAGAAACTATGGTGGAATCTTAATGTTCTTGGAGAAAGATATGGATTTGCTCTTGAGGGTTAATCTTAAGAGAAAACCCTAGGTCTTGATGCTTTGGATGATTCTTAAGTTCTACGCTTCGTTTTGATATATCTAGGTGTTAAAAAGGGGAAAAAATATCAAAATACCCTTTTTAAAAATAGCTTATAATTGCTGAACGGGATCTGTGATGGCTCATGCGATGGTACATCACTGGCTCGATAGTCTATCAGTACGACCGTCGTACTTGGACTAGAATAGGGGCTCACTGCCTTAGTAGCGACCGCTTGGGCGATAGTTCATCGCAAGCTCAATGGTCCATCGCGTAACCGTCGCACTTGTCCAGTGGATGGGTTTACTACCTTAGTTGTGATGGCTCAAGCGATGGTCCGTTGCAAGCTCGACGGTCCATCAACCTACCCGTCGCACATGGGCGATTCTGATAGCTCTCAGTAAAATAGCCATAACTTCTTACTCCGATATCGGATTTGGATGAAATTGGTATCATTCAAAAGCTAATTCAATTTCCCACACGATAGAGAGTCAAATGCTACTCACTTTTAAAGTCATTCCTTTATCTTATAGAGATACAATTTAAACTTAAGGAAAGTTTAGGGTAATACAGTATCCAAGAAATCAGTTCAGTCCATGATATTCAGTTTATATATATCTTGTATCAGACTCATTAATGTTCTCATGTTCCCGTTCATACATGTCCAGTAAATGATCTCATGTTCATTAGTATTCTCAGTTGAAGGTAACTGCCTTCCTTAAAGTTACTCAGCTCCATGATCTAGTTACATTTATAAACTTAGTATGCATTACCATTGCATATTCAGTTATGCATTCAAGAATTAGTTCAGCCATGTACTCATGCATCAGATATGCATGTTGAGTATAAGAACTCAGCTTATCAATAGTTCAGTCATGTAGTCATGTTTCAGCATACATGTTTAGTGTGTAAACTCAGTCTATCAGTGTTCCTCATTTTAATAATTCTCATTCGAGGATGAATGTTTCCAAGGAGGTGATATTGTATTAACCCATATTTCCCTAACTTAAATTAACTTGCATTCCATGAGTTATTCTATATAATATTTTTGAAATGCTCATTATTTTTTAGTTTAGCGCCTTCTATTGCATAGGAAATTCAATTAGATTTTCAATGATATTAAATTCACCCAAATTTGATACCAGGGTAAAGAGTTAGAGCAATTTTTATAAGACAGTATACCACCTGAAACGTTAGCGCATCGCGGAGCCAAGCCAAATGGAAATTCTCACTTTCCAGTGCTCCATTGCGATATCAGCACGTCACGCTGAGTCTAAAATTTAGAATCAAAAGGGCACCACAATTGCACCGTATTGCGCTAGGCCTCCAATTCCCAAGGTTATTTTACAGTGACACGGCGTGACAACGCCGCGTCACGCTAGGGTCCAAAATCAGGTTTTCAGTGATGAATTTTCCTTTATTCCCAGGGGTAGTTTGGTATTTTTTTCACATCCCTAATAAATCTAAACACGAAATTAATCCCCTAAACAACGTATTGCCTCATTATTTCCTCACTTTCTCTCAAGAATAAAACATTCTCTCTCAAAGAGGCAAAAACCCTAGTTCAAGAAAATCAAGAACAAGCCTAAGAGTTCCTCTAAGAACCTTCAAGAAAGAATCTTCTAAGGTATTTTAGGTGTTCATCTATGGGTTCCTTTCACTCATAGAGTCCACGAATCCATTTTCAAACTACAAGATTGTTGAATTATGAACTTCCATGTTTGAATTGAATTGAATTCATGTTCATGTTATTGTTGGGTCTTAGTCCATGATTAAATTACAATCTTTCATGAAATTAATCATTATGTGTGTTGAATTACATGTTCTTCATAATAAACCATTCAATTTGCAAGTTTATTGATGTAGCATAATAACGGTATGTGTTGATTATTGAATAACCTAAGCATGCTCCCCATGTGTTTGATAAAATACCTAAGTGGATGAAAGAGTGTCATTATAACATGATAGCATGTATTCCCCATTCATGTATAAGTAGATGCCTTACAAGTGTTTTATAAAATGTCTCTATGGATGAATTATGAACAAGTAAACAATGTTATGTTATTAAAGATTATGTTATGCTTTACATTTCATGCTATTGAGTCCCAAGGGTATTTAATACCCAAAAATTTAGTTGTTTACCTAGAGCCAGTGTTAGTTACAGAACAGTATCAGTCATGTCACGACCAGTAGTACTCTCACTCAGTTACAAAACTCAGGAAAACTCAGTAAACTCAGTATCAGTTGGGAATAGGATTCATCACCGAGCGAACTCAGGGATGGAACCATTCCTATTAGTATAGGCTTTGACCCTTAGTAGCAATCCTAGAGTTATATGACTATGTAGCAGGTGTAGGTTAAGATGACTTCCTGCTAGACTAGGGTTGACCAAATATCTTCCTGCCAGTTATGGGTTGACAAAATATCTTCCTGCCAGTTAAAGTTAACTCGCAACCATTGTTAGTACCCATGGAATGGTATAACACCGTTCCATCTAGGGTCACAGATTGGACCCCTACCAGTTGTGATTCGGGGTATGTCGGATAGATGATTACCTCCAACAGTTTCTATTTCACTTTTTAGTTTAGAACTCAGTTCAGTTCTACAAAATTAGGACTGTTAGACATAGTCATCGGTGTCAGTAATTCAATTATTAGTAACTTCAGATAATAGTTACTCAATTATCATAACTCAGTACTTAGATATAGAAAAGCTCAGATACAGTATATATCAATGTATGTCCACAGTATTATTTACTCAGTGTTTTCAATAATATCAGTTATCCATGTACTCTTATATTTAGTTACTCTATATCATTCAATTAGTTATTATTCAAGCATATAAACCCTTGCATTCATCCTTACCTCATCTAGCATACCACTACATTTCACGTACTGATGCATACCCTTTTTTTGCACTATGATGTCACATATCATAGGTTTGGACACTCAGGATCCTGACCGCGCATAGACAGATCCTGATTCCGCCAGTAGTAGATTTAGCAGTGAGTCCCCATTATTAAAGGATATTCTTTCATTTCATTTTATCAGCAGACCCAGTATTTCAGTAGATGGAGTTAGTTGGGGGATTGTCCCATCAGCTCGACTTTTGGACAGTTCAGTTAGAGGCTTTTCAGACCAGATTATTTTTTAGCAAGTATTTAATTTTACAAATTATTATTACAGTTTGATATTTTTGGTAGTATTTCAGATGTTTGAAACTTATGGCATTTTAGTCTAATTTCATATTTATTTTAGTATTATTATTCAGTGCTTATAGTAGATATCAGACATAGGTTATCTTGTGGTCTTTCAAGGTCGCAAGCACTGTGTAGCGTTTGGGGTACAGACCTGGTGCGTTACAAACATTATATCAGAGCCTAAGGTTCAATAGTGTCATAGGAATTCTGAAAGCCACATCTAGTTGAGTCTTGTGCATGGGTGTGTAGCGCTCCATACTTATGGAAGGAGGTTATGAGATATTTTAGGAAAAGTTTCCCTTCTTTCAGTATTCATGTCATGCGAGTAAGCGTGAGCTTAAGTAAAACTTTTACCCTAATCAATTTTCTTCCTTTTATTTATAGAACATGCCTCCCAAAAAGACTAATGAAAGGAGAACCAGATATCATTCAGTACCTCAATCTGTTCAGGAAGATCCCCTGGACGAGCGTGTCTCCCATGCAGAATTTAGAGTTGTTTTCACTAATTTAGCCAATTTAGTAGTTGCTCAGAATAACCTATAGGTTGTTTTCCTATCTAGGCTTGGAGTTTTTACTCAGCAGAGCAAGGGGGAGAAGTGTAGGAAGAAAGATATAAAGAATAAGAGAGTCAAAATAAGTGGTTTTAGGCCAAGGTCAGAGGGCGGTAATCGTTTCCATTTTTATCAGAAATTCTCAGCCCCAAATCCTTCTATAGCTAGTGCTATAGTGCTAAAGTTTAGAAATTCCAGTCGAGATAGCACGTCAATTCTAAGTCTCAGCATAGCAAGAAAAGAGGTCGTACCCACCCACCTTGGTAGAAATATGGTAGAAATCATCAGAGGGTATGTAAGGCTAGCAGTGGCGTATGTTTTTCATGTGGTAAGTTAGACCATAGTATTAGAGATTGTCCTCAGTTAGGTTCACACGGTCAGTCCAATCGTCCTTCAGGTCAATCTGGTCGCCTGAACCCGCAGGGTGCCACTTCCAGTACCACTAGTGGCTAACGTCAGAACAGATTTTATGCACTCCAGTCTCATTATGATCAGGGCATTTCTCCTAATATAGTTACAGGTACGTTATGAGTCTTTCATCTTTATGTTTATGGCTTGTTAGATCCCGAGTCTTTACTTTCTTTGTAACCCTTATATAGCCGTCAACTTTGGTGTCAGACCAAAAATATTTGGAGAGACCTCCTCAGTGTCTACCCCAGACTTTAGAGTAAAGTGGTGATAGTTTAGTTTATAGTTGTTGATTCAGTGGTTTACATCTTTAGAATTATGTTTTATGCTAAGAGGGAGATGTTAGAACAAGTAACTAAGTCAGGCTCTCAAATTTTAGTAATAATGTCAGTATATGTAGAAAATCAGTGGGAGAGGTTGAAGCCCAACCCGTCCTTACCTCAGTGCTAAGTTTTGTACTTCAGCTATCACGATATTTACGCATGCCTTATATGTCACCTATATGATCCTAGCTCATATTCGGGCACGTTATCAAAAATCAGGTATGCTTACAGTTCCTCATATAAGGAGTTCCAGTTCAGTCAGTATAACGTATCATGTTCCATGAATACAAAAACTCCAACTCAGGTCATGCATCTCATGACTCATGTACTCATGCTTTACAGTAAGCTCAGTTCTCATGACTCCTGCTACACTCCTAATGATCAGCTAAATTCAGATTTTGTCATGTATATCCTCAGTTTAAATTTCTCAATAAAATCTTGGGTTTTGATCTTAACATTCTATTCCTCAGGCCTCAGTCAAGTGTCAAGTTTAGTAAAGTGTCCATTCATGCTTCAGGTCATCATGTTTAACCTTTAGTGAACTCTCCTTATTAAATGATGTAGTGATAAGCAATTGCTTAGAAGGGAGGGAGTAGATGTTTCATGTTAAAAAAAGATTGTTGCATGCTTGTTTTGCACGAGGTTGTAGTTATGAAGATAGGCTTAAACGTTATGTTGATTTATAAGTGGTTAAACATATTTTGGAGATTTGAGTAGGTTTGAATATAGTGGGGGAATTCAGTCCAACTCAGACCTCAATAGGTAGAGTTATTAAAGCCCATATTACAGAATTTTTGCCATGTTGTGGCTTCTTATTTAGATGTCGTATTCAGACTATGCCAAGATCTCCTTGCTCCCTAAAGTCAGTAGAACCTTATAGGAAGAGCATCAAAGAAATGCTCTAGTTAAATACAAGTTTTTGGTATGAGTTAGTCCATAAAGCCAGCAATCCAATTAAGCAGTCAGGCGGACAAATTTTGATGGTTTCCTATCTTTCCATCTAATCATCCTATCCCGAAATGGAACATCTTGGTAGTTGCGAATTGAGCTCAGTTCATGTATCATGCCTCAGTTTTAGATCTCAGATATTCAGTCACAATTTAGTTCATGGGTGCCCCGTGCTTCGTCCTAGCTTTTCCTTAGTATCTTATCCAAGTCAGCATTCTTCGAGAGACATAATGCCCTAAGGAAGAGATGCACTATAATCCCCGAGTTTTCATGTCCTAAACCTTCCAATTTCTCTTTATGTAACGAATCCAGTTTGGAGTAGTGGGTACTCATAAGTTGACCCTTAAGTTCCAATCTTAGCCGTATGACATGTATCTAAGAAATCAATTCAGTTCACGATATTCAATTTATATATATCATATTTCAGACTAAGTAATGTTCTCATATTCTCGTTTATACATGTCTAGTAAATGATCTCAGGTTCATCAGTATTCTCAGTCGAAGGTAACAACCTTCCTTAGAGTTACTCAGTTCCATAATCTAGTTATATTTATAAACTTAGTATCCATTACTGTTGCATATTCTTTCATGCATTCATGAATCTGTTCAGCCATGTACTCATGCATCATATATGCATGTTCAGTATGAAACTCAGTTTATCAGTAGCTTCAGTCATGTATTCCATGCATAAGATATGAATGTTCAGTATAAGAACTCATCCTTTCAATAGTTCAGTCATGAAGTCATGTTTCAGCGTGTATGTTCAGTGTGTAAACTCACTCTATCATTGTTCCTCAAATTAATCAGACCCATTTGAGGATGAATGTTCCTAATGGGGAGATATTGTAATACCCCATATTTCCCTAGCATAAATTAACTCTTAGTACATGATTTATTCTATATAAATTCTCATTATATTTTAGTTTAAAGCTTTCCATTTCATAGGAAATACAATTAGCTTTCCAACGATATAAAATTCGCCCAAATCCGATACCCGGGTGAAGAGTTAGAGCAATTTTTGTAAGACAGTGTACCATCTGAAACTTCAGCGCATCGCAGAGCCCAGCCAAATGGCAATTTTCACTTTCCAGTGCTCTATCACGATATTGGTGCATCGCACTTATCATAAAATTTAGAATCAAAGGGGCACTGTGATTCTACCACGTCAAGCCAAGCCCCCTGTTCCCAATTGTCATTTTCCAGTGACACAACGCGATAGTGTCGCGTCACGCCAGGGCCCAAAATTGGGTTTTTCAGTGATTTTTTCATGGCCATAATCAGTCTAAACATGAAATTAATCCCCTAAATAACCTATTGCCTCATTATTTCCTCACTTTCTCTCAAGAATAAAACATTCTCTCTCAAAGAGGCAAAAACCATAGTTCAAGAAAATCATGAACAAGCCTAAGAGTTCCTCTAATAACCTTCCAGAAAGAATTTTCTAAGGTATGTTAGGAGTTCATCTATGTGTTCCTTTCACCCATAGAGTCCACGAATCTCTTTTCAAACTACAAGATTATTGAATTATGAACTTCCATGTTTGAATTGAATTGAATTTATGTTCATGTTATTGTTGGGTCTTAGTCCATGATTAAATTACAAGCTTTTATGAAATTAATCATTATATGTGTTGGATACATGATCTTCATGATAAACCCTTCAATTTGCAAGTTGATTGATGTAGTCATGATAACTATATGTGTTGATTATTGTATAACCTAAGCATGCTCCCCATGTGTTTGATAAAATGCCTATGTGAATAAAATTGTGTCATTATCATATGATAGCATGTATTCCCCATTCATATATAAGTAGATGCCTTACAAGTGTTTGATAAAATATCTCTATGGATGAATTATGAACAAGTGAACAATGTTATCTTATTCAAGATTATGCTATGCTTTACTTTTCATGCTATTGAGTCCTAGGGATATTCAATACCCGACAATTTATCTATTTACCTAGAGCCAGTGTCAGTTACAAAATAGTATCAGTTATGTGATGGTAGGCGGATTTTCACGCCTATATTAATATATTTTGCCCATATTTTAGCCTAGTTTTGAGAACAAATTATATATTTTATGCACTTTTAGTCCTTTTTCCTGTAAATGAGCTAACGAACATGATTAGTAAAGTTTCAGGTATAAATGATGCAAAATTCAGCATTTTATGGCTTACTTGACGCAAAAGAAAGCTCACGAAGAAAGGAAAAGGAGTGTACACGCCTAAGGACCAAAACTGCTACATGGAAAATCTGTCCCGAGCTAAAACAGCATTTCTGAAGACTTTGGGGACATAAAGCACATAGCTGGATTTGGACAATGATACATTAACCTAGTACAATTGGGTTATGTATTTCATTAGTTTATTTGGATTATGATAATGTTACATTAACCTAGTACATTTGGGTTAAGTATTCCATTAGCCTGGTAGGATTTGGTTATTTGTTTCATTAGCGTAGTAGGAGTAGGATATGGGTATTGTAAATACCCTATCATGCTAGAGATTTCTATTCATTCCTCCCTTAGTGGAGAGATACATTCCTCCCTTAGTGGAGAGAAACATTCCTCTCTTAACAATTCATCTTCTAATCTACTCTTCTAATCTTTCCATTAATTCTATTTTTCTTCTTCTATTCATCTATTCATCTATTCTTATTTACCGCAACAAGAGAATTGTTACTTTTTCCTTGGAATTCACTCCACACGCCTACCACCTGAGCTACACGAACATTACTCAATCTTGTGGTATAACAACAATGTCAATCGTGATCTCCTTCGCATTCATGGGTAACTAAACTTCTCTGTTGGGGTTATGGAAGCCGAATGAGTTACTATCTATTGCTTTGAGTTTGTGAGTTCGTGACACGTATATTGCTTATATCATTATTCTCTGCATCTTAATCCACATTCTTTATGGTTGCAAACGCAAGAATACGCCAGTCTAACATTTAACTTGTTCGAAAGAAAGGTTATTTGTCTGGAAAAGAGATAGTGTCAAGGTAGTAGGACACCCTTTCCTACTAAAAAGCTAGTGCCGTAACTGGACTAACCTCTTGGAGAATTCGTACCATTAGACACGCTTTAAGCTTGAAAGATTTAAAGTGAAATAGTCCTTGTTGAGGTCGAAAGACGCTTGGATTTACCATCGAATACAATTCTCTATAAGCAATTGCATGTCAAAACTCTACACACTCATAGCCAATAGAGACGTATACCTCAGAAGGTGGACATAACCCCAACGCTTCAATTCTCATTGTTTACAACTCACGTAACATTCTTTCTTTATTATTTTCAGCTTTTGTTTACCTTATTTGCACGACAAGAATCCCCCCTCTTACGAGACTTGCACCAAAAGTTTAGTAATTTTGCTTACTTGTTGGCCAAGCTATTCCCTGTGGGATCGATACCCAACCCAGGTTGGGTTCTATATTTGCTAACGACCGCTTTACACTCCTAAGAGAGCTGTAGATTGAGCGTTATCAAAAATTGGCGCCGTTGCCGGGGAATACGAGTGTCAATCAAGTTCGTGATAATTACTAGACCCTTTGGTCAAAGATTCTCGTACTTTTACGTTTAGTTTTTGTTTTTGTTTATTGCAGGTTTTTACTTTAGTGCATGCCCCATACTAGAAGTTCTGGTCAACCGTTATTACCAATCAATCCTGAACCACAACGAATTAGAAGAATGGAAGCACAAGCTGAAATCGACAGGATGGCTGCTCAACACGAGCAAGAAAGATTAGCTGCTCTTACCGCTGCTCAAGTCCAACAACAAAACATTGATAATCCTGGGCAAGCAACAAATCCTGACGATGAAGATTTAGGTGATGACGAGTTGATAAACCCAAGGCATGTTGCTAAAACTACAACACCTGCCAATAGAAGAGGTCGACAAGCTCGGTTTAGGTATGATCGCCAACCTATGCAGCCAGCTTTCGACGATGATGATGATGATCTTGATGGTGCCGGAGCCACTGGAGCTATAATTCCACCACCATTAGCGCCCAGAGCCAAGTTCAACATCACAAGCACCATGATTCAGTTATTGCAACTCAAGGGATTATTTGGTGGACTAGCAGGTGACGATTCGAATATGCATCTCATCAACTTTATTTCTACATGCAAGTCATTTGACAATCCTGGTGTTGGTCAGAATGCAATTCGATTACGTCTATTTCCATTGTCTCTGTCTGGAGAGGCAACTCTATGGTTGAATGGGCTGACTCCTGATTCTATTACAAATTGGAGGCAATTGAGAGATGCTTTCCTAGAAAGATTTTTTCTGCCATCCAAAAGAGTACAATTGAGAGATGAAATCAGCAACTTTCGTCAGCTTCCCACTGAAGCTCTTCATGAAACATGGGAGAGGTTCAAGACAAAGCTAGCGAGGTGCCCAAACCATCACATGACCAATGTTCACCTAATGGAGATCTTGTATAGAGCCTTGAATTCAATAACTAAACCAGTGGTGGATAATGCAGCTGGAGGATCTTTCATGGACCTCACCTTTGGTCAAGCAAGCAATATGCTAGATCGTATGACGAAACAAAGTAGAGCTTGGCATACCAGGGATTCTGAGGTAGCAAGCCCCACTTTATCTATTGGCATGACTGCAGACCAAATAAGAAGAGAAGAAGAACATGATCAAGATATGGCGCATTTGAAAACACAAATGGATCTTCTTACAAAGCATTTATTATCAGGGAAGACCGAAAAAGTGAAAGCTATTGCGTCAAAAGGAAGAGACGAATCTGATTCGGAAGATGAGGCCAACTACTTGAACAATCAGGGGGTTTTCGTGGGAATGCCTAAGGAAACCAAGGTCGGAACTATTATGATAAATCTGGAAGCAAAGACCAAGGTAGTTGAAAGAAAAACAATGAAAAGAGTGGTTTGTACGTTCCCCCTGGTAGACGTGATACCACCACATCTAATTCTGGAAGTATGGAAGACATGAAGGCTAAGTTATTGAAAGGAGTGGAAGCAACGAGCGCGGGAGTTACAGAGGTGATTAATGATTTGTCCTCCATGAAGCAATTAGTTGATTCACATTCCACTTCTATCAAGCAAATAGAGCAGCAATTGAGCCAACTTTCAGCAGCACTCAATCAAAGAAAGGCCGGCACTTTACCTAGCGATACTGTGCCAAACCCAAGGAATGACGGGTCATGCATGGCCATCACTACCAGAAGTGGTAAGGTGCTGGAAACTTCAGAAAAAGGCAAGCAAGTGGTTGATGAAGTTGCGGACATGGATGACAACACAAAAGGAGAAGATGCCGCAGCACCCACTCCTGACGTCAAGGACGCCACATCCAGCACTGTGCAACCTAAAAAAGTGGAAAAATGGAAGCAAGAGGAGAAGAAAACCGTGGAGAGAACACTTCCATACCCACCACCACCTTTTCCCCAAAGATTGAGGAAGGTGGCGGATGACACAAAGTTTAGCAAATTCATGACTATGTTAAAGCAGCTGACCATTAATGTTCCATTGGTGGAGGCACTTGAACAAATGCCTGGATATGCGAAATTTATGAAGGATCTTTTGACTAAGAAGCGGGCAGCAAGTTATGAGTTGAGAGAAGATGTGCATCATTGTAGTGCAATTGCTACCCGATCGATAGTTCAGAAGAAGGCCGACCCCGGAGCTTTCACTATTTTTTACACTATTGGATCGTTGGATTTTTCCAAAGCATTGTGCGATCTAGGTGCTAGCATAAATTTGATGCCACTATCCATCTACAAGAAGTTGGGGCTAGGAGATCCGACACCAACCAATATGAGGCTCGTGATGGCTGATAGGTCGGTAAAAAGACCTGTGGGTATCTTAATGATGTGTTGGTGAAAGTTTCTTCATTCATCTTTCCTGCAGACTTCGTTATTCTGGATTGTAAGGAGGATTCTGAAGTTCTCATAATCGTGGGACGTCCTTTCCTTGCAACCGGAAGTGTGCTTATTGACATGAAAGATAATGAGCTTTTGTTTCGAATTAATGACGAAGTAGTACGGTTTGATAGATGCAAAGCCATGAAGAAGCCCAGCGATTTGAATGAGTTATCTGTAGCTGATGTTCATCAAGAGGATATGAAAGCATTATCTATAGAGAAACAGCCTATTGTTGAGCTATTGACTGCTGCGCCACTGAATGTTGAGCCTAAGGATAATGAAGATTATGAAGAACTTATGGGTGCTCTAACAGAAATAGAGTCTTATACTCCTAAGCAACCGGATTGTGATCTCAAGAATCAACCAACAGTGAAGACTCCCATTGACGAGCCACCAATGCTAGAATCGCAAGAGCTCCCCGATTATCTAAGGTATGTGTTCTTGGAAAGTAGAAATATACTTCCAGAGAGTGCAGATGATTTAAGTGAACAGCACGTAGAGGCTCTCATCTTTGCTCTGAAGAGATACAAGAGAGCTATGGGGTGGACTATTGATGATATAATTGGTGACTCTCCGGAGAAACATATGAGCCAGCTCAAAAAAGATCGCATGCCCACAGGTAAGCCACATTGTCGTCTAAATCCTTTCAGAAAATGATCCATCACTTATCTCGATGAAGTCTAAGTACTCGAGATTACTATGTCGAGCCACGACAATAAATAAGGTGCTAGATGGAAGGCAACCCATCGTTTATCATTTTTCATTTATTGTTTATCGTTTTGTCTTTCTTTCATTCTAGTACTTGTTTTGTTTTTGATAAATGAAAATCCAAAAATAAGAGTCGTGCCACGACCAAAACTAAGGTGCTTGGTGGGAGGCAACCCATCATACTAATTGTTTTCATTAGTTTTGAGCAAATATAGGTGCGAGAAGTATTCAACGAGGAGATTGATTTCAATTGACGATTTGGACGCATTGTATGGTAAAGTTGGTAAGTTAGGAATAGTGATGCATAAGGCCATGGATTGAGCATTCCTCATACCCAAATAGGCATGGAGGAAGGCTAGGCCTTGGAAAAACTAGGCCACGAACGATGGACAACCTATCCTATAGCCTAAGGTCTCGGAATCTAGTGTGCTATACACTATGCGCCGCCTATTCCTAAGTGTGATTTTGACTATGCGCCGCCTATGCTATGGCATTTGGTCTCAGTATCTCATATGCCATAGACTATGCGGCGCATATGTCTACAAATGCCATAGACTATGCGGCGCATATGTCCCATTATGCTATAGACAATGCGCTGCATATGTCATGTTTATGCCAAGCATTACGCGCCGCATATGTGGGATTTTTGTCTCCAAAACCGATTGTAAATGGGTCATAACCTGACCCATTCTCTTCCTATATAAAGGGGACTTAGTTTTACAACACAACCACACTAAAAATTGACCTAAGGGCGCCGCATATACATCCAAATCCTCTCAAAATTTTCTTCTTTTGCTCTTCCAATTCACAAAACCATCCCCACAAGCTTCAAGCAAGTAAGTGCTCTCTTATTCTTCATTTATTTCTCGTAAGTACTACGTTGCTATGTCTAGTATGAATTGCTAAATCGTATAAGATGGTTGGTGATGTTTATGTGTTTGGAAAGTTGATACAAAATCATGTGAGTGAACATATACGTAGGAAAATCTTGACTTGTTTCCGACTTGAATTTGGTTTCAATAGCATTGTTATGATATTTACGGAATTACTATGGCTATGAACATTGCTTAAGATTGTTGTTTGGATACTTACATGTTAGACTATCCCGGCCATCGGGATAAGACTTATAGTGCCTACCGGCATAAGAGGTTGTGATTGTTGTAAGAATAACTATTCCATGTGGTAACCCCTATGTAGTAGTGTTGTTATATCTACCATGAAAGTAGTCCAATGGCTGCAAGTAAGTGATGCATTGCTGATTTTCTTGTCGGAATACAATCCTAAAACGTATGTCGACGAAATCTGAGTACTCGACCACTTTCACTTCACTGATTTGTGTTAACAAAACTAAGTGTGGGGTGGTACCCCTAATGCTTGTTTATAGATTGTATCGATTGAGATTGTGCTACCACTAACACTATTTCTAGTCTCAGGTACAATGGCACCTAAAGTGAGGCAAGGCAAGGAGAAGGCTACCACTTCCCAAAAGGGCAAAAAGAGAGGTCGCAAGGACCAAGGAGAATCATCCTCAGCACAACTACCCCGCAGAATGTTTGGAATAAAATGGGTTCTTGAGGAGGAAGCCAAAGAATGGTACAGGAACAACAAAGAACGAAAATATGTTCACGTCGACTTGATCAACAAGGACACCTTAGCAAAGAAGGAGCCGCGTATGTTGGCAAAAATAATGGCATTGAAGCTGGATTTCATCTTCCGCGACATGGGAGAATGCAACCTTGATTTAACAAGAGAGTTTTATGCCAACTGGTCGCCGAACACAACAGGCAATGAAGTCAAAATTCGGGGCCAAGTGTTACAGCTCACGGCGGATTGGATCAACTCTTTTCTTGGCTTACCTTCGGTCGACACAGCACCATTCAAAGAGCTGTACAGCAGGCCTCCTTATAGAGCAATACGACACACACTTTGTGGAAGCAGATCGATGGCAAGGTGGGGCAGACATAAAAAAACCGGTCGACACAACACCTTCCCCTATGCTCCACTAAATAGGGAAGCAAGAATCTGGATGCGCATTGTCAACTCATGCCTTATTCCTGGGACTCAATACACCAAGATATCAAGAGATAGAGTGTGTTTGGTCTATGCTTTGATGACGAATGTCCCTATCAACTTTGGGGCAATAATTCGATCTACCATGAGCAAGGCCAGACTCCACAAAAGGTCCCACTTCACATTTGGAAATTTGTTGACAGCAATCTTGCGGAAGGAGGATATCGAAGAGGAACCAACTGACCACAAACTCCCACATAACCCAAAGAAGGTTGACCTCACCAAGGTCAAAGATGCTAAAACAACTCATGGTGTCAACCTTACTACTGCGGAGAGACATGCTCGTGATGAGAGTTTCTTCCGTCATCTCTATGGCATGACACAATTTACTATGATGAGTGGTGGACGTGTTCCAACTGCTGAAGAGCTCCAACAGCTGGACCACGACTACCCAATGAACATGCATGCACGGGAGATGTGTGGAGTGGGCGTATACTTTGAGGAACCTCTAGATGATGATGTGCCGACTGATGACGATCGACGCTTGCCTGATTCTGACGAGGAGGAGAAATCTGACGACGACTCTTATGATGATTCAGACGAAGGGGGTATGACCCCCGACATTGAGGAAGAGTCCGACTAACCAGGTTCTTCGTATTTATTTTCCACTAAGGGCAGTGCCCCATTTAAGTGTGGGGTGGCGGTATCGCATGCTATACTTCTCTGTTTGAACCTATGTTTGTTTGTTTACTTTGTTTATTTGAGTTTTACTTTGTTTCTTTGAGTTCTTTTTTTTTGTTTTTTTAAGTTTTTTTAGGAGTAACTTTTTTCTAGCTCGCATGAAATTATTTTGACAGGCAGCATGAGATTATAACAAGAGTATATGTTACAATTGTGACTATTGAGACGTTTAGACTCTAGTTGTGACTCATTATGTGATATTTTGTGGTTCAATTCCTTCACTTGTTGGGTCGAGAGTCTATATTACTTCCAATCAAGTCGACCATGTGCCTTGTGTGTGTGAGATTAATAGTATCTTCTATGTATGTGGCTGATGCTAGAACTTGCCTGGTATGTATGCAAAGCGAAAATAAGGAGTGTAAGTTTAGGATATGATTTAAGCATTTCTTTGGCAACCTATATTTGTTTACCTTCAGTTTTACCTACCCATGGACATCATCCTAGTTAAAACCTTTTGAGCCTTTAGCCTATTTCTTTGACAACCTTGTATGCAAGCCTAATCCATTTTTTTCAAAACCGTAATTTGATCCAAATTCCTAAGTGCTTTAAAGTGAAAAAGTCATGTGACAACATAAGAGGAAATTGGGTAAGTATGATGCTTTAAATTGTAATGGTGCTTGAATGAGTTATGAAAAAGAAAGTGCTATCATAAGAGGTATGTTGAGAAAAGAAAAAGGAAAAAGAAAGCTGAAAAGTGAGTTATGCTTAAAATTGAAAAACGAAAGAGGAGAACAAGGGTGTTAGAATAAAAGAAAGAAGAAAGGTTGAAAGAAAAAAAAAATGTCAATGATACAATGTGATGTATTAAAGTGCTTAGGAACTTAGTCACTATTTCTGGCCAAAATAGTCCTACCCGTCCCTTAGCCTACATTACAACCATCAAAAGACCTACTTTATCCTAAGCTTAGCATTCTGACATTTAGTGGAGTATTACACTAAGGGCAAGCCTATGGTCATCAGTTGCTGCATACGAATTCTTTGAGAGCGAGAGCAAGGATAGTTTGATACCCATGTTTGAAAAATATGCTACACTTGTGAGTGACTATGGGTACTATATTGTGAGACACACATGGTTGATGAGTTTTGGATAGTTGTATATGATTCTACGCACCTTAATGTTTGCATGCGAGTTGATCACCATCACGAGTGTATGCTAGAGGTTAAATTGTTTCTACTTATAATCGAAAAGCTACTCTTTGTTGATAATTGTTGTGCTTGTCTTGATAAATGTTTTGTGTTGTTGCTGTGAAACCCTAAGTTGATGTTTAGAAGGACATGATATGTTATTCGAGGACGAACAAAGCTCTAAGTGTGGGGTGTTGATGATAGGCGGATTTACACGCCTATATTAATATATTTTGCCCATATTTTAGCCTAGTTTTGAGAACAAATTATATATTTCATGCACTTTTAGTCCTTTTTCCTGTAAATGAGCTAACGAACATGATTAGTAAAGTTTCAGGTATAAATGATGCAAAATTCAGCATTTTATGGCTTACTTGACGCAAAAGAAAGCTCACGAAGAAAGGAAAAGGAGTGTACACGCCTAAGGACCAAAACTGCTACATGGAAAATCTGTCCCGAGCTAAAACAGCATTTCTGAAGACTTTGGGGACTTAAAGCACATAGATGGATTCGGACAATGATACATTAACCTAGTACAATTGGGTTATGTATTTCATTAGTTTATTTGGATTATGATAATGTTACATTAACCTAGTACATTTGGGTTAAGTATTCCATTAGCCTAGTAGGATTTGGTTATTTGTTTCATTAGCGTAGTAGGAGTAGGATATAGGTATTATAAATACCCTATCATGCTAGAGATTTCTATTCATTCCTCCCTTAGTGGAGAGATACATTCCTCCCTTAGTGGAGAGAAACATTCCTCTCTTAATAATTCATCTTCTAATCTACTCTTCTAATCTTTCCATTAATTCTATTTTTCTTCTTCTATTCATCTATTCATCTATTCTTATTTACCGCAACAAGAGAATTGTTACTTTTGCCTTGGAATTCACTCCACACGCCTACCACCTGAGCTACACGAACATTACTCAATCTTGTGGTATAACAACAATGTCAATCGTGATCTCCTTCGCATTCATGGGTAACTAAACTTCTCTGTTGGGGTTATGGAAGCCGAATGAGTTACTATCTATTGCTTTGAGTTTGTGAGTTCATGACACGTATATTGCTTATATCATTATTCTCTTCATCTTAATCCACATTCTTTGCGGTTGCAAACGCAAGAATACGCCAGTCTAACATTTAACTTGTTCGAAAGAAAGGTTATTTGTTTGGAAAAGAGATAGTGTCAAGGTAGTAGGACACCCTTTCCTAGTAAAAAGCTGGTGCCGTAACTGGACTAACCTCTTGGAGAATTCGTACCGTTAGACACGCTTTAAGCTTGAAAGAGTTAAAGTGAAATAGTCCTTGTTGAGGTCGAAAGACGCTTGGATTTACCATCGAATACAATTCTCTATAAGCAATTGCATGTCAAAACTCTACACACTCATAGCCAATAGAGACGTATACCTCAGAAGGTGGACATAACCCCAACGCTTCAATTCTCATTGTTTACAACTCACGTAACATTCTTTCTTTATTATTATCAGCTTTTGTTTACCTTATTTGCACGACAAGAATCCCCCCCTCTTATGAGACTTGCACCAAAAGTTTAGTAATTTTGCTTACTTGTTGGCCAAGCTATTCCCTGTGGGATCGATACCCAACCCAGGTTGGGTTCTATATTTGCTAACGACCGCTTTACACTCCTAAGAGAGCTGTAGATTGAGCGTTATCATTATGTCATGACAAGTAGTACTCTCACTCAGTTACAAAACTCAGGAAAACTCAGTAAACTCAGTATTAGTCCAGTCCAGTTCAGTATAATCAGTTCATTGTCTTTCAGTTTGGAGTAGGATTCAGCACTGAGCGAGTCCAAGGATGGGGGCATTCCTATTAGTGTAGGGTTTGATTCTTAGTAGCAATCCTGAGTTACTGAACTACGTAGCCAGCGTAGGTTTAGATAAATTCCTGCTAGATAAGGGTTGACACATCTCTTATGAGTTTTTCTACCAGTTAAGGGTTGACAAAATATTTTCCTACCAGTTAGGGTTAACTCACAGCCATTTTTAGTACCTGTGGAAAGGTACTAACATCCTTTCAATTAGGGTCACAGGTTGTACCCCTATCAGCTCAAATTTAGGAATATCTATTAGATAATTATCTCCCATAGTTTCAGTTTCATTTTTTAGTTTAGAACTCAGTTCAATTCTACAGAATCAGGACTATCAAACACAGTCAATCAATATCAGTAATTCAATTATTAGTAATTCTGATACTAGTTACTCAGTTATCAAAACTCAGTACTCAATTTCAGAAAAGCTCAGATACAGTATATATCTATGTCTATAGTATTGTTTACTCAGTGTTTTCAGTAGTATCAGTTATCCATGTACTCTTACATTCTGTTACTCTATATCATTTAGTCATTTACTGTTCATGTATATGAATATTCAGCCTTACCTCATCTCATACCAGTACATTCCATGTACTGACGTATACCCTTTCTTTGCGCTATGATGTCTTATATCATAGGTTCGAATGCTCAGGTTCCTGACCGCACATAGACAGATCTAGATTCAGCCAACAGTAGATTTAGCAGTGAGTCCTCATCATTCAAGGATATTCTTTTATTTCATTTTATCAGACGACCCAGTATTTCAGTATATGGAGTTAGTTGGGGGATTGTCCCATCAACTCCATTTTCAGACAGTTCAGTTAAAGGTTTTTCAAACTAGATTAGTTTTTAGATAGTATTCCATTTTACAAATTATTATTACAGTTTCATATTTTCAGCAATATTTTTGATGTTTAAACCTTATGGCATTTCAGTCTAATTCTACATTTATTTTAGTATTATTATTCAGTGTTCATAGCAGATATTAGCCATAGGTTAGCTTGTGGTCCTTTGGCATCGTAAGCACCGTGTTGCGTCCAGGGTACATACTCGGGGCGTTACACCTTTATTCATTCTTAATATGAACATAAATCATGAGGCATTCAAGTGGATGTCTTTGCTTTGAATTTTATCTATTGACTCTCACTCTTGTTATACATATGCAAATGTGCATATCATTATAATTCAAAAATTGATTCTTGATATTTTCTTTTGCTTTGAAATATGTAACTATTCTGCCTTGAACATATATTAATTTCTTTATCTTTACTTTGTATGCAAAAAATATCTCAAGTCCAAATGGACTCCTCTTCTCTTGCATTTCGTAATGGGTCAATGAGGCTCACCTTTTTGAGTCAAGTCCGAAGTTTAAATCCAAGATCTACTACATGGCGTGCGGGTTCTAGAAGATAGACGAAGAAGCAAAATAGATCAAAACCCATTGATGAGGTCACTAAGAGACTTGAAAAGTCTCGATTTTTTATTATTGTCTTCTTTTTATTCATTTAGTCATTTATTTATTTATTCATTTGGGCTTCGAAGCCAAAGTTGTATTTTTATACATGTGAGACAGATTTTGGGCTTCAAAGGTCCGAAAACTAGCTTAAGATAGGTTGTGGGACAAAAGCCCAATATTTAGATTAGGACAGGGTCTATTGATTTGGGCCATGGTCTAAGTCTTTTATTTTCTCCCCTTCCCCCTTTACATGCTTTGTTATTAATTTGTTTAAACGTAGTTAAACTCCCTACTAAGTCGTCCAAATCTATTTTACCCAATTCTTTTCCTAAAATCAATTACTTTTTAACAATAAATCTTTGTTTTTGAAGTTAGTCAAAATATAATTTCAAATAGTCCGAATAACTGCAAGTTAGCGGATCCTCTTGATGCCTTAACAACCTTCCAAGAGTATTAATAGGAACCGCTTACTCAGAATCTTCAAACTTAAATAATTTTTTTTATTTTGGGTCGTTTAAGTAACTTTCAAAGGTTTTCTTAATTTCTTTTCAAATATATTAAGTGGCGACTCTCAAAAGTCAAAATTTTGCAAAACAATGATGTCATAAAAGGATAAATTATGGATCGTTACATGTTTTTCCCTAGAATGTTGGTCGTTATTTAGATGTATGAATCTCCATTATTGTCGCCTTAATTGAAATTTAAAGATTCCCTTTCTTGAAAAGTTAGCCTTCTGTAATGCCTCAAAACTACCTATCACGGCCCGAGCTGAGGACCTGGCCGCGCTGGGCATCTCGAACTATGAAGGCCCGGGCGCCCTGTCTATCTGGTGATCATGCACAATGTTCATACAATAAAAAGAAATGTGGAAAAATCATAATACAAAATCATGGTCGATATTATAATCCAACTAACCAATTCAAAATGAAATTCATAACCCTCTAACAGCATCTAACATTAGTTTGCAAAATCTCCAATACATCAAAACCAACATTTTGTCTAAACTAGAACAAGGCCCACAGGGTCTTAAATGTTCCACCTTGACTTGTTGGCAATTCAAACACTTAGACACAAAGTTAGCAACATCTCTTTTCATATTGTTCCACCAGTAAATAGCCTTAAGGTCATGATACATTTTAGTGGAGCCTGGGTGAACAACATACCTCGAAGTGTGAGCTTTATCGAGAATTATTTATCACAACCTATCTACATCCGGCACACAAAGACTACCTTGATACCTCAAAATCCTATCATCGCTGATTTCAAATTCCATCACCTTTTGTTGACCCACATCATTCTTAATCTACAACAAGATGGGGTCTTTGTCCTGCTTTTCCTTCACTTCAGCATATAGGGAATATTTAGATATCTCATGAAAAATTACTCCTCCATCTTCGAAATCTAGAAGTTGAACACCTCGATTTGCAAACCGGTGAATATCCTTCACCATCTCCCTATTTTCTTCCTTAACATGAGAAAGACTGCCCATTGATAACCTGTTGAGGGCGTCGGCCACCACATTTGCCTTTTTTGAATGGTAGTGCAGGCTCATATCATAATCTTTCAACAGTACCAACCAATGTTGCTGCCTGAGATTCAGTTCTTTCTGTGAGAAAACATACTACAAACTTTTGTGGTCAGTGAAAATATCAACGTGTACCCCATACAAATAATGCCGCCAGATCTTAAGTGCAAACACCACAGCCACTAACTCCAAGTCAAAGGTGGGGTAATTTTGCTCGTGCACCTTTAACTACCTAGATGCATAAGCTACCACCTTACCAAGCTGCATAAGTACACACCCAAGTCCCACCCGAGACATATCATAGTACACTACAAAACCCCCTATACCCTTGGGAAGGATCAAAACAGGCACGATAGTCAATTTGCCTTTCAATTTCTCAAAGTTATTCTCACAGGAGTCAGACCACACGAATTTTACTATTTTCTGTGTCAACTTGGTAAGTGGAGAAGCTATGGAGGAAAAACTTTCTACGAACCTTCTATAATAACCTACCAAACCCAAGAAGCTTCGGATATCGGTTGGAGTCATAGATCTGGGCCATTTTCTTATTGCCTCAACCTTTTGGACTCGACCTTAATCCTTTCACTAAAAATAATGTGCCCAAGGAAAGCAATATCACTAAGCCAAAATTAACACTTGGAAAATTTTGCATACAACTTATGATCTTTGAGGATCTGAAGGACGGTTCGGAGGTGACTGGAATGATCCTTCTCATTCTTAGAGTAAACAAAAATATCATTAATAACGACTATGACAAACAAATTTAGAAACTGATGAAACACCCTATTCATTAGGTCCATGAAAGCGGCAAGGGCATTAGTTAGTCCGAAGGACATAACTAAGAATTCATAATGGATATATCAGATTTGGAAAGTTGTTTTGGGAATTTCAGCCTCCCTAACCTTCAACTGATGATACCCCAAACAAAGGTCTATATTTGAGAAAAAACTTAGCACCCTGAAGCTGGTCAAAGAGGTCATCAATTCTAGAAAGAGGGTATTTGTTTTTAACAGTGACCTTATTCAGCTGACGGTAGTCTATACACATACGGAGGGAACCATCTTTCTTATGCAAAAAGAGAACAGGTGCACCCTAGGGAGAAACACTAGGACGGATAAAGCCTTTCTCAAGAAGGTCTTTTAGTTATTCTTTCAACTCTTTCAATTCTGCATGATCCATTCTGTATGGTGGGATAGAAATAGGATGAGTGTCTGGCAATAAATCAATGCTAAAATCTATCTCCCTATCAGGTGGTATCCCCGGGAGGTTATCGAGAAAGACTTTTGGGAATTCATTAACTAAAGAGATAGACTGTAGGGAAGGACTTTCAGTACTAGAATCTTTGACCTTAATAAGATGATACAAATAACCCTTGGAAATAAGTTTGTGGGCTTTGAGATAAGAGATAAACTTCCCCCTAGGTGCTAAAGAATACCTCTCCCACTCTATCATTGGTTTATTTGGAAAGGAGAAAGTGACTTTTTGGGTTCTACAATCTAGTATGGCATAGCACGAATAGAGCCAATCCATCCCTAAAATAGCATCAAAATCAACCATATCAAGATCTACAAGATTTGCATAGTATAACGATTATAAATAGGAACAACACAATTTTATACACCCTCCTAGCCACAATAGAGTCACCAATAGGAGTGGAAATAGAAAAAGTTTCTAAAATAATTTTAGGCTCAAACCCAAAACTGACCGCCACATACGTGGTCACATTTGACAAGGTAGACCCTGGATCAAGCAATACATACATATTACGGAAGAAAATTTATATCATGCTTGTCACAATGTCTGGTGATGCCTCTGCATCCTAGCGGTTGGACAAAGCATACAACCGGTTATGACTGACCCCGGTAGCTAAAGCAGTACCCTTGGGAGATAGTGGTGGCGCTGAGGAATTAGCCTGAGACTCAGAACCCCTAACATTACCTCTCACTATCGAATAATCTCTTTGAATATGACCTAGCTGGCCATAAGCATAGCACACCATTATTCCAAACTGACATCTTCCTGGGTGGTTTATCCCGCACGAGTTACGCGGAGGGTATTGCCTGAATGGCCGGGCCACACTCCCTTGGTACTGAGTACCTTGTACTCCCAATCCCTGAGTAGGCTAAAAATTCTGATACTGCCAATCAACTGGAGGTCTGGGTGCTGGGGCGCTGGCTGAAGACTGAGAATGTCTCCAAAACTTCTTCTTCGACCACTTATTACCCTAATTATTACCACCTTGTTGCTAACCGTCATTCTGGTCTGTAGATCTGGACCTCTTGGCTTGCCTGTCTTTCTCTCTTGCCTCTGCTAGCCTTTTTTTATGCTCTTCAAACTATTGTATATGAATGGACAACCTAGAGAAATCCATGTCTCTATTCAGCATTGCTTCTTTCCATTCTAATACCAGATCATTCGAGAAATTGGATGCAAACTTCCTCATGCGAGCTCTTATGTTACCCGCAAATTCTAGAGCATAATGGGATAACTGGTTGAACTTCAGTATGTACTCCTTAATACTCATTTTCCCTTGTTTCAAATTCATAAATTCTTCAGCCTTTGATTCCCTCAATTCTTGAGGAAAGAAATGATCCAAAAAATCTTCTACAAACTCACCCCACATAGAAGGCTCATCATCTCTACCCTTAGAATCCCCCCATTCATTATACCACTGATTTACCACATCCTTTAGCTGATAGGACGCCAGTTTAACCCCCTTCAATCTCACTCGCATGCATAACCCAGAAAATTTTCTCCAGTTCATCAATGAACCCTTAGGGGTTCTTCTCAACCCTCATACCAGTAAACATGACTGGGTTTAGCCTCATGAATTGTCCAACCTGGGTAATCTCAGAAGAACCAGACACAGACCCCACATCTTCAGACCATCGGGCCGGAGAAGCCACCAACTGAGCTATCATATGCATAGATTGTTAGAATTGAGCATTAGATACTTCTCTCTAGGGATGTTAAGTATGATTTTCTCCAGAACAAGGAGGCCTGGGTGCCCTAGGTGGACTAGTCTAAATAGGAGGAACTCTAGGAGTTGTAACAAACTTTGGAGTGTGAGCTCTATTACGGGTCTGCATCCCATCGGTAAGGCGGACCTCCGCAGCTTGGGCATTTTGTTTGTTGGATCAGTGGGGAGGCATGATAACTTTCTAAAATACAGGATATCATTGATTAGAGGATATTCAGACTCTAAATCATGAGCTAAATCATAAAAAGAAGGGAGACATTCCTAAACACCTTGTAGGTTCCTGCATATAAGTGTGGCGTGCTACATACCCATAATCAGGACTCTACCTAATACAATTTCACAGATACCCTAGGACTAAAAACTGTGCTCTGATACCAAGTTTGTCACGACCTGAGATAAAGCTTTGTCCACGATGGGCATCCCAAACTATGAAGGATTAGGTGCTCTTGTCTATCTGGCGATCATGCAAAATGTTCATACAATAAGAAAAAATATGGAAAAACTCATAAATAGAATCATGGTCGACATTATTATCCAACTAACCAATTCAAATTAAATTTATAAAGCTCTAACAGCATCTAACATCAGTCTGCAAAATATCTAATACATTAAAACCATCATGTTGTCTAAACAAGGATAAGGCCATCATTCGGACCAAAAACCATAATGAAATAACAATGTTATAAAAACAGGCCTTCTGAAATAAGGGAGGCTCACCAACTGCACACTTCTGTCAGATAAATCTACTGCTTAGCTGGACCCCTGGATGGAGCCTCAGACCCTAAAATATAGGGGGTTAACATAGATGTACTGGTACGCTGAGCAATCCAAGATAAAGTACTTTTATACAACATAAGTGAGAGCAATTCATAAAATATTTTACATATGATATATGAAAACACATTGGCATACTTAAAGACTTGGAAACACTTCTTTGAAAATCATGACTCACTCTTTATCTTACTTCTAAGCTAGGTGGTACACCCTAAAACTCTACAATCCCATGGGCTATATGTAATCATCCCTTAACTCGGTGGACAAGCCTCCAACCCGAGTTTGCCGCAAGGTTTGGATTCTCTATCTCTGATACGCCAAGGGGCACTAGGCCAGTGTATGGTCCCTACTGGGGACATAATAAACCTATATTAGGAAAACACGATTCTCGACAATGAGCCCTTATACCCAAATGCCTTATTTAGGTAACCACCTAACTCTCTTTAAGCCTATTTTTAACTCTTTAAGACATGCATTCTAAAAAAAACAAAATCTGAAGATCTTACTCTATTATGGCATTCATCTGATTGGTATCGTCATACCAAGACTTTCAAGTCATATCTATAAGCCATAAAATATCAAGTTGCAGTCTCTTCATTCAAAAGATAAAGTTTGGACCACCATATCATTAAAACAGTTCAGAAGAATTCATATTTCAAAACATATGTCAAATTATGCAAAGACTCTCTCTTTTTAATATTTCAACAAACGGTGGCCAATTTACCAAAACAATCATGCGATTCATTCGATTATCATGTTTAGAATTCAAAAAAGGAAAATGCCCCTCTCCTCAATTCAACCAATATGAAGTTCATATAAGATAGTAAAGCTCTTGACTCATACTTTAAGACAAGCAGTTTAATAACCTTTACTTTTTAAATCAAGAAGTAAAGAAACAAAAGAGGGAAATTCGTGCTTCATGCCCTCAATTCATATTTCAAAACTGAATACACACATATACATATACACAAATGAAATCAAATTCAAGAGAAGGCCTCAAGGCTAAAACCTTATCTCATTGAAAAGGATTCACAATGCATGCTTTTTAATGTAATTTAAAACCCTTTATGAATACATAATTTTCCAACATTTAAAACTTTATAAAAATTGATTTCACCATGCCTATGTAGTTTAGTAAAACCCCACGTACCTTATGTCATTTAGTTTGAAGATTGAAACTTTAATATTAACCCTTTTCTTGAAATCTTGAACTTAGAGGAAACCCTAGTTTGATCTTGTTCTGGAGAGTGGAGAGGATTTGATATGTTGTAAAACTAATAAAATTTGATTAATAACGTTTAGAATGTAATTTAATTCGTGTGAGTGGTTCTAGGAAGGAAAAGTACCAAAATACCCTGTTAAAAAGGTATTTTTTGTGCGATTCTGCCTCGATTAACGGTTTGGTTGATAGACCGTCAGTCTAGTAACAGACCATCAATCCAACCATTATTTTTTTATCAAGAGAATGATCTCAGTGCATTAGGTTTGACGGGAATCTTGATGGGCCATCACTGGCTTGACAGTTTGTCAGTTTGGCTGTCACACCTCGACAAACTGACACCTCTCTTGAAAATGGGCATAACTTCTTACCCCGATATCAGATTAAGGCAAAACTGGTGGAGTTGGAAAGAAGACTAAAAGCCCTTTTATTTGATATTTATTAGGCCCTCTAACTCATTATATACAAGAAGTTATGGTCAATATAAGTTGACCCAAGTTTAGACACTCACTAAGACTCAATCAACAGGAATGTTTTTAACTCGTCTTTGAATTAAGGGTCCTCTATGATCTCAATTCATGCTCAAATAGATTCCCACACTACCTAATTGATTATCATAATTATATTTACATGGGAGTCATTGGCTTTTGAGACCTTTACACGTAGGAATGACGATTTATATTCTAGCCCAAAAATGTGGGTTGTTACACTACCCCCTGGATGTCACACCGTGCTTAGGACCACAAGTGATCCCAAGCTAACCATTCTACTGGAATAACTTATGAGTAAATAAATAAGATACATTAATCTAAAAGAAATATTCAGAAGAGAAGTCTTTACTAAGTAGGTTTAATACAAAAATGTGTAAAACGATTACAACTCTGATTACACAAAACAAACCGAAATCAAATACATCAACTCCACTGATTGTCTATGAAGCCTCTACTAAAACTGACTATAGGTGGTTGGGACATGAACCCCGATCTATCCCTAATCAATACAACTGAATAAAGAAATTAAGATGCTACTCGAACTATAATTGACTCGAGCCCTCAAATCAAAAGGCATCATCACCTGCTGACTAGAAGTTGCACACTGTCTGATTATGATGTATGGGCTACAAATGGTACCTAAATTATGAGACAGTGTAGCACATAGACATATATATGGATAAGTACTTCTAGAATATACTGAGTATATGGGGGTGAATGCATAAGTAAAATAATAGTTGAATATTCATATAAACTTTCAAATAATGGATGCTAAGTGTAAATGACTCACCTTGGGCTTGGATAAAACAAAAGCTATAAAATCATAAACATAAGTAATGAAGCATAAGTATAAACATTGTGAGAGAAAAAACTTAGTTCTAAAAGTGTTTCTTTTATTCTTTCTTAGGGAGGTTCTTCTAACCGATATACACCATGTGAACTATCATGGAGTCCAACGTCTTACCCATGGTAGGGAGAGATCACATTGGGGAAAGTTGTCCTACTCTTGCCATTGGAATAGGACCTTAACTTAAGTGATCACTATACTTAACCCATATTGGGACTTTAAACCGATGGGGGAAGGTAGTTCTGGGGTATGCTACCTAAGACTCATACCCAACTCGATGCTAAATTATAATGACCCGAGACTACCCCCTAATCGTCACACGGTGCGTAGGACTATAAGTGATCCCAAGCTAATTCTTCTACTAGAATAACTCATGAGAAACAGAATAAAATAAATAAGTCTAAAAGAAATAAGCAAAAGATACATCTTTTTTTAGTATGATCAAAACAAACTATATTATAATAATTACAACTCTGATTATATAAAACTAGACTGAAATAAAATACACAACACTACTGACTGTCTATGAAGACTCTGATAGTATTGACTTTAGGTAGATGGGACACGACTCCAACTACCACTAATCAATACATATGATTAAGGAAAATAGAGTACATGAATAGCATCTAACTGAAGTCCCCGAAGTAGGAGGACTCATCATCTGTTGGCCAGAATCTGCAACTATCTGATCGTGATATATGGACTACAACTGAACTGGTAACTAGATTATCAAACAATGTAACACATAGACGTATATGTGGATCAGTACTTTTAGAATGTACTGAGCATGTGGGGGTGAATGCATGAGTAAAACAATAAATGCAACAATTCAAATAAACTTTCAAAATGGCATGCTAAATGTGAGTGACTCACCTTGGCTTGAATAATAAAAATTGAATAATCATAAATATAAAGCGTAAAAGAAATTCTTGTGAGCCACCACACTTAGTTCTAATAAACTGTACTCTTATTCTATCTTTCAAATCATACAGGCTAAGTGAAAAGGGCTCACCTTTATTAATCTGAAAACTTAAAGCTGAAATCTGATAACTGATGTCTTATATAAAATAATACCTGAATAAATTTGTGAGCCTTTATACTTAGTTTTCTTAAAACTGTTTTGACATTTTGATTTAAGACTTAGGGACTTTGGGAGGTTCTTCTAACCGACATAAACCATGTGAGCTGTCATGGAGTCCAACGTCTTACCCACGTTGGGAGATTTGTTCTACCCTTGCCATTAGAATAGAACCTTATCTTAAGTGATCACTATCTTAGCCCACTATGGGAAAATTATATACCTATGGTGACGTATAATTTTGGGGTAAGAGACCTTTGGAATCATACCTAACTCGGTGCTAAATACTACTCTCATACTTATCGCTCAGAACTTTAGGAAATCCACCTTAAAACAGCATAAGGATTTGTAATTAAAAATAATTATGCTTCTCTTCTTTAAATCTCAAACTATATGAACAATGTGGATTCCTTGTCTTAGCTTAGGATAAAAAGATCAATCTTTGCTTTTGAAAGAACTTATCAAAACTTGTCAATAAAACTTGAGATCATAATCTCCTTATAAACTCATCACTTGTACTTAGGACTCAAAATATAAAGCTTTAATGCATCAAAAATCATATTTAAACTTCATTCTCAACAATCATCTTAAAAGTTTTCAACAATCTCAATCAAGATAGTGGAATATAACTCATAATATGGATTTCATGATTTCAAACATGGATATATGTAAATCTTTTGCAATTGTAACCTTAATAAACATGATAATTTCGTAAACTAAAAATAATAAGAATTTGGTATCAACCCTATCTTCAATTTATGCAAATTTTAACTTAAAATCAAGATTCAGGCACAAGGGTGGAAGAAAATCCTCGTTCATACCCCACATACCTTAATAGACTTGATTTGATTTAGAAAACTTGACTTTGAAACCCTAGGAGATGATCTTGAAAGATTTCTTGAGATTCTAGGATTATGGAACTAAATTCTTGGTTTCTTTCTTGAAGAGGATTAATTGAATTATTGGATTCTTGGGGAGAAACCCTAATCTTGACACTTTTTCTTGGGAAATCTTGGATTCAAAGGCTTGAATTCTTGCCTTAAAGGAAACCCTAATTTTTCCTTGATATTGAGAGTGGAGAGGACTATCAGTGATGATAAACTGATATTTTATCAGTTAATAGTGTTTACTGCTCGATTTAAGTCGTGGGAGGTGTGTGAAAAGACCAAAATGCCCCTCCACCTCTGAATGGGAATTGCTAAATTTCATGGGTGATGACTTGGGATGATAATTCGTCATTTAGGTGATGGTCCATCACCCTAGGTCGTCATTTAGAAGCTGGAATTGATTTTTTTCGGCGTAAGGCTGATGACTTGGGTTGATAAGTCATCACATAGGTGACGGCCCGTCAGCTCAGGTCGTCACTTTGTTGACAGGCTGACATGTTGGAGTAAAATGAGCATAACTTTTTGCTTCGATATCAGATTAAGGTGAAACAAAGTTTTTTGGAAATCACACTCAATTACCTTTCATTTAATATATAGTAGTCCCTCTAACTCATTATGTACAAGAATTTATGGTCAATGGAATTTTATCTAAGTTGAGACATTTACTAAAACTTAATTGTTAGAAACTTTCTCAACTCGTCTATGAGTTAGGAGATATTTGTGAAATCAATTCATATCCAAAGGTATTCCCATACTATATAATTGATCATCATACATATATTAACAAGGAACAATTAGGTTTGGGTCTATACGCATAGGAGCGTCGATTTGAATTCTAACCCAAAAAATGTGGGGTGTTATATTATCTCCGCCTTGGAATATTCATCCTCGAATGATGGATAGGAAATTATTGAAATGCTAAAAGTATGGAATAATGAAGACATGACATGTATGCTAATGAAGGATATAGCTGAGCTGAAACTTTACAATGTCTATCATGAAGCTGATTTCTGAGCTGACTTGACTTTACTGACTATAAGGAACTGATTCATGCTGGGAGTTTAGAACTAATGTGAACTTTCCATGATACAACATTAATACAGAAATACGAAGTGCTAACTGATATAATAATATTCCAAGAGTTAATAGGGATGGAATAGAGTATACAATTTCTCATTAAAGAATTACCCCTCAACAAGATACGTATAAGAATCAATGGAAAATGGCTTCATGGCATCGCAAAGTACATTATGTAAGCACAAATAATGAGGTAACGAGACCAAGGTGGTACAAGTGTATTACAATGTCTGAGATGGAATACTTAAAAAACTGAGGTTATGCACTAAACACTTATGAACTGAGTCACAACAAAATAGATAAATCTAAAACTGATGCATGAACTGAGCTGAATTCGTAATTTTCATGAATGCAAACATATTTCCTCATGGAATGTCCTTACTCGTGAAACTTTGGGTAGTAATACTAAATAGAAATTTGGAAATCTATAGGAGCTTATCTGCTTGATTCCTATACTGGATTGCAGGCTATACGGACTAAATCATACTAAAAGTTTATACTCAACTGGAGTATTTCTTCAATGCTCTTTCTAATAAGCTCTAATAACATTATGGAGCAAAAAATTCTTGGGCATGATCTGAATGAGATATCTGAATAAAGAGTCGTAACATGGCTATAACTTGTAACATGGGAAATAGACATATAACTCATAAGGTAGGGTAGAATTACTAGGCTTTAGGCAATGCAACTTTTTACTTTCAAGCTTAGCAACATTTGTCAAATACTCCATCAACTATACTATTCCCCTTAAATACCATACTCATTTGATTCAACTTATAATTCTCACATGGGCATTGATAAATTCATTTGCTTAAGTCTAAACTGAACTAAATCCTTCACCATGATCAAGCTTAACTTGAAATCACAAGGTACAACACACACTATAACACTAGTCTAAACAACATGATTCAATCCTCTACGTCTTTTTAGAGCTCACAGCCTAAGCATAACATTCCTTACCACTTCAATGACTAACTCTGAACTTTTACTATGGATTCACTAGCATATATTGCATTCCTCCACTCACATCCCAACATGACATTCAAGCCTACCATTGTAACCAAATATAGACTTCAAGACAAACACCCATAAAGGCACACTTCTCGTATTCTCGAAAATCTATCAACAACAGTTTTCTTGCACTATGCATTAAGAAGGCATACCTAAAATTCTCAACTAACTATAACATATACCAAAGATTTACCTCAATATTCCCTCATTATCTAGCCTTAGATAGAAAAACATAAATAATCTTTCTTAATGAGGGTCATCAACTCCCTCTCATCTAAACCACTGCTTATCCATTATCATCACTACTATCTTAACATAATAAGAGGTCACTGAAGGTCTAACACATGAGGACCTAAAGCACGAAATAATACAATACATAACTCTAACACTTAACTGAGGCCTGAAGAATAGAATGTCAAAGACATAGATCCATTAAAGATATCCAAACTGAGGACATACAGGATATAAATTTGAATTTCACTGATCATTAAGAGTGTTGCATGAGTACTAACACTGAACATACTATAAAGCATGAGTACATGAGTCATAAGTTGCATGACCTGAATTTGGAGTTCATAATTTAGGGAATATGACTCTGACTTCTGAGTGAACTGAAGTTCGTTATATTGGAATTTGGAAGTGTACATGATTTTTCTATAAGGTACATAAATATGAAATATGGTCATGGAGCTGACACGTAAGGCATAGGTAGATATCATGATAACTGAAGTATAAGACTTTGTACTGAGATGAGAATGGGTCGGGTATCATCCTTCCTTATCGCTTTTCTACACTACACTGGCATCACTACTAGAATATGGAAGATTGACTTGGTTACCCATTCAACCATCTCCCCCTTATCTTTAAGACATTACTCTAAGTCTGTGGGACCTTTTACTAAACTGGAGTCACTTTACTCTAGATTACCTTGAGTTCACACCATCTAGAGCTTCAATTTTTATTTCTATTAGCTCAATCCTCAAAGATTCAACCTTAGATTCTAACACTTACTATGGATATCCCCAAAACTTTAATGAACCATACTAACTTCATTCTTAGTCACTCTCTTAGTACATACCACCCCTAACTTTCGTTAGCTTCAATAGTCTTCATCATAGACATACATCTATTACCTCAACAAACATACTTGCCTCACTAAACACATAATCATAGCCTACAAAGATTGCATCTCAAAATTATATCCTTCCCAAACCATAAGAATCAAAATCATACTTAAAAGACTCACCACCAACATCCATAACACCTAAACTCATCTACTACAAATACCATAAACGCTATAGTTAGACTTTTTCTACTTAATCACTCAAGGGTACTATTAACCACACATAATACTTAATGAACTTCAAAAATAATGCAGCCCCATATCATCTTGGTATACCTCTATATCATACTTAATTACAAATACATGAACTTACACTCTTGCATACACTATTCAAGCCTACTAGATCACTTTCATATAACTAGAATCACTAACTTTGCAATCATTACTAAACCTTGATGATCATCCACTGTTCAAACTTAACGTCTAGTGCTAAACATGATTTACAACCCATCCTCACATACTATTCTCACTTGGAAGATATAAAACAAAGAATCAAGAAACACTAGTACACTAGAACCTCATAACAACGACAATCGATCATAATCCTATGACATACCTTATTAAAATCTGTTAATACATCCTCCTTCTACACATTATGATTATTCACCCATCTATACACCTAAATATCTTTCCTAGATCTATAATCCTAAATTCATAATACTCAACCACCTAATACTTTCATCACTAACCTATACTCTTTTTACACAACAAACACCATCAATAACTCTTTTCATACTTCAAGCAAACAACAATGCACCTTAACTAATAAATCCTTCTCTACCTTTCACTAAACTAACACACAAGGACATATCACTTCACTAGTAACTCAATTGTATGCAAAAGTTCAGCTATATACATTTAATAAATCGCCCTTACAACCTTTCTTGTCACTTCACTTCTAAACCCATACTTCCAACTATATGAAGGTTCTACTACTTATCATAACACTCTAAGGTTTCATCATTCCTTGATCGCAAAATCTATTTAACAATCTAGGTTCATACTATCTTTCTTTATAAGCACTGTGTATTAAAAGAATAATGAGGAATCTAAATATATATCTTACTCTGTCTTATCTGAATGACTCGTGAGGATGAGAACATGACTTTCAACTTAAGAAACTTGTAACAAATTAGCGAGCTCCTCTCGAGCCCCTTGTATGACTCCTAAAGTTACTGATAGTAAATTTAATAGTGTTATCTAGGGAGGAATTAGAACTACTAATCATGTTATCTCAAGAATATGACATAGATGGAGAATTATGGAGTAACACATAAATCGACAGAAGTTTCTGAGAGAAAAACTTTATAGTACGATCTAGAGCACAAAGAAGTAAAACATTTCTTAAATTCCATGTAGCCTCTCGAGGAAAAGTACAGACGTGTCTATACCATTCCACATGAATCTACTAGACACGGCTTCATAGACACCCTAGGACACTTAAACTCTGGGCTTTGATACCAAGTTTGTAATGACCCGAGACTACACTTTAGTTGTAACACGGTGCTTAGGACCACAAGTGATCCTAAGTTAACCCTTGTACTATCATAACTCATGAGCAACTTAATAAAATACATGTCTAAAAGAAATAAGCAGAAAATACATCTTTTTTAGTACGATCAAAACAAATTATATTACAATGATTACAACTCTTATTACATAAAACTAGACTAAAATAAAATACACAACTCTACTGACTGTCTATGAAGCCTCTACTAGTATTGACTATAGGTAGATGGGATGCAACTCCAACTACCACTAATCAATACATATGAGTAATAAAAATAGAGTACATGAATAACATCTAACTGAAGACCCCGAAGTAGGAGGACTCATCATCCGTGGACCAGAATCTGCAACTGTCTGATCACGATATATGGACTACAACTGAACTGGTACCTACATTATTAAACAATGTAGCACATAGAAGTATATGTGGATCAGTACTTTTAGAATATACTAAGCATGTGGGTGTGAATGCATAAGTAAAATAATAAATGCAACAATTCAAATAAACTTTCAAAACGACATGCTAAATGTGAGTGACTCACCTTGGCTTGAATAATAAAAACTGAATAATCATAAATATAAAGCGTAAAAGAAATTTTTGTGAGCCAGTACACTTAGTTCTAATAAACTGTACTCTTATTGTGTCCTTCAAATCATGCAGGCTAAGTGAAAAGGGCTCAAATTTATTAATCTAAAAACTTAAAGCTGAAATCTGATAACTGATGTCTTATATAAAACAATATCTGAATAAAATTGTGAGCCTTTACACTTAGTTTTCTTAAAACTGTTCTAACATTTTGATTTAAGACTTAGGGACTTTGGGTGGTTCCTCTAACTGCCATAAACCACGTGAGCTGTCATGGAGTGCAACATCTTACCCACATTGGGGAGAGCTATTCCACCCTTGTCATCGGAATAGAATCTTATCTTAAGTGATCACTATATTAGACCACTATGGGGAAATCATATACATACGGTGGCGCATAGTTTTAGGGAATGAGACCTTTGGAATCATACCCAACTCGATGCTAAATACTACTCCCATACTTATCGCTCAGAACTTTAGGAAATCCACATTTAAATAGCACAAGGCTTTGTAATTAAAACTAATTATGATTCTCTTCTTTAAATCACAAACTATATGAAAAATGTGGATTCCTTGTCTTATCTTAGGATCAAAATATCAATCTTTGCTTTTGAAAGCACTTATCAAAACTTGTTAATAAAACTTGAGATCATAATCTCCTTATAAACTCATCACTGGTACTTAGGACTCAAAATATAAAGCTTTAATGCATCAAAAATCATATTTAAACTTCATGTTAAACAATCATCTTAAAAGCTTTCAACAATCTCAATCAAGATAGTGGAATATAACTCATAATATATATTTCATAATTTCAAACATGGATATATGTAAATCTTTTGCAATTGTAGCCTTAATTAACATGATAATTTTGTAAACTAAAAATAATAACAATTGGGTATCAACCCTATCTTTAATTTATGCAAAACTTAACTTAAAATCAATATTTGGGCACAAGGGTGGAAGAAAACCCTCATTCATACCCCGCATACCTTAATAGACTTGATTTGATGTGGAGAACTCGACTTTAAAACCCTAGGAGATGATCTTGAAAGATTTCTTGAGATTCTTGGATTATGGAACTAAATTATTGGTTTCTTTATTGAAGAGAATGAATTGAATTCTTGGATTCTTAGGGAGAAACCCTAATCTTGACACTTTTTCTTAGAAAATCTTTGATTGAAAGGCTTGAATTCTTGCCTTGAAGCAAACCTTAATTTCTCCTTGATCTTGAGAGTGGAGAGGACTATGAGTGATGATAAACTGATATTTTATTAGTTAATAGTGTTTAATGCTTGCTTTAAGTCGTGGGAGGTGAGGGAAAATACCAAAATACCTCTCCGAATCCGAATGGGAATTGCTGAATTTCATAAGTGACGACTTGGGCTGATAAGTCATCACTCGTCACCCCAGGTCATCACTTGGAAGCTTTAATTGATGTTTTTCTTCCTAAGGATGATGACTTGGGCTGATAAGTCATCACATAGGTGACGGCCCGTCAGCTCAGGTCGTCACTTCATTGACAGGCTGACATGCTGGAGTAAAATGAGCATAACTTTTTACTCCAATATCAGATTATGGTGAAACCAAGTGCGTTGGAAAGAAGACTCAATGAACTGTTATTTGATATATAGTAGGACCTCTAACTAGTTATATACAAGAAGTTATAGTCGATGGAAGTTTACTCAAGTTGAGACGTTCACTAAAACTTAATCGATAGAAAAGTTCTCAACTCATCTCTGAGCTAGGAGATATTTGTGACCTCAATTCATATAAAAAAAAAGTATTCCCACACTAGATAATTGATTCTAATACATATATTAACAAGGAACAATTGAGTTTGGGTCTATACGTAGAGGAGCGACGATTTGAATTCTACCCCGAAAAATTCAGGGTGTTACATAAATACTACTCCCTTTATACTTATATGCTCATACTTTAGGAAATCCACCTTAAAATAGCATAAGGGTTTATAATGAAAATCAGTTATGTGTCTCTTTGCTTTAAACTATGATCAAAATGAACAAATGTTGATTCCTTATCTTAGCTTAGGATCAAAAGATCAATTCTTGCTTAAAATCTTGATATAAGCTTATCAAAGAATACATAAAAGCATAATCTTCGTGAAGTCTCAATACTCAAACTTAGGCTTAAAACCCATGCTTTAAACTCATGTCAATTCATAATAAAACTTCATTCTCAATAACAATCTTGAAATAATTCAACAATATAAAGTCAAGATAGTACAATCTCATGCATAATATAAATCTTGTAAGTTCAAACATAAATATAAGAAACTCTTGATATATTCAACGCTTTAAATCTCATGATAATCACATGCTTCAAGAATATATATACTTGGGTATGAACCCTACTTCAAAATAATTAAATAAAATCATGCAATTTTGGCACAGGGGTAAACAGATACCCTTGTTCATAACCCCATATACCTTAATAGATGATTTCTTGAATATTTTTGAACTTGGGAAAACTTGAAATCTTGGATTCTTGAAGAAATCTTGAATTTCAAGCTTGAATCCTTGTGTTATTGAGAGGAAAAAGCTTGAAATTATTCTTAGAGAAAGGGAAGGGTTTTTACGTGCGTTGTTTTGAGGAAGATGGGTAACTAATGCCCCTTTTGAGTTATAATTCGTATTTGGACAGCTGGGGTTGAGGGGAAAGGACTAAAATGCCCCTTGACCTCTTTTTCCCATAGAAATCACCATCGTGGCGTGACCCTTAGTTGGGTTGACTAGCCATCGTGAACCTACCCCTAGTTGGGTTGAATAGCCATCGCGGCGTGATGCGGGGCTATTGCAATTTATTACTGCCTCTCACGAAAAAGGTCATAACTTTTCACTCGGATATCGAATTAAGACAAAATTGGTATCGTTTGAAAGATAACTCAATTATTTATCATTTGGTGGGTCTTGAGCTAAAAAATTCTACGTATATCAAAAGTTATACACTTTTAAAGTAGATTCTTGTAGAATCGAAGACCAAACTTTGGACGAATCAAAGGTTCTTAGCTCAACTTTGATATAAGTGATTCCTATAAGTATTTTTCACCTCATAAGAACTTAACACACTAGGATAAAGATCATGAGACAAGTATTTAAATATAAATTTTGGTATTAAAGTTTACACAGGTAGGAACGACAGTTCGGTTTCTAGCTCAGAAAATGTGGGGTGTTACACCTTCACTTCCTTTTTGTTACATGGATTAATGTCTATATTTGTGATATCTTGTTTGTTCGATTTTAAAAGTCATGACTATTTTTCTTATTGTCTCATCCCTTTATTTTTGCATTCTTACGTTGTTTATTCTCGCATTAATCCATTGAATATGACCTTCTTCTTTTTACCTTTATTCATTCTTAATATGAATATAAATCAAGAGGCATGTAAGTGTGCATCCTTGCTTTGCATTTTATTCGATGACTCTCATTCTTGCTATATGTTCACTAGTATGCTTGTCATGGTCAGTCAAAAATCGGGTTGATATTTTCTTTTACTTTGAAATATGTCACTTTTGTGCCTTGAACAAGTATAAATTTCTTTATCTTTTCTTTGCATAAAAAATTTCTCGACTCCAAATGGACTCCTTCTCCTTTGCATTTTATAATGGGTCAATAAGGCCCACCTTTTTGAGTCAACCTTCTCAAGATTGACTTTCGAAAGAAAGAGTTACTACCGAGAGAGGAAGAAAATGGATCAAGAACTCACTGATGAACTCACTGGATCAAGAAAATGGTCTAAGTCCTTTATATTCCCCCTTTCCTCTTCATATGATAATTATTTTTAGTTTTCTTTGACTTAAATAAAAGTTCCCGCTAAATCGTCAAAATCTGTTTTACATAAATATTGAAAACAATTTTTTCCTAAATCGATTTCTTTTCAAAAACTAATTTCTCTTTTTTAAAGTTAGTCAAAAAAGTTGTTTCAAATAGTCCGCATAACCATAAATTAGCGGATACTCTTGGTGCCTTAACAACCTTCCGAAAGTATTAATAGGAACCACTTGCTAAGGATTTCCAAACTTAGAAGATTTTTTCTGTTTTAAATCTTTTAAAGTTTTTAATTTTTCTTGATATTTTTTCAAAAATCAAGTGGCAACTCTATAATTTTTTAAATTATCTTAAAAAAATTAAAATTTTAAAATAGTTTAAAAAATCAAAAAATAATATTTTTCAGTCCATCCAACTAAAAATGGGCAAAACAGGAGGCATTACCATCATCATTAAGCCACAGTTCAGAGCACCAATCAAGTGAAAAAATTGCCACGCCTTGAAAAATGCTTTGTGGAAATTATTTTTACAATGCTTGATGCTTGACCATATTTTATCATCACAACTTCTCTTTTTTATGTTCAATAGCTAGAGTGAAAATATTCACAATTTCTTACCTTTGGTGTATTATGTGCTTGGGATTACCACCATGTCATAGGCGTCATGTGAACTATTCATATGTGGCAACTTTTACTCGCATACTTGTGCAGCTACCTTTAATTCATTGTATTTATGTAAACGGGCCGAATACTGCGTACATGTCTATTAATTGTGTTCTTTATGGATTTTACTCCTAGAGCTAAACTCAGTCATGAGCATGTATTTATGTTATTCATCTATAATCTATATCTATAATCTATAATATATTAAAAGTATGAATACCTTTGTAAACGTGAATTGAACTTTTTACCTTTTATTAAAACAGTCTACTTTAGACAAAATCGTCTTTTACCCTTTTTTCTTCAATTAAATTATACAAAATAAATATTACAATTAAATTCTACAAAATAAATATACTAAAATTTTCCTACAACTTCCCAAATTTAGCTTTTTTCCCTACTTGATTAAACCTTCAGCTATTTTTTAATCCTCTTTGGTTCCTACTTGGTTTCTTTCAACCAAAAAATACACTAAAATTTTTCTACAATTAAATTCTTTTCAGATTTAGCTTTTTTCCCTACTTGGTTAATACACCTGTTTTTTTTTTAATCCTATTTGGTTTCTTTCAACCAAAAAACACCCAATTTTTTCTATATGGTTTCTTTCAACCAAAAAACACATCCAAATTTATGTCCTCTTTGGTTTGTACATTTTGTCCTTCTATAGAAATTATTCAGCTTCTTTCATTATTCATTGTTATAAACAGTTGCGATCTTTCATTATTTTTCGTCTCAGCACAGTTTCAACAATTTTATTTTCAGGTTTTTGGTCGTTATATCATCTCTCCCTTTTTACATTGTTAATTTAAACACAATATTACTTGTTATGCCAGCTTAAATTGCTTGGTTTGATTTCCTATTAGTTCAATATATTTTATTTTCTACTTCTCATAACTAATCTTCTTTATCTACCTTACATATTCAGGTATAATTCTTCTCATCTCACAAATCTACCTCTATTATGAAATTTTACGTTCTTATCGTTCTATGTATCACTTTAGTAGAATATATTATAATTTCTGTTGCTCATAACTAACCTTCTTTATCTGCCCACCTACCAACAAGATACACATATTCAAGTATAATTCTTCTCATCTAACAAATTTACCTCTATTATGAAATCATACGTTCTTATCGTTCTAACTTCTATTTTCTTAAAAATTATTATAATGGATCCTATCACCAAAGTTGTGGGTATCAACACTTTGAAGTGAAGGGATTGTATCTGGATGATCAAAGTCTTGATCATTGGAAGCGGTCCAACGAAGTCGTTTAAGAATGGAGGCGGTTCTCAAAAAATTGTGATATTAGTTGATAAGGAGGTAATATTATTCTTTCATACCTCACATGTTTAATAATTTCTCATATATAAAACTATTTGTGTTGATGCTTTGTGAATAGAAAACATTAAACTTTCACCATATCAGATATTATTCTATTAAACCACAAACTTTCATCATATTTGATGTTCAATAAACAACCAAAACCTCATGATAGCTTCACACACATCAACAGATACATATCTTCTCACTTTATGTTTCAAGTTTTTTTGTGTATTAATCTATGAATAATTGATATATACTCATATTTAGGAACATTCACATATTAGATTTTTTTACTCGTAGCAAATATCAATAAGGAATTCTTTGTGTTTTACTCTAATCTCTGTTAGTTTCATATTTTTATGCCACCATTCCATTTTGCAAAGACTATAACATTCAGCTATTAAATTATATTTTTTTCAGGGCACAAAAATTAATGGTACAGTTTTCAATGAACAATATTGAAACGTTTGGACATTCTTTACAGTAATTCATAGTTTGTTATATCATAAGTGGTCGCATTAATAGGGTCAATTCTAATTTTTAATCTATTAATAAGGACATTGAACTTGAATTCTTAACGTCCACTATAGTTCAAGAATGTCACAGCCCGTTTTCTATATTTTTTTATCTAAGAATTTTGTTCCATCTGAAGATGAAAGATTGCATACCAAAGAAACAATAGTAGGTAATTCCTTTAACTTTCATCAACTAATTATCATTGTCATAAATTCAATAGTTTACTATTATTTATCTAATCATCATACTTAATACTTTTTTCAGATATATTTGGCATCTTTGCCAGTTCTAATCTGTTCACAAAAGGTACAACCCGAAGAAAATAGTATTTATGAATGAATAGTAAGTTAAACTTAATTTTTTTACGAAGCGAAAGTATTTTTTTAATACATAAACTATCTTATTAATTTAATAATTTAATTTTCTTTAATTAAAAGATAAAGATGTGATAGAAAAACTATCACATTATGGGATGAATTCTTAGAAATAGATGATGAGTTGCTAGAAAAGTTATCTACAAAAAATTCAGTCGTGGCATTTTATGATTTAAGGACTATATTATATCAAGGTACTATCTTAGCACTTACAATATTTACAATAAATGCTATGTTATTCTATTGCACCTAACATTTTATGTTGCAGGGAATTTCGGCCTATCTTCTACCTATATAAGTAGTATATGGATAGACCCCACATTTAAAAAAGCAACGTTTCTCCAAGAATAGAAATATGTGTCTTCATATTCAAGCAAACAAATTATAGTAGACTATTTTTATTATAATACACTAAGTAATAAACATGCAGGTCTATTTCACAGAAGAAAACTCATAATGATAAACTTTATTGCCAACTAAACAAATTAAAAGGGCAAAATAAATGACAATTGGTGAAATCGTAGATTGTTTATCTTGTGATAAGGAGTTACTATTTTCAACTACAATAATTTACTGTTTTATTTTTACCTTAGTATGACGCTTAACATTTTTTTTCTTTTCTGTAGGTTTAAGTATGACAAATTTACTGCAACTATCGCATCTATAATGAATAGTGATGAACCCTACTATGATTCTTGCACCAATTGCTATAAAAAAAGTAAAAATCGATGATAACATTACAAATTGTCCTGGCTGACCCACCGAAAAAATTACTTATGCGGACAGGTAACACACATAACAACCATCAAATTACTTTCAACCATTTAAAAATTCAAAAAATGAGATAAATAACAATTTTTCACTAACTTTACAGATTTCTTCTAAAATTTGATGTATTTGTTGGGGATAAACGTTGTTCTGTTACATTGTTTGAGAATGCAAAATACTTGGTTGGTTGTGATGTTACAGCATATAAGCAATCAATATTGGAAAAGGACATATTACACTATTCTTGAACACTTATCAAGAACTAAAATAATTTGCTTTATTTTGAAATCAATGGATTATGCTTTGCTAATTAGTACATTCTTTTCCTTAATATAGAAAGAGGAATCCTCATTTTATCGTAACTTGATGCTAAGTATAAATGAAGTCTGCACATTTTTTATCAAAATTGATGCAAAAAGTAAAGGAGATCAAGCGGGCAGATGCTTTATTGCAGAAGAAGTCCAAGAAGTTAAAAAGATTGTTACAATTGACATAGTAGATAAAGACATCAACTCAGAAAACTCAGTCAACGGGATCAGAAAAAATGAAAACAATGATGGCATATTGTCTCATAAAAGAATCAAAGTAGAAAAGGATTAGTCCTGTTTTGTTCTCTAGGAATAGGCTAATATTTTTTCAGTCTAGATAGTTAATAGGTAGTAATTCACTCTTTGTGTTTTTCCTATTCTAAACACTAAGCAAATTCTGTTGGCATGACGAATACTATTGATTATTAGACCTTTGCCTAACTTAATCTAGCTATACAATATTTATTTTGACTTACTTATAATATGTTTGTAATAGCTTATTCTATATCACAGGTTATTATTCGTTAAGCACTTGGCACAAGGTAGCTTTTAAAACTAATTGATACATAATACTTTAATCCATTTTTTATCACTTTAATAAATAATTTTATTATTTTTCCTATATAGATCAAGCAAAAGTTAATAAAGCTATTTAAATGCATAAAAAATATATTGCTGCAATTACAATAAATTTAAATATTGCAATCAACGATTCTGACGAATAAGAAGATTCAGGTATCCATTTTAAATTTAAATCTTCAAAAATATAGTTTTAACTACATACAGAAAACACATAAAAAAACAAATAGACTTAACTCTATACGAACAATAATAAATTCACTCCCTTACAAAATAGAAACACATTTACATTATAATAAGAAATTAACTAGATGTTCATAACTAACCTCAAAGAAGGTAAATAAGGAAATCCTTTCAGTGTAGAGATTTTGCTCTTGCTAGCAGCTAAGACCTGCAAAAAATATGTGTATTATAGGTTATAACCATACAAGCAGAAAGAAGTAACAAAAGATGAAAATTAGAGATTAACCTGTAACCGAAGTTGACTGGCCATTAAAAGAAACTTTAACTTATTCTTGGCAATAGATAGGAACTGAAATTTAACAACCAAGTAAAGAACAATAAACTGGTGCTTTTTTCCTCTCCTTGACAACTAAGAAAACAACAATAAGCTAGAGTAGGCATTGAACATGGAGAGTTAAAACTATTGTGAGTATGAAAACTATTGTAACTTACTTCTAAGTTGTAAAGCTCTAGAAGAATTATATCTTTGGAAGTGCAGCTAAAAATAGTATCAAGTTTGTCCATCCTCTTTTATGGAGACGACTTTGATTTTGCCTTCCTCTTACCCATAGCTCAAGTTACTGTTAAGTGTATGTAAAAACACAGGTCAACTGCAAGAATGTTAAACTAATTATTAATAGAAAGTTAGAGTACTTAGATATACTATAACCCAACAACAACAATCCCAATCCCACAACTGGGATCTGGGAATGTTGGGTTGTACGCAACAATGTCTCATCTTGAGTGCTAAAATCTTATTTTATCCTTTACCCTACCTTTTATGATAGCTCTATTACGTATCCTACTTTTCTTGTAGGTTTATCCTTTAAATTATTGATGTATGAAATTATGTAACTACAAAAATGGTATAATCCATCCAAATAATACAATACAATTTAATGCGATATATTATGAAATAACATGCAACAACCATCAAAAAAAAATGAACGACTTTTTTGGATGGTTGTTACCTATTGTATTGTAATTTGTATTATGTTGTTAGTTTAAAAGAAAATCAAATGTTTAATGAATTAAAACCAAGGTCGGTTGAGTAAAGCAAGAAGTCATCCAGTAAGTAAAAACTAAATCCAAACCACCTATAACCCAATTATGACTGACAAAGCTAGAAGGAAGCTTGAGCTGCAAACTCAAGAGAAATCTGCTACTGAATCGGCATCCTATTCATAATAAATCAACTCTCAGTAAGATTTATGGGCTTAACCTATGTCACCCCTTTGATTGATAATGGTGACAAAGTCAAATAGTTACAATAATTTGAGGTCGACAAGGAAACAGAGAAGTGAAAATAGGCTATAGTTATGTATGTTGTTGGATATTCACCTACCATTGGAGCAATTGAAATATCCATTCACACACAATGGAATTTTATTTCTATAATACCCAATATTAGACTTAGCTTGGTTCAACTCCTAGTACATACATAAGAGGCTTAAAGCCTAAAAATTTAGCTAAGTGTTGGGGACTTAGCCATTTTAAGACCTCCAAACTTTGAGAATTTTTAAATTGACTTTCCAGACTCCAAGATGATAGTTTTTGAGTTAATTCATGTCTAGGGTTCTAAGTAGCATGTCTCGGAGAAGTTTCGGATATTTTAGATGAGGACTAGGCCACCTTTGGATTTTAATTGCAGAACCTCACCGCGATAGTAGTGCGTCGCGGTGGATATAACAATAGGTACATCATCGCATTGTGGTGAAGGTGTTTTTGTCTAGTTCTTAATTTATTATTTGAATGCATGTGTCATAATCTTTATCCTATAGTGTGAAGTGCTTATGAGGTAAAAAATGTTCATAAGAATCACTTAGAAGAAAGTTGAGCTAAGAGCATTTGATTCGTCCAAAGTTTGGTATTAGATTCTACAATGGTCTGCTTTGAACATGCATAACTTTTTATATACGTTGAATTTTTCATCTCAAGACCCATTAAATTGTAGATAATTGAATTAACTTTCCAACGATACCAATTTTTCTTTAATTCGATACCCAAGCAAAAAGTTATGATCATTTTTATCAGAACCAGTAAGATACCATGATAAGACTGTGTCGCGATGAGCCTTTAATCTGTATTCTAGCTATGAATTTTTGGTTTAAATAATGGTGGGTCAATTGGGTCTTTTCCCACCTCAACCCAATTCGTAAAAACATGACCTAAGGATTCAGTTAGGGCATTATATGCCTATATTCTCCAATCTTCCTCTCAAGAACAAACCCAAATCATCCCCAAGTTCATCCATTCCACCATCTTATCTTTAAGAAAAACTAAGAATTTAAGTTTCATAATCCAAGAATTTTAAGAAAACTTTAAAGATCATCTCCAAGGCTTTCAAGGTCAAGATTTCTCCACCAAGTCAATTCTATTAAGGTATGTTGGGTTATGAACAAGGGTATCCTTTCACCCTTGTGCCCAAAGTGCATGATTTTAAGATTTTATTTACTTGTTTTGAAGTAGGGTTTATACTCAAGTTTATGTATTCTTGAAGCATGTGATTATCATGAAATTTAAAGCTTTAAGTATATCAAGAAGTGCTTATGTTTATGTTTTTAACTTACAAGATTTATATTATGAATGAGATTGCACTATCTTGACTTGTTATTGTTGAAGTATTTCAAGAATTATGTTGAGCATGAAGTTTTGGGTATGAATTACCATGAGTTTAAAGCATAAATTTTAGGCCCTAAGTTTAAGTGTTGAGATTTCAAGAAGATTATGCTTGTAAGCATTCTATGACAAGATCATGATATATTATTATTATTATGGGGTTCTAGTGGACTAGTGTTTCTTGATGCTTTATTTAATAGCTTCCAAGTGAGAGTAGTATGTGAGGTTTGGTTGTAAATCATGTTTATCACTAGACGTTAAGTGTGAACCATGGATAATCATCAAGGTGGAAGTAATGATTGCTTGGTTAGTGATGCTAGTTATATGGAAGTGATCTAGTTGCCTTGAACAGTGTATGCAAGAGTTAAAGTTCAGTTATTCGTAATTAAGTATAATGTTGTAAGTATGATGCAGAGGTATGCCCAAGGTGATATTGTGTTGCATTATTTTCTAAGGTTATTAAGTATTGTGTGTGGTTAGTAATACCTTTGAGTTGCAAACTAGAAGGAGGCTAGTCATATAGTATATGGTGTTCTTGATAGTTAAGTTAAGGAGTTATGGATAGATGATGTTGAGCTTTTCTGGTATGATTTTATTTCTCATGGTTTAGGTAAAAATATAAGTTTAGAGATGTGATATTAGTAGGCTATGATGGAAGTAGTAAGGATCATTAAAGGTTTAGGGATATCCATGTTAAGTGTTAGAATTTAAGTTTGAATCTTTGAAGATTGAGCTAATAGAAATAAGAGTTGAAGCTCTAGATGGTGTGCACTCCGGGTATGGTGATACTCATGAAGATTCTAAGTTAGTAAGTGTTCAATTTATTATATGATGACTATTGGGGATATATAAAAAAAAGTTGTATATCAGAATGAAGTATTAGCAGTGGGCTTTACACTTTCAGGTGTAGTCTTTCAGGGTAAGTTTATTATTTATGTATATTTTTTATCCTAGACTCTAGATTACAGTGATTGTAGTCCATTTTAGAGTTTAGTAAAGGGTTCCACAGACTTAAAATGATCGCTTAAAGCTAAGGAGGAGATGATAGAACAAGTAACTAAGTCAAGCTCTCAAATGTTAGTAAGGATTTCAATATGATGTAGAACAATACTAAGGGAGGAAGATGCCTGACCATTGTAATCTCAGTGCAAATTTTTATACTTCAGTCCTCACGATATTTACTCATGCCTTACATGTCAGCTCCATGATCATAGTTTATGTGCATGCACATACTAGAGAATCGTGTACTCTCCCGGATCCTAGTATAAGGAGTTCAAATTCACTTAGAAGTATGAATCATGTTCCATGAAATTATGAACTCCAAACTCAGTTCATGCAGCTCATGACTCATGTACTCATGCTTTACAGTATGTTCAGTTTCAGGTACTCATACTACACTCCTAATGATCAGTAAAATTCAGTTTATGTCATGTATGCCCTCAGTTTAGATCTCTTTGATGAATCCATGATGTTGATACTCTATTTCTTAGGCCTTAGTAAAGTGTCAGGTTATGCATAGTATCCCTTCACGTTTCAGGTCCTCATGTTCTAACCTTTCAGTGACCTTTCCTTGTGTCAAGATAGTGATGATGAACAGTTGTTTAGATAGGAGAGAGTACATGTTTCTTATTGACGAAAAATTGTTGTATGCTTGTTTTAGCTAATGCTATAACTGTGAAGTAAGACTGAGGCCAAGATTTTTATACATATCATGGTTATTTGAAATTTGTGTGTATATTCTTGGGGTAGTGCATGGAAGTTGCTAATGATGGAGGTTTGGAGGATGTGAGAAAGATGCTATTATCGGTGTTTGTTTGGAAGTGCATATGTGGTTATGAAGATAGGCTTGAATATCATGGTTGTATATATGTGGATGGATGCATTGTGTGTTAGTGAATGTCTAGTAAGAGGTTGAATGTAGTCATTGAAGTGGTAATAATAATTAGTCATGAGATGAGGAGTTGTGAAAATGCAGGGTGTACTGAATTCATGATTTAGACTACTATTTTAGTGTGATGTGTACACTTCGTAGATTCGGGTAGGCTTGAACTTAGTGAGAGAATTCAGTTCAGCTCAGACTTTAATAGGTAAAGTTATTAGTGCCCATGTGAATATTTTAAGTATCCTCAAGTGAATGCATTTTTGAAGTGGAATGTATAGTTGAGTATAAGATTTTAGTATAATTCAGTCCGCTTAGCCAGCAATCCAGTCTAGCAATCAGACAGACAAATTCCTATAGTTTTTTCATCTTTTGATCTAGTCTTACTATCTGAAGTTTCAAGAATATGGCCATTTCAAGAGGTAGTTTGTTCGCATCCATTTCTAACATTCTACACAACAAATTTAGGTGAATTTGACTACATACCATCAATATCGTGTATTCAAAAGTTGGAAAATGATCCAAAATGCATTGATTGTCGTGTTCTGAGATTTCAACATAGACTCCAACAATTTTTTGTGATGGTGGATCAATAAAACTTGCAAATACTGCATTTCCAACTCAATTATATGATTTATTCTTCTCCAAATCTAAAGTTGCAAAAGAATTTTGCAGATACATTAGGGCATATAACAGCATATTTGGATTTACGTCTTTTGGTGTTTAGATTGACAATGATCTTGCATCTTCGTGAAAAGAAATTTATACATTTCGAGAAAAGGGTCAAATATATCATGATCTCTCCTCATTACTACCCCATGATAATAATCCAAGCTATTTTCAGATGTATTTTTTTTTACATAGAAAATGAGTCACGCAATAGGATTTCAAAAGTTAAAGAAGCCAATTTATCTAAGGAAGTTATCACGATAATTAAACAAATAATGGATGGCAATCCTTATGCACCATTGTTTCGCCAACTAAAGGATCATTAAAACTTTAAGGATTTAGAAATTTGAATTATCTCCACTGGTAAACTAGATCAATGTGTCTACAAAAAACCATCAGTATATCAAGTTGCTGCAATTTGGATAGAGGGAAATAACCTCAATGTACCATTTGATTGAGAGATTATTGTTTATAAACATTCAGGTAATATTCATAGAGTTAAACATTATTGCGGATGTTATAACCCATTCCAGTATCCTTTGATTTTTCCAAGTGGTGAACTAGGCAAGCACCAAGGAATACGAAAACAACACAAAACAAGTAAAGGTAAGCCTGGAACTGAAGTTGTAGGCCTCAACCAGAATAACCCTACATTTCTCTCTGTTGATGAAGTGTTTGACAACGAGCAGCAGGATAAAGTTTTAAAATGAAATCTCTTAGAATTGTGTACTTACATATCCCATATCAGTATAATTAAAAATATATAATAGGTGTACGACGTGGAGCTAAAAATTGTGTCTCTTGTAGAGAGTACTATTACTATAAGTTGCAAATATGCAGAAAACACGATAATAATATCATGTGGACTATTGTTTCAATACTTTTTTGTTGACATGTACATCAAGCTAGAAACTACCCAAATTGAATATTTGAGGTTTAAGAAATCAAATTTTAGAAGGAAAATGTAACACCCCATATTTCGCATGTTCTGGTTCTATTCATATAGGACTTTGTATAGCCTTGTATATAGGTAAATGGACGAGATTTGTTATGTGAGTATTAATGGAGTAGATGGAATTCTAGATGTTGTCTGTATGTTTTAATATGACATGACCAAGTTAACATCGATACAACTATTTAAACTTGGGACCATAAGCTAGTATTTGAATCTAAAGTTTGAAGTGACCAAGTGTATACAAGATTTAAGTTAGATTACATGGATTAAGAACTGAAAATGGATTAATTTGTTGAGATGCTTGCTTGACTTAATTAAGCTAGTAGGTGAGTCACCTACTTGAGTTATATGAACCAAGTCCATGGATCAGATTTGGGCCTTTATTAGTATACTTATATGGGCCCAAATTAAGTAAAAGAAGAAGGAAAATGGAGAAAAAGCCCAATGCTTAAGTCTGCCAAGGCCAAATTTAATTAATCCCAACTAAGAATTAATCAAGTAAGTGTATCACCTACTTTGACCTTTTGAGCAGCTTGAACTCCTTAAATAGGTGTCATTACCTACTTAGACCAATTTGACCAATTTTAAGGTCCAAAATGCAGCTAAGGAGGTGACCAAAATAGGACCTTTATAAGGCCAAGTTCCTTGCCATTTTCCTTTATTTCTAAGTCACAAAAAGGATTATATTTCACAAATTCTCCCCACTCTCTCTAAAATAACAAGGAGCAGCCCAATTTTTCTTTCTAGGGTTCTTGAAGAAACCCCAACCTTTGCAAGACAAAGTAAGTGAAAACAATTAAGGTTTAGCTTAATTCTTTCATGGAAGATTAGGAAAACATTCTATACATTCCTAATTGTAAATATATAGCAGAATATAAAACAAGTTATCGGCTCACTTTTCTTTGTTATTAAGAGACATCTCTTTTCTTCTTTGGTTTAAAATGTAAAGGAAAGTTGAAGTTCTTGAAGAGTTCAAAATAAAAGGACAAGCTGCAAAATATTAAGGTAAGTTGACTGCTCCATTTTGTCCTCCTTATATATGAATTTGGGAAAGAATTATGGATGTGTTGTTACTGAGAACTCAATGGATAATGAGTTCAATATTTTGTTGTTGTAACAAAGGTTAATTTGGGGTTGTTTTGTGGACTGTTTTGTGTGTATATGTTGATGGATGCCAGGTTGATATTGGGGAAAGGTGTGATAAGTTCGTATTGAAATATAGAAGAAAGGCGTGTTTTGTGTGTATATGTTTATTGACTGTTCGGTTTTGTATATCGTTTGGAGGGTCAAATGAAGGCAAAGTTGTTTCGGGGAATCTTATAAGAAAATGTATGGTATATGGATGTAATTGGAGGAGAAAAGGGTTAAAATAACACTCTTAATTAATAAACTAAGGGCTTACTGCACAGCTACTATTTTTGTGAAGCTAAGTAGCCCAAATGTGCTGGTTAGTTACTAATACTAGTTTTAATATATATTTTATTGTAGATAAGCAATCCTAATGTCAGGAAGTTAATTAGGTTAACATTGGAGTTGTACGACCAGGTATGTAAGGCTATTCTGTGTCATATTCTTTGGCATGAAATCCAATATTTGTGGTACAAAGTAAGCTTCTAAAGCCCTCCCATAGTAGATGATACATAATGGTAGTATATGATCTCCCATGTAGCTAACCACCTTGTTCCCACTCTCTAATATGTTAAAACACCTCACCACTTGTTTATTATCAAGTCTATATTTTTATATTCGCTAGCAAGTCTCAAGGGTTCTCCTTTAAGTCAAATAAGGCTCGTATGTTATTTCAACTCCTAAATATTTCATTCATGTACAATCTGCCCCATAACTCTTTGACATTGCATTAAGTTTTTATTCATAGTTCTCTTATTGGTAGATTATTGTTTCAAGGTACCATAATATTATGATCACCAAGGTAACAATCTCAAAGGTTAAATATACTAAGTAACACAAATCTGTAAAACGGGTGAAAGCTCAAGGGCATAAGACTAACATGGGTCAATCTCGATACCTTTATATATGGGTGGCATCTCCAGAGCAAAAGCGTAGCATAGGCTGATCCCAATGTTCATATGTTGGTGGCAGGTGAGGGGTGTAAGCCTAGCATGGGCCGATCCTGATTTGTCTATTTACTAATGATTAGATGGTCATCTGCATTATATGGATTATAAATATTATGAAGTAATAAGAGTAGAATTGAAAAAAAAAATGTAATGTAACCAGTCCCACAAGTATATATAAAGGTGGTCTACTAGCACTATTTATTCACTTGTACCTAATTTCTACTGAGCTTTTGTATCATGTGTAGTACCTTCAGCCTTACTTATTCAGTACATATATTCATACTAACGTCCCTCATGGGGGACCTATATTTTATGCTACAAGCACAGGTACTTCAGTTTGTACACCTCCCAGTAGGAGCAGGGATATCTAGTGACTATTAGTGAGCTCCAGTTTGATTCGAGGTTGTTCGAGTTTGTTTTATATATTTTGGTACTATACAGTAGTTAATAGTAAGGAAGGGATTTTTCCTGACCTTAACTAAGTGTCTATGTAACTTTAAGAGGCTTTTGTATACCAATGTAAAGTTAAACATGATAGTGTCTTACCTTTTAGATGTTATGGCCCCAATGGCCAAGTATATATAGTTTTGGTCTTGTCATTTATTTCTAATCAATGCATTATATCCATGCATGGCAAAACCTTTGGTTATTATAGTTACATGCATGAGAATTACAAAGTTATGGATTGGTTCTCTCGGGTCTTCACGGCTACGGGTGCCTGTCCGCCCTAATAGGATTTGAGGCGTGATAAAAGTGGTATCAGAGCAGGTCGTGCTAGGGAGTCTAAAAAGTTGTATCTACATAGAGTCTTTCTTATGGGTATGTTGTGAACCACATCTATAAACAATAGGCTATAGGACATTTAGGGGTTGTCTCTTTTTCTTCTCATCTTAGATCGTGCAATATAGCCCAAGTCGTAGGTGAAGTCATATTTAACCATTAAATCTATTTTTTTCTAATTATAGTAAAGATGTCGGTTACCAAAAGGAGTAAAAATATAGGTAAGCGAGTAGATGTGGCTACCGAAGAAGGGACCAGCAAGTCACCACCTAGACAAGCTAATCGAAGTGAGTCTCAAGCTGAGTATGTATCACAAACCTCTTCTACTCCTCCATCTCCAGAAGAGCTAAGAAAGGGAAGAACAACATCCTCAGAACCACCTATTATTGCTACTGACCAAGATTTAAGGAATGTGGTTTAATTGTTGGCTCTTATAGTTGTTGGACAATATCAAGGACAAACTATTCCAACCTCAAGTTCTAGTGGTGCAGATAGGGCAGCTAGCCTACGGACGTAGGATTTTCTTAAATTGGATCCTCCCATATTCACCGGATTAGATCTTAATGAAGACCCACAAAACTTTATTGATCAAATCCAAAGGGCTCTAGATATCATGCATGTATTAGGTAAAGGGACAGTTAAGCTAGCAGCATATAGATTCAAAGGGGAGGCTATATTTTGGTATGAAGACTGGAAACGATATAGGGGTATCGATGCACCTTCAGCTACTTGGAAAGAGTTAAAAGAGGCATTTCTTGATCATTACCTTCCATTTGAGATTCGAGAGGCCCATACAGATCAGTTCCTGAATCTTCGTTAAGGGAATATGAGAGTGAGGGAGTACAACCTCCGGTTTAACTCTTTAGCTAGGTATGCTACTAATAAAGTAGTTACTATGGATGATAGAGTTCATCGATATGTGGATATATTGGATCCATATCTGATTAGATATTATACTATTGATGCTTTAAACAAAGATATGGATATAGAAAGGATATAAGCTTTTGCACAAAAATAAAGGATCAAAGATAAAGAAGAAGAACACAAGAATTGGAAAGAGGATATTCCAAGAGGTCCAGATTTATGGGCCAATTTGTGGCATCCCAAGGAGAGTTTAGACCTTGATTTTCTACTAGATCGCTAAGACCATCATTTTCTTACTCTACAGCTAGTACTCCACCACAATTTCAAGGGTCCAAAGACAATCAGTTTAGGCTGACAAGTGAGAGTCAGAGTTCACGAACCGCGGGGTATTAAGATCAAGGGAGTATGAACCAATTAAGACCTCATCGATAGCCATATGAGAAATATGGAAAGTTTTATTTAGATACATGTCGGTTTGGGATAAATGCTTTCTTTTGGTGTAGTACGTAGGGGCATATAATGAGAGAATGCCCACAAAGGGGCATGGGTGGTATGGCATGACCTACTGTATCAGTTATTGTATCATCATCATTGGTTCATTCTTCAGGAAGGGATGTATAGCCGATAGGTTGTGGTGGAGGTGCTAAACGAGCAAGTAGCTCTAGTGGAGTTCAGAATTGTATATATGCTCTAGTGGATCGACAAAATTTAGAGACTTCTCCGGATGTGGTTACAGTTACATTATCCATCTTTTCACATAATGTATATGCATTAATTGAACCGGGATCTATATTATCATATGTCACTCCATTGGTTGTTGGAAAGTTTAAAAAAACACCAGAATTACTAGTTAAGCCATTTCAAGTATCTATACTGTTTGATGAATCTATTATAGCTAGGAGAGTGTATCAAAACTGTATAATAAATATTTGTGGTCGTGATACAATGGCTGAACTGGTTGAGTTAGAAATGGTGATTTTGATGCTATAATGGTTATGGATTGGTTGGCTTCTTGTTATGCCACGGTAGATTGCCAAACTAAGAGGATGTATTTCTATTTTCCAAAGGAGGCAGTCCTTGAATGGAGGGGTAACATTGGTGCACCAAGAGGTAAATTTATTTGTTATTTTAAGGAAAAGGGGATGATTTCCAAGGATTACATATGCCATCTAGTTAGAAAGATGGCTCATTGAGAATGTGTATTGACTACCGGCAACTGAATAAGGTGACTATTAAGAACAAATATCCCCTTCCAAGAATTGATGACTTATTTGATTAGTTACAAGGCGCCAAGTGTTTCTCAAAGATTGATTTGAGGTCAGATTGTCAAAAAGAAGGATATACCCAAGAAAGGTTTTTGAACACGGTACGATCGTTACAAGTTTCTAGTCATGTCTGTTGGACTAACTAATGCACCTGCATCTTTTATAGATTTGATGAATAGGGTGTTCAATCCATTCTTAGATGTGTTTATGATAGTTTTTATAGATGATATCCTAGTGTATTCAAGATCAAAAGAGGATCATGCCAGTCATTTATGACAGGTGTTACAGATTTTTCGTAATCATAAATTATATGCGAAGTTCTCTAAATGTGAGTTTTGGTTAAATTATATGGCATTCTTAGGTAATATTGTATCTAATAAAGGAATAAAGGTTGATACTCAAAAGATAGAAGTTGTGAAGAACTGGCCAAGACCTATAACGCCTACAGAGGTTTGTAGTTTTCTTGGGTTGGCAGGTTATTATAAGAGGTTTGTTGAAGGGTTTTCTTCAATTTTGGCACCTTTAATAAAGCTAACACACAAAGAATCCAAGTTACAATGGAATGAAGCATGTGAAAGGAGTTTCCAAGATCTGAAGAATAAGTTGACTTCTACACCCGTATTGGTACTTCCAGAAGGCACAGAAGGGTATGTCGTATATTTTGATGCTTCAAAAATTAGCTTAGGATGTGTGTTGATGCAGCATGGTTTGTAAGAGCATATGCCTTAAGACAATTGTGTCCACATGTGAAAAATTATCCGACACACAATCTTGAGCTAGCAGTGGTTATATTTGCTTTAAAGATATGGCGCTACTACTTTTATAGGATTCATGTTGAAATATATACTAACCATAAGAGTTTGCAATATATCTTTAGCCAGAAGGACCAAAATTTTACGCAGTGAAGGTGGCTTGAAATATTAAAATATTATGATGTAGATATTTTGTATCATCATGGGAAAACAAATATGGTAACGGATACGTTAAGTCATAAGGCTATGGCGTCATCTATAGAAAGATAAGGGATGACTAAAAATCTATACCAACTAGACAATTTGGGGGTTCGCCTTCTTGAAACTCCAGATAAGGGGCTTATTGTGCATAATGTGGCAAAATCTTCATTAGTAGCTAAAGTAAAAGAGAAGCAATATGCTAATCCCATACTATTACCGCTTAAGGAGAAAGTACAATGTTGTATGACAAAGGCATTTAAGCTTACGCAAAAGGGAGTACTTCGATGCCAAAATAGATTGTGTGTGCCAAATATAGATAGGCTAAGAAAGAGGATTATGACAGAGGCAAATAATTCAAGGTATTCTATCCATCAGGAATCAACTAAAATGTATCATTATTTGAAAGGAATATAGTAGTGGGGTGACATAAAGAAGAACATAGCAGAATTTGTAGTCAAATGTCCAAATTATCAAAGAGTTAAAGTAGAGCACCAAAAGCCCAGGGGTTATATGCAATGTATAGATTTTGAAATCTAGAAGTGGGACATAATCAACATGGATTTTTTCACTGGTTTGCCTCGCACATCTCGGAAGTTTGATTCCATATGGGTAATAGTTGATAGGCTTACCAAATCAGCACACTTCCTGCCGGTTAAGACCACTTACATAGTTGAAGAGTATGCAAATTTGTATATAAAAGAGATAGTTCGACTACACGGAGTTCCAATCTCTATTATATCAGATAGGGATCTCAATTTACTACAAATTTTTGGAAGTCTTTTCAGAGAAATTTGGGAACACAAGTGAATCAAGTATGCTTTTCACCCTCAAATAGATGGACAAGCCAAATGTACCATCCAAACACTTAAAGATATGTTATGAGCTTGTGTATTAGACCTTAAAGGTAGTTGGTATGATCATGTACCTCTTATCAAGTTCTCCTACAACAATAGCTATCACTCATGTATCAAAATAGCACCATATGAAGCTTTGTATGGAAGAAAGTGTATATCACCAATTAGATGGTTTGAAGTGGGTGAAACTTCCTTGTTCGGGATAGATCTTGTTCACCAAGATATGGAAAAGGTTAAAGTGATCCAACAGCCACTGGAGACAACTCCAAGTCAACATAAATCATATGCGGATATTAGAAAAAGGGTACTATAGTTTGCTATTAGTGATTGGGTATTCTTAAAGGTGTCACTAATGAAAGGGGTAATGAGATTTGGTAAGAAAGGAAAACTAAGTCCACATTTTATAGGCCCATATAAAATTATTCAAAGGTTTCGCCAAGTCGGATATGATTTAGAACTACCCCAAGAGTTTTCAACAATCCATCCAGTGTTCCATGTCTCAATGCTTCGAAAGTGTATCGAAGATCCATCTCATATTACTCCTATTAAAGATGTACAAGTTATGGAAGATGTCACCGATGAAGAGATACCTATTGCTATTCTAGATCAACAAGTCAAGAGGTTAAGAAATAAGAAAATATCTTCTGTGAAAGTTCTTTGGAAAAACCAGTAAGTAGAAGAGATCACATGGGAAGCAGAAGAAGCGGTGAAATCTAAGTACCCCCATTTATTCGAATACAAAGAAAAAGTCCAAGATGGTAAATTGGAGCAATAACAAGTAATTATAATATATAAGTACAATGTGATAACAGGAATATTAAACTTAGGCTTGAATTTGTTTTAGTTGGACAATTCTGCTAACATTCGAGGACAAATATTCCTAAGAGGGCAGGATGTAACACGCAGTATTTTTCATGTTCTGGTTCTATTCATATGGAACTTTGTATAGCCTTATGTATAGGTAATGGACGAGATCTATTACGTGAGTATTACTGGTGTAGATGGAATTCTAGATGTTGCACGTATGTTTTAATGTGACGATACCAAGTTAACATTGATACAACTATTTAAACTTGGGATCGTAACCTAGTATTTGAATCTAAAGTTTGAAGTGACCAAGTGTATACAAGTTTTAAGTTAGATTAAAGGGATTAAGAACTGAAAATGGAGTAATTTGTTGAGGTGCTTGCTTAACTTAATTAAGCTTGTAGGTGAGTCACCTATTTGAGTTATATGAGCCAAGTTAATGGACCAAGTCCATGGATCAGATTTGGGCCTTTATTAGTATACTTATTTGGGACCAAATTAAGTCAAAGAAGAAGGAAAATGGAGAAAAGGCCCAATGCTTAAGTCTACTAAGGCCCAATTTAATTAATCCCAACTAATAATTAAGCAAGTAGGTGCATCACCTACTTTGACCTTTTGAGCAGCTTGAACTCCTTAAGTGGGTTCATCACTTACTTGGACCAATTTGACCAATTTTAAGGTCCAAAATACAGCTACGGAGGTGGCTAAAATAGGGCATTTATAAGGCCAAGTTTCTGGTCATTTTCCTTTATTTCTAAGTCACAAAAAGGATTATATTTCACAAATTCTCTTCACTCTCTCTGAAATAACAAAGAGCAGACCTATTTTTCTTGCTAGGGTTTTTTAAGAAACCCCAAGATTTGCAAACCAAGGTAAGTGAAAACACATAAGGTTTAGCTTAATTCTTTCTTAGAAGATTAGGAAAACATGCTATACATGCCTAATTGTAAATCTATGACAGAAAATGAAACAAGTCACCTGCTCACTTTTCTTTGTTATTAAGAGACATTTTTTTCTTCTTTGGTTTAAAGTGTGAAGGAAAGTTGAAGTTCTTGAAGAGTTCAAATTAAAATGACAAGTTATAGAATATTAAGGTAAGGTGACTGATCCATTTTATCCTCCTTATATATTAATTTGGTAAAGAATTATGTATGTGTTGTTATTGAGAACTCAGCGGATGATGAATTCATTATTTAGTTGTTGCGACAAAGGTTAATTTGGGGCTATTTTGTGTATATATGTTGGTGGATGCCAGGTTGATGTTAGGAAAAGGTGTGATTAGATCGTATTGAAATATAAAAGAAAGGTGTGGTGGTACAGCACCAAATTAATTATTGTATACGTTTATTGCCTATTCTGTTTTGTGCATCGTTTGGAGGGTGTAATGAAGCCAAAGTTATTTCTGGGAATCTTGTAAGAATATGTATGGTATGTTGATGTAATTAGAGGAGAAAAGCATTAAAATAACATTCTTGATTAATAAACTAAGGGCTTACTGCCCGTCTACTATTTTTGTGAAGCTAAGTAGCCCAAACGTGGCGGTTGGTTACTAATACTAGTTTTACTATATACTTTATTGTAGATAAGCAATCCTAAAGTTAGAAAGTTAACTGGGTTAACATTGGAGTTGTATGACCAGGTATGTAAGGCTACTCTATGTCATATTCTTTGGCATGAAATCCAATATTTGTGGTACAAAGTAAGCTTCTAAAGCCCTCCCATAGTAGAGGATACATAATGGAAGCATATGATCTTCCATGTAGCTAACCACCTTGTTCCCACTCTCTAATATATTAAAACACCTCACCACGTGCTTATTATCAAGTTTACATTTTTACATTCACTAGCAAGTCTCAAGAGTTCTCCTTTAAGTCAAATAAGGCTCGTATGTTATTTTCAGCTCCTAAACATTTCATTTGTGTCCAATCTTCCCCATACCTCTTTGACATTGCATCAAGTGTTTATTTATATTTCTCATATTGGTCGATTATTTTTTCAAGGTACCATATTTTATGACCATCAAGGTAACAATCTCAAAGGCTAAATAAACTAAGTAACACAAATGTGTAAAATGTGTGGCAGCTCAGAGGCATTAGCCTAGATGGGCCGATCTCAATATATTTATATGTTGGTGGCAATTTCAGGGTAAAATCCTAGCATGGTCTGATCCCAATGTTCATATATAAGTGGCAGCTTAGGGGCGTAAGCCTAGCATAGGCCGATCCCAATTTGTCTATTTACCACTGATCAACTGGCCATTTGCATTCTATGGATTATAAAGATTATGAATTAAGAAGGTTAAAAATAAAGAAAAGAATGTAATGTACCCAGTCCCACAAGTATATATAAAGGTGGTCTACTAGCACTATTTATGCACTTATACCTGATTTCTATTGAGCTTTTGTATCATGTGTAGTACCTTCAGCCTTTCATATTTAGTACATATTTCCGTACTATCTTCCCTCATGGGGGACCTGTATTTCATGCTGCAAGCACAGGTACTTCAGCTCATACACCTCCCCAATAGGAGCAGGGATATCTAGTGACTATTGGTGAGCTCCAGTTTGATTTAGGGCTTTCCAAGTTCGTTTTATATATTTTGGTACTATACAGTAGTTAAGAGTAAGGCGGGGGTTTATCCCGACCTTAACTAAGTATCTATCTTGAAGATGCTTTGTAGACCAATGTAAAGTTAAGCATGATAGTGTCTTACCTTTTAGATGTTATGGCCCCAACGGCCAAGTTTGGTATATATAGTTTTGGGCTTGTCATTATTTCACATCAATGCATTATATCCATGCAAGACAAAACCTTTAATTATTATAGTTATATGCATGAGAAGTACAAGGCTATAGATTGGTTCTCTTGGGCCTTCATGGCTATGGGTGGATGTCCACCCCAATAGGAGTTGAGGCGTGATAGAAAATATTGTAAGGCATAGTTGATAGTATTATGGCTGGAGAAAGTAAAGGCTCGAAAGCTGATCAAAGATAATTCTTCCTGCATATTTTATAGGATGTCCTAGGGACATGCATCGCAAATATATGGATGCAATGAATTTGGCTCAGCATTTTGGAAAACCATATTTGATTATCACAATGACATGTAATCCCAATTGGCCAGAGATCCAAGAAAATTTGGTAGAAGGACAACTTGCTTAAGACAGACCTGACTTGGCAACTAGAGTTTTCAGATCAAAGTTACAAGATTTAAAAAATCAAATCTTCAAGAAAAAAATATTGGGCCTGTTGCAACATATGTTTATGTGATTAAATTTTAGAAAAGAGGCCTACCGTACATTCACTACAAGATTTAAAAAATCAAATCTTCAAGAAAAAAATATTTGGGCCTGTTGCAACATATGTTTATGTGATTGAAATTTAGAAAAGAGGCCTACCGCACATTCACCTTTTGTTAATACTGGAACAAGAATACAAGATAACATCACCAATAATTATGACAAGTTTATTTCCACTTAACTTCCCGACAAAGAAGAATTTCCAGTTTTATATGACTTGGTTATCAAACATATAATGCATGGCCCGTGTGGAAAAAAATATCCAACAAATCCATGAATGAGGGATGGTCAGTGCAAGAGTCATTATCCTCGACCATTTAGTAATAAATCAATACAAAGAAAGAAATTTTATCCTATTTACAATAGGCAAAATGATGGGAAGAAAGAAAAGGTTTGAGGTATGACAACGAATAACCAATAGATTAATCCATATAATTCTTATTTACGGAGTAGATATAATTGTCATATCAATGTTGAGTCTTATGCAGGGGTAAAAGCAATAAAGTATCTTTACAAGTATATATATATATATAGTACATGATAGATGCGTTATTTATATCGAATCAGATGATGAAGAAAAAACAATTTATGAAATTAAGAGTTTTCAAGATGCACATAGGGTTGCTGCACCAGAAGTGTGGTGTTATACACACCCATGCACAAGACTCTACTTGATACGGCTTTCAGACTCTATAGGACTCTGTTGAACCTTAGGTTCAGATACCAAGTTTGTAACGACCCGAGACTACCCCCCAGTTGTCACACAGTGCTTACGACCCCGAAGGACCACAAGTTAACCCATGAATGATATCTATTGTGAGAACTAGATAATAATATTGTAATTAACAAGGAAAATGGCTCAAATTCCATAAGGCTCAACACATTTGAAATACTGATAAATAACAACATATGGTAAAAACTGAACACTGTCTGAAAACTAGTCTGAAAAACCTCTTACTAAATCTATCTGAAAGTGGAGTTGATGGGACAATCCCCCAACAAACTCCATCTATTGAACTAATACATCTAATGAAAATATGAAATAGTTTAATATCCTCGAATAATGAGGACTCACTACTAAATCTACTGTTGCTGGCTGAACCTAAATCTACTATGCGTGATCAGGAATCTGAGCAGCCAAACCTATGATATGAACCATCATAGCTTAGAAAAGTATGTGTCAGTACGTGGGAATGTACTGGTATGCTAGATGAGGTAAGGCTAAATGCAAGGGTTCATATGCATGAGGATATAACTAACAGACTGAGAATAACTGAACATAAGAGTACGCAGAGAATCTGAGAATACTACAAATATTGAGAATGCAATCTGTGCATATATATATATATATGAACTATAACAGGACTTTTTGCACACTAAGTATTGAATTCTGACAACTGATTAACTTGTAGTAATTGATTGTATCTAACAGTCCTAATTCTGTAAAACTAAGCTGAGTTCTGAACTAAAGGCTGAAACTGTGAGAGGTAATCATCTAACTGACATGCCCCAAATCTGAAATGATAGGGGTCCAACCTGTAACCCTAGTTGGAAGGGTGCTAATATCGTGTCACGGGTACTAACACTAGAAAACCAGGATGCCAAGCCTAACGAACGGGTGACACCTGGGCAGACCAAGCCTAATCAGACGGGTGACCCCTGTGAGGTAGTCAAGCCTAGTCTGATGGGTGAATCCTTATCCTACATTGTCTATGCAGTTTTGGAGTACAGGGATTGCTACTAACAACTCAGCCTATCTAACGGGAAAACCATCATCCCTGCTCTCACTCGATGCTGAATCCTACTCCCAACTGAAAGACACTGAACTGAGTATACTGGACTGGAATAGACTGAGACTGAGTTTACTGAGTTTTCCTAAGTTCTATAATTGATTGAGTTCCACTGATTTTTGTAACAGACAGAGAGTACTGATCGTGACATTACTAATGCTATTCTATAACTGACACTGGCTCTAGGTAAACAGTTAAATTATCGGATATTAAATACCCCCAAAACTCGATAGCATAAAAAGTAAAGCAAAGCATAATCTTGAATAATATAACAAAGTTCACTTGGTCATAATTCATTCCTAGAGACATTTCATCAAACACTTGTAATGCATTTACTTGTACATGAATGGGATCACATCATAACATGTTGTGATTTCACTAGTCAATTTACATAAGCATTTTATCAAACACTTGGGGAGAATGAGTATTTCACATGATAATGGTCATCACATAAACATCATGAATACAATACTTAATTGCAAATTCAAGGGTCAAGCATGTAATTCATATAATTCCCCCTAAATACTATTATATTTTTCATGAATCTTATCATAATCATGGATTGAAGACCAAATCAACATCATAGATACATTAATCACTTTATAAATTTAAGGGTCTATCAAGATAATCACATATTTGTTATACATACTATTTAATTTAATAAAACTTGCATTCAAATCATGGATTGGAACCCAACTAATATTATAAACATGAATTCAATCTAATTCAAACATGGAAATCATAAATACATTATCTTTGTACTTTAAAAAAGGATTCTTGGACTTCATGGGTGAAAGGGACCAAGAATCAACATCTAACATACCTTAATTTATGAAATTCTTGAAGTTCTTAGAGGATTTCTTGAGCTTGACCTTGATTTCTTGAACAAGGGTTTTGCCTTTTAAGAGAGAATGGTCTGCTTCTTGAGAAAATAGTGAATTAATGAGCAACTTGTGCTCTTTTAGGGTTTGATTACATGTTTAGGCTGACTGGGGGTGCGGGAAAAAGACCTTAGTACCCTCAACATTAGAACTCAAAAATGACTGAAAATCCTAATTTTTCACGCTGGCGCGACGCAGCGCTATCGCGCCATGTCACTGGAAATTGATGATGGGAAATTGTGTTGATGGCGCAATGCAGTGCCATCGCGGTGCCTCACTGGTTGCAAATTTTCCCTTGGCGCGATGACCCATGATCGCGGAGTCATACTAGAAAGACAATTGGAAAAAAGGCTAGTGGCGTAATACGGTGGTATTGCATTGTCTCACTGAAAAATGACAAATACCATTTGGACTGCCTCTGTGATGCGCTGGAGTACCTACTGGTATACTATCTTACTAAAATGGCTCTAACTCTTTGTTCGGGTGTTGGATTTGGGCGATTTTAGTATCGATGGAAAGCTTATTCAATTTCTCACGCAATGAAAAGTCAAAATCTTAAAAATTCCACATGTATAGTAGTGTATTTATCTTTAAAGAAAGTCTTTAACATTCTAGGGATGAATTTTAAGCTAAGAAAAGCACGGGGTGTACAATATCTCCCCCTTGGGAACATTCATCCTCGAATGAGACTGGTTAAGCTGAGAAGCACTAATAGATTGTGTTTAAAAATTGAACATGCGCAACTAAAGAATGAGTACATGACTGAAATTACTAATACACTGAGTTTACATACTGACCATGCATAACTGATGCATGAAGTACATGGCTGAACGAATTTATGAATGCATGACTGGACATGTAACAGTAAGGAATACCAATTTTATAATCATATGTTGGACATGGAACTGAGTAAAGATAAGGAAAACCATTATCCTATGCTGAGAATACTGATAAATCTGAGATCATTTACTGAACATAAATGAACGGGGTATGAGAACAGGTCCGAGTCTGAATCATGATACATGAACCAAATACATGAACTAGACTAATTTCTTAAATACGCGTTATGACATGGGGATGGTCAAATGGCTAAGATTTGAATGAAAGAGTCAAATTATGAGTATCTATTGCTCCAACTGAATTCATAACGTGAAGAGAAAATGGAAGGTTTAGGATATGAAGGCTCTGGGATTATAGTGCATCTCCCTCTAGGGACACTATATCCCTTGAAAAATATTGACTTAATTGAGATACGGAGGAAAAGTATAAGATGATGCACGGGGCTGGGATCTGAAATCGAGACATGATATATAAACTAGGCTGAACTCGTTACTGCTAGGATGCTCTATTTTGGAATGGTCATATTCATGAAACTTCAGATAGTACAACTAGATGGAAAGATGGGAAACCATACGAACTTGTCCGCCTGACTGCTAACCTGTAGTACTTGCTTTACGGACTAACTCATGCTAAAAACTTATACTCGACTAGAGCATTTCATGACACACTTTTAATAGAGTTCTACTAACTTTAGGGAGCAAGAAAATCTTGGCATGGTCTGAATAAAACATCTGAACAAGAAATCATAACATGGCTCTAATTCTATAACATGGAGTAAGGCCTACAAATACCTTCTAAGATAGAGTTGCTATGCCTTGTTCATAGTAGCTACAAATTTTCAAGCTAAGACATATTTTTTGAATACTTTATCAACTATACTCTCAACCTTAGCACAGCACTTCACCCGAAACTACTAAAAATATTTACACGGGCGCGGAGCACTAATGCATAAACATACTAGCTTATCTGATTAACTAAACGGCTGATAGCTGAATACTAGTCAAGTAAGATTGAACTGTTGACTACTATGCACATGAAGTAAGGACTGACGGAGGAACATAAGGTAACTGAACATGAATTTGTGGAAACTGTTCTTATTTGAGAATGCAAGACTGAGTGCAAAACTTGATTCTAAAATGGTCTGTAAGCTGAAGAATTGAAATACTAATAACTAAATAACTGGTGAATGTACTCTATGGTCAAGCAAACCTGAAACTGAACTGAGCCTCTTAGCTGACTGCTGAAATAAGACTATGATTGAGATTCATATGGGAAATGAATGTTGGGATATGATAAAACATGGATATTGTATGAATACTGGGTCTGAAACTATGTGAGGGAGACTGGCATAAATTGAGGATCTGAATATACAACTACATTCTGCCTTCTCTTATTTTCTCATCCCCTTCAACAACTAAATACAGCCTCTTGCTAGCCATTTACTTACACACCAACATGACATTCAAGCCTATCTTCATGACTACAGCCTCATGTAAAACAAGCGTGCACAAATCTTTCTTAACACGAAATATTTACCCTACTCTCTCCCTTTTGAGCAATCGCTCATCACTACACTATCTCATAAGGGAGTTAACTAAAAGGCTAAAACATGAGGACCTGAAGCATGAATGGACACTACACCAAACTTGATACTTAACTAAGGTCTAATAAATAGAATATCAACATCATGGATTTATTAAGAGATGTAACTGAGGGTATACATAACATAATCTGAATTTAGTTGATTATTACGAGAGTAGCATAAGTACTGGAATTGAATATACTATAAAGCATGAGTATATGAGTCATGATCGAAATGACCTGAGTTTGGAGTTTCTATATTCATAGAACATGATTCGTAATACTAAGTGATCTGGAAGTCCTTATACTAGGAATTATAAGCGTACATAATTTTGTTAATGTGCACGAATATGAACTATGATCATAGAGATGACATGTAAGGTATGAGTACTGACATTACTGACATTACTACTAGAACTGAAGCCTGACGTGGTTACTTGTTCTACCATCTCCCCCTTAGCTTAAAGCTGGCATTCTAAGTCTGTGAATAACTTAATAAACTTTAAATTGAACTGAAACCACTTTGCTCTAGAGTCTGAGATACAATAACTCTTATAAACACTGAACTCATCCTGATGGACTAGTATGATAGTGTAAAAGTTATTTCTAGTACTTTTTTCTAAGATAGAACTCTTAACTTTCTATAGCCCCAATATTCATCATACAATAGATTAAACACTGACTAACTTAGAACTTTCAACTCTTCCTTCTATTAGCTCAACCTTCAAATATTCAAACTTAGATTCTAACACATAACATGGAGATCCACAAATCTTTAATAAGCATACTACTTTCATCATAGCCCGGAAATATCACATCCATAACATATATTCCAAATCAACCAACTAAATTCCTTGCATACACTGCTTCAAGCCTACTAATTCACCTTTCATACAACTAGCCCCATGAAATATAATCTGCTCAAATTCAGATAATACAATTTCTATTTTACTGTTGCTAAACCCCTGGGTCCTTGCTTTTAACTCTAGGTCATATGTTATTATAGGATTCTAAGGAGGGATCTAAAAGAACACCTGACTTTGGCTAAATGCACGATTTTTCATAAATGATGAATTACATCTTTCTTACCCATAAGGGCACTAATTAGATACTTTCAATCTCGCATGAAGTCCCATAACTATTTGTAAGGAACTTTTTAAGAAATCTCTATCTGTAAGGATTGATCGATCTTGATTGTTTTGTCACCTTGAAAACAAGGCAGGAATGGCAAGAATAGAGCAAGATAAGAATTTGTATAACTTTCTTAGAGGACCTTTCTATAGCACGATCTGAGATATGAAAGAAGAGAAACTTTTTCCTAAAACATCCCATAGCTTCCTGTCCATAAGTGTGAAGCGCTACATACCCATGCACAAGACTCTACTTGATATGGTTTTCATACTCCCTAGGAATCTGTTGAACCTTAGGCTCTGATATCAAGTTTTTAATGACCTGAGACTACCCCTAGTCATCACACGGTTCTTACGACCCTGAAAGACCACAAGATAACCCATGAATAATATCTGTTGTGAGCACTGAATAATAATACTGTAATTAATGCAAAAAATGGCTGAAATACCATAAGGCTCAACACATCTAAAATACTGATAAATTACTACATCTGATTAAAACTTAACACTGTTTGAAAACTAGTCTGAAAAGCCTTTAACTGAATCTATCTAAAAGTAGAGCTCATGGAATAATCCCCCAACTAAATCCATCTACTGAACTAATACATCTACTAAAAATATGAAATAGTATAATATCCTTGAATGATGAGGACTCACTGCTAAATCTACTGCTGTTGGCTGAACCTGAATCTACTAGGCATAATCAGGAATCTGAGAGTCTGAACCTATGATATGAAACATCATAGCACAGAAAAATATGCATCAGTATGGGGGAATGTATTGGTATGCTAGATGAGGTAAGGCTGAATGCAAGGGTTCATATGCATGAGGATATAACTGAGAATGACAATAACTGAATATGAGAGTACGTGGAGAATCTGAGAATACTACAATTATTGACAATGCAATCTATGTATATACATTTATACATATATAAACATTAATTGAGATTTTCTCATGTTAAGTATTGAATTCTGATAACTGATTAACTGATACTGATTGACTATATGTGACAGTCCCAATTCTATAAAACTGAGCTGAGTTATAAACTGAAGACTGAAACTGAGACTAAAACTGTGAGAGGTAATCATCTAACTGACATGCCCCAAATCTAAGATGATAGGGGTCCAACCTATAACCCCAGTTAAAAGGGTGCTAATACCGTGCCACAGGTACTAGCACTATAAAAGAAGGATGCTAAGCCTAACTGATGGGTGACACCTGAGCGGAGCAAAGCCTAATCAAACGGGTGATCCCTGGGAGGTAGTCAAGCCTAGTCTAATGGGTGACTCCTCATCCTGCGTTGTCTATGCAGTTCTGGAGTACAGGGATTGCTATTAACGACTCTGCCTATCTGACGGGGAAGCCATCATCCCTGCTCTCACTCGATGCTGAATCCTACTCCCAACTGAAAGACACTGAACTGAGTATACTGGACTGGAGTGGACTGAGACTGAGTTTACTGAGTTTTCCTACGTTCTATAATTGACTGAGTTCTAGTGAGTTCATTAACGGACTGAGAGTACTGATCGTGACATGACTGATACTATTCTGTAACTGACACTGGCTCCAGGTAAACAGCTAAATTATCGAGTAATAAATACCCTCAGGACTCTATAGCATAAAAAGTAAAGCAAAGAATAATCTTGAATAATATAACAATGTTCACTTGGTCATAATTCATTCATAGAGACATTTCATCAAACACTTGTAATGCATTTGCTTGTACATGGATGGGATCACACAATAACATGTCGTGACTTCACTAGTCAATTCACATAAGCATTTTATCAAACACTTGGGGAGTATGAGTATTTCACATGATAATGGTCATCACATAAACATCATGAATACAATACTGAATTGCAAATTCAAGGGTCTAGCATGTAATTCATATAATTCCCCCTAAATACTATTCTATTTTTCATTAATCTTATCATAATCATGGATTGAAGACCAAATCAACATCATAGATACATTAATCACTTTATAAATTTAAGGGTCTAGCAATATAATCACATATTTGTTATGCATGCTATTTAATTTCATTAAACTTGCATTTAAAACATAGATTGGAACCCAACTAATATTATAAACATGAATTCAATCTAATTCAAACATGGAAATCATAAATACATCATCATTGTACTTTGAAAAAGGATTCTTGGGCTTCATGGGTAAAAGGGACCCATGAATCAAGATCTAACATACCTTAATTTGTGAGATTCTTGAAGTTCTTAAAGGATTTCCTGAGCTTGACCTTGATTTCTTGAGCTAAGGTTTTGCCCTTTAAGAGAGAATCGTCTGCTTTTTGAGAAAATAGTGAATTAATGAGCAATGTGTGCTCTTTTAGGGTTTGATTGCGTGTTTAGGCTGACTGGGGTAAGGGAAAAAGACCTTAGTGCCCTCAAAATTAAAATTCAGAACTAACTAAAAATCCTGAAGTTGTACGCTGGCGCGATGCAGTGCTATCACGCAGTGTCACTGGAAACTGACAATTGGGAACTGGGGTGATGGTGCAATGTGTCGCTATCGCGGTGCCTCACTGGTTGCAAATTTTCTCTTTGGCAGGATAACCCATGATCGCGGAGTCACACTAGAAAGACAATTAGGAAAAAGGCTAGTGGCGTAATGCGGTGGTATCGCATTGTCTCACTGAAAAATGACAAATACCGTTTGGACTGCCTCCACGATGCACTGGAGTATCAGGTGGTACACTGTCTTGCTAAAATGGCTCTAACTCTTCGCTCGGGTGTTGGATTTGGACGATTTTGGTATCGATGGAAAGCTTATTCAATTTCCCACGCAATGAAAAGTCAAAAATCTTAAAAATTCCACGTATAGAAGTGTATTTATATTTAAAGAAAGTTTTTAGTATTCTAGGGATGAATTTTAAGCTAAGAAAAAGCACGGGGTGTTACAATATGTACCCCTTAGGAACAGTCATCCTCGAATAAAACTGGTTAAGCTGAGAAGCACTAATAGATTGTGTTTACAAATTGAACATGCACGATTAAAGAATGAGTACATGACTGAAACTACTATTACCCTGAGTTTACATACTGACCATGCATATCTGATGTATGAAGTACATGGCTGAACGGATTTATGAATGCATGACTGGACATGTAACGGTATGGAATACCAAGTTTATAATCATATGTTGGACATGGAACTGAGTAAAGCAAAGGAAAACTATTATCCTGTGCTGAGAATACTGATAAACCTAAGATCATTTACTAAACATGAATAAATGGGGTGTGAGAACAGGATCGACTCTGAATCATGATGCATGAACCGAATACATGAACTAGACTAATTTCTTGGATACGCGTCATGACATGGGGATGGTCAAATGGCTGAGATTGGAATGAAAGAGTCAACTTATGAGTATCTATTACTCCAACTAAATTCATAACGTGAAGAGAAAATGGAAGGTTTGGGACATGAAGGCTTTGGGGTTATAGTGCATCTCCCTCTAGGGACACTATATCCCTCGAAAAATGTTGACTTGACTGAGATACGGAGGAAAAGTATAATATAACATGATTCGTAACACTAAGTGATCTTGAAGTCTTTATACTAGGAATTGTAAGCGTACATTATTTGAATTAAAATGCACGAATATGAACTATGATCATAGAGCTGACATGTAAGGCATGAGTACTGGCATTACTGACATTACTACTAGAATCCGAAGCCTGACTTGGTTACTTGTTCTACCATCTCCCCCTTAGCTTAAAGTCATTATTCTAAGTCTGTAAATAACTTAATAAACACTAAATCAAATGGAAACCACTTTGCTCTAGAGTCTGAGATACAATAATAATCATAAACACTGAACTCATCCTGATGGACTACTCTGATAGTGTAAAATTCGCTACTAGTACTTTCTTCTGAGATAGAACTCTTAACTTTTTGTAGCCCCAATATTCATCATGCAATAGCTTAAACACTGACTAACTTAGAATCTTCAACTCTTCTTTCTATTAGCTCAACCTTCAAATATTCAAACTTAGATTCTAACACATAACATGGAGATCCGCAAATCTTTAATAACCATACTACTTTCATCATAGTCCAAAATATCACATCCACAACATATATTTTAAATCAACAAACTTAAGTCCTTGCATACACTACTTCAAGCCTACTAATTCACCTTTCATACAGCTAGCCCCATGAAATATAATCTACTCAAATTCAGATAATACTATTTCTATTTTACTGTTGCTAAACCCCTGGGTCCTTACTTTTAACTCTAGGTCATATGCTATCATAGGATTCTGAGGAGGGATCTAAAAAAACACCTGACTTTGGATAAATGCACGATTTTTCATGAATCATGAATGAAATTTATCTTACTCATAAGGGCATTAATGGGATACTTTCAAGCCCACATGAAGTCCCATAACTGTCTGCAAGGAACTTTTTGAGAAATCTCTATCTGTAAGGATTGATCGATCTTGATTGTTTTGTCACCTTGAAAACAAGGCAAGGCTAGCAAGAATAGAGCAAGATGAGAATTTGTATAACTTTCTTAGAGGACCTTTTTATAGCATGATCTGAGATATAAAAGAAGGGAAAACTTTTTCCTAAAACATCTTATAGCCTCCTGTCCATAACTGTGGCACGCTACAAACCCATCCATAAGACTCTACTTGATATGGCTTTCAAACTCCCTAGGACTCTGTTGAACCTTTGGCTTTGCTACTAAGTTTGTAATGACCCGATACTACCCTCTAGTCGTCACACGGTGCTTAGGACCTCGAAGGACCACAAGCTAACCCATGAATAATATCTTTTGTGAGCACTGAATAATAATATGTAATTAATGTGAAAAACGGCTGAAATACCATAAGGTTCAACACATTTAAAATACTGATAAATAACATCTGATAAAACCTGAACACTATTTAAAAACTAGTCTGAAAAACCTCTAACTGAATTTGTCTGAAAGTGGAGTTCATGGGACAATCCCCCAACAAATTCCATCTACTGAACTAATACATCTAATGAAAATATGAAATAGTATAATATCCTCGAATGATGAGGACTCACTGATAAATCTACAGTTGTTGGTTGAACCTAAATTTACTATACGTGATCGAGAATCTGAGCGTTCAAACCTATGATATGAAACATCATAGAATAGAAAAGTATGCATTAGTATGTGGGAATATACTGGTATTCTAGATGAGGTAAGGCTGAATGCAAGGTTTCATATGCATGAGGATATAACTGACTAAATGAGAATAACTAAACAAGAGAGTACGTGGAGAATCTGAGAATACTGTAAATACTGAGAATACAATTTGTGCATATACATATATATATACACTGTAACTGAGCTTTTCTTATGCTAAGTATTGAATTCTGATAACTGATTAACTGATACTGATTAACTGTATCTGACAGTCCTGATCTGTAAAACTAAGCTGACTTCTGGACTGAATACTAAAATTGAGATTGAAAATATGAGAGGTAATCATCTAACCGATATACCCCAAATCTGAACTGATAGGGGTCCAACCTGTAACCTCAGTTAGAAGGGTGTTGTAATCGATTGAGTTCTACTGAGTTCTGTAATGGACTGAGAGTACTGATCGTTACATGACAGATACTATTCTGTAACTCACACTGGCTCTAGGTAAATAACTAATTGTCGGGTATTAATTACCCCCAGTACTCGATAGCATGAAAAGTAAAGCAAAGCATAATCTTGAATAATATAACAATGTTCACTTGGTCATAATTCATTCATAGAGACATCTCATCAAATACTTGAAATGCATTTACTTGTACATGAATGGGATCACATAATAACATGTTATGACTTCACTAGTCAATTTACATAAGCATTTTATCAAACACTTGGGGAGCATGAGTATTTCACATGATAATGGTCATCACATAAACATCATGAATACACTACTGAATTACAAATTCAAGGGCCTAGCATGTAATTCATATGATTCCCCCTAAATACTATTCTATTTTTCATTAATCTTATCATAATCATGGATTGAAGACCAAATCAATAGCATAGATGCATTAATCACTTTATAAATTTAAGGGTCTGTCGAGATAATCACATATTTGTTATACATGCTATTTAATTTCATGAAACTTGCATTTAAATCATAGATTGGAACCCAACTAATATTATAAACATGAATTCAATCTAATTCAAACATGGAAATCATAAATACATCATCTTTGTACTTTGAAAAAGGATTCTTGGACTTCATGGGTGAAAGGGACCTATGAATCAACATCTAACATACCTTAATTTGTGATATTCTTGAAGTTCTCAAAGGATTTCTTAAGCTTGACCTTGATTTCTTGAACTAGGGTTTTGCCTTTGAGAGAGAATAGCCTGCTCTTGAGAAAATAGTGAATTAATCAGCAATTTGTGCTCTTTTAGGGTTTGATTACGTGTTTAGGCTGACTGGGGGTGAGGGAAAAAGACCTTAGTGCCCTCAAAATTAAAACTTGAAACTTATTAAAAATCCTGATTTTGTATGCTAGCATGACGCGGCACTATCGTACTGTGTCACTGAAAACTGACGATTGGAAACTAGGTTGATGGCGTAATGCGGCGCCATCACGGTGCCTCACTGGTTGCGAATTATCCCTTTGGCGCGAGGCGCCATGATCGCGGAGTCATACTGAAAAGTGACAATTGGGAAAAAAGCTAGTGGCGCGATGCGGTGGTATCATGTTGTCTCACTGGAAAATGACAAATGTCATTTGGACTGCCTCCGCGACACGCTGGAGTACCAGATGGTACACTATCTTACTAAAATGGCTCTAAATTTTCGCCTGGGTATCGAATTTGGGCGAATTTGGTATCGATGGAAAGCTTATTCAATTTTTCACACAATGAAAAGTCAAAATCTTGAAAATTCCACATGTATATAAGTGTATTCATCTTTAAAGCAAGTCTTTAACATTCTAGTGATGAATTTTAAACTAAGAAAAAGCAGGGGCTGTTTACAGTAAGCTTTGGAAGCAACGAAAAGTAAGATCAATAATTGGTCAAATTATTGTTGGTAAGAAATTCAACACGACCACTCTTAATATTTGAAAACATCCAAATATCATTTATTTACTCTTTCTTCTTTAATTCACAGCTAATCCAGCAGAAGGCGAAAGGTATTATTTGAGATTATTATTGAATCGCGTACGAGGACCAACTTCGTTATAATACTTGCTAACTATTAATGGAAGGACGTGTGACACATTCAAAGAAGATACAAAAGAAAAAGGTTTACTCGAGTTAGATAATAGTATTTCTAAATGCTTACATGAAGCGATCGTCTTAAAAATGTCATCGGCTCTTAGAAATTTATTTGCAACAATATTGGTTCATTGTAATCCTACAGATGTTAGAAAGCTCTGGGATATATATTATGATGACATATCAGAAGATTTTAAGAGAATACATGAAAATTCTCCTATGGCCCAACTTCAATGCACACTGAAAAACATAAACCATTTCTTAGAGAGCATGGATAAGAGAATTGAAAATTATGACATACCTAGACTTCAACAGAGTATGGATTGGAATTATATTATAATGCAGAGAAATAATGGAAAAGAAGTCTATAATAGTGTTTTTCAAAAATTTGAATACACAAACAAAGAAAAATCCTGAACAAGAGCAAGCATTCAAGATTATATTGCAAATGTTAGAATCTGGCCAATTGAGATTATTCTTCGTCGATAGATCCGAAGGAATCGGAAAAAAATTTCCATATTGTGCATTACTTGAAAATATTAGATCGAGAGGCATGATATCATTAGCGATGGCAACAAGTGGTGTAGCATAATTTTTTTTATCGAGAGGTTATATGGCTCATTCTAGATTTGACATACCTCTCCAGAGAGCTGATACAATGGTCACACATATGTCAAAGCAAAGTGGCAGAGCTAAATTGATTAAAAAGGCAAATTAATTATCTAGGATGAAGCGCCTATGGCCAGCCATAGGAAAATTTAAACAGTTGATAGAAACTCCAGAGATATACTAGACATTAACAAACCCTTTGGTGGAAAAGCAATGATTTTGGGGGGTGCTTTTCGTCAGGTACTACCAGTAATTCCAAAATTTACAAGGGCTCAAACGGTAAATGCAAGTTCGGTAAAGTCATACTTGTGGCATCAGATGAAAACGATTAAGATAACAAGAAATATGAGGGAGAGAACAGATTCATCATTTAGTGAACTCTTACAACGCATAGGTAATGATGATAGGCGAATTTACACGCCTATAGCACTAGATTTTGCCCATATTTTAGCCCAAGTTTTGAGAACAAATTATATATTTCATGCACTTTTAGTCCTTTTTCCTGTAAGTGAGCTAACGAACATGATTAGCAAGTTTTCAGGTATAAATGATGCAGAATTCAGCATTTTATGGATAAATTGACGCCAAAGAAAGCTTCACGAAAGAAGGAAGGGAAAGCTTGGACGCCAAGGACCAAAAGTGACTCATGGAAAACCTGTCCCGGGCAAAAACAGCAATTCTGAAGACTTTGGGGACCAGCAGTAACTTATTAGGATTAGGATAATGATACATTAACCAAGTAGGATTGGGTTAAGTAATTCATTAGCTTAGTAGGAATAGGATATGGGTATTATAAATACCCTATTTTGCTAGAGATTTTTAATACATTCCTCATTAATTCTATTACTCTATAACTCTTCTTCTAACCCTTCCATTAATTCTACTTTTTATTCTTCTTCTATTCATCTAATCAATTCTTAATTTCCACAACAAGAGAAACGTTACTACTGCAAGGGAAATTCACGCCTAACGCCTACCACACTATCACTACACGAAATCTTTATTGTGGTATAATAACAATGTCTATTGTGATTTCCTTCGCACTCATGGGTAACTAAACTTCTCTGTTGGGGTTATGGAAGCCATATGAGATACTATCTAAGACTATGAGTTTGTGAATTCGTGACACGTGTGTTGCTTATATCATTATTCTCTTCATCTTAATGCAAATTCTTGTGGTTGCAAACGCATAGAATACGCCAGTATAGCATTAACTTGTTCGAAAGAAAAGTTATATGTCTGGAAAAGAGATAATGTCAAGGTAATAGGGTCTCATCCCCTATTAAAAAGTTAGTACCGTAACTGGATTAACCTCTTGGAGAATTTGTACCGTTAGACACGCTTTAAGCTCGAAAGAGTTAAAGTGAAATAGTCCTTGTTGAGGTCGAAAGACGCTTGGATTTACCATCGAATACAATTCTCTATAAGCACATGCATGTCTGAATTCCACATAACTTATAGCCAATAGAGACGTACAACTCATAAGGTGGACATAACCCCAACTCCTCAATTCTCATTATTTTACATCTTACTAAACATTCTTTCTTTTTACTTTGCTATTTTCTGTTTTACTCTACTATTTTGTTCACATCGATTGCACGTTACAATCCCCCCTCTTTTACGAGACTTGCACCACAAGTCTAGTAATTTTTGCTTACTTGTTGACCAAGCTATTCCCTGTGGGATCGATACCCAACCCAGTTGGGTTATATATTTGACAGCGACCGCTTTACACTCCTATGAGAGCTGTAGATTGAGCGTTATCAAAAATTGGCGCCGTTGCCGGGGAATACGAGTGTCAATTAAGTTTGTGATAATTACTAGACCCTTTGGTCAAAGATTCTTGTACTTTTACTTTTAGTTTTTATTTTTGTTCTCTGCAGGTTTTTATTCAGTGCATGCCCCATACTCGAAGTTCTGGTCAACCGTTATTACCTATCAATCCTGAACCACAACGTATTGGCAGAATGGAGGAACAACACGAAATCGAAAGGATGGCTGCTCAACAGGAACAAGCAAGATTAGTTGCTCTTGCCGCCGCTCAAGTGCATCAAGAAAACATTGACAACCCTGGGCGAGCAACAAATCCTGACGATGAGGACCTAAGTGATGACGAGTTACTAAACCCTAGGCATGCCGCTGAGATCATAACACCTGCCAACAGAAGAGATCGTCAAGATAGGTTTAGGCCTGAACGCCGAGCTATGCAACCAGCTTTCGACGATGATGATGATGATCTTGATGGATTTGGAGCCACAAGAGCCATAATTCCTCCACCATTAGCGCCCGGAGCTAAGTTCAACATCACAAGCACCATGATTCAGTTATTTCAACTCAAGGGATTATTTGGTGGACTAGCAGGCGATGATCCGAATATGCATCTCATCAACTTTATTTCTACATGCAAGTCGTTCGACAATCCTGGTGTTGGTCAGAATGCAATTCGACTACGTCCATTTCCATTGTCTCTGTCTGGGGAGGCAACTCTATGGTTGAATGGGCTGACTCCTGATTCTATTACAAACTGGAGGCAATTGAGAGACACTTTCCTAGAAAGATTCTTTCTGCCATCCAAAAGAGCACAATTGAGAGATGAGATCAGCAACTTTCGGCAGCTTCCAACTGAAGCCCTTCATACAACATGGGAGAGGTTCAAGACAAAGCTAACGAGATGCCCAAACCATCACATGACTAATGTCCACCTAATGGAGATACTATACAGAGCCTTGAATTCAATAACTAAACCAGTGGTGGATAATGCGGCTGGAGGATCTTTTATGGACCTCACCTTTGGTCAAGCAAGCAATATGCTAGATCGGATGACGAAACAAAGTAGATCTTGGTATACCAGGGATTCTGAGGTAGCAAGCCCCACTTTATCTATTGGCATGACTGCAGACCAAAGGAGAAGAGAAGAAAAACGTGATCAAGATATGGCGCACATGAAAACACAAATGGATCTTCTTACAAAGCATTTATTATCAGGGAAGACCGAAAAAGTCAAAGCTATTGCGTCTAAAAGAAGAGATGAATCTGATTCGGAAGAAGAGGCCAACTACTTGAACAATCAGCGCGGTTTCCGAGGCAATAACCAAGGAAATCAAGGTCGGAACTATTATGATAAACCTGGAATCAAGGACCAAGGTAGTTGGAAGAACAAGAATGACAATAGTGGTTTGTATGTTCCCCCTAGAAGACGTGACGCCACCACATCTAGTTTTGGAAGTATGGAAGACATGATGGCTAAACTATTGAAAGGAGTGAAAGCAACTAGCGCGGGAGTAACGGAGGTAATAAATGATTTGTCCTCTATGAAGCAATTAGTTGATTCACATTCCACTTCAATCAAGCAAATAGAGCAGCAATTGAGCCAACTTTCAGCAGCACTCAATCAAAGAAAGGCTGGCACTTTACCTAGCGACACTGTGCAAAATCCAAGGAATGATGGATCATGCATGTCTATTACTACTCGAAGTGGTAAGGTGCTGGAAACTTCATCCAAAGGCAAGCAAGTGGTCGACGATGTAGCGGACAACGATGATAAGGCTAATGAAGAAAACACCATAGAAGCAAACCAAGACGTCCATGACGCCACCCCTAGTAGGTTGCAGCTTGAGACTACCAAAATTCGGAAGCAAGAGGAGAAGAAAGTCGTGGAGAAAACAATTCCATATCCACCACCACCTTTTCCTCAAAGATTGAAGAAGCAGACGAATGATACAAGGTTCAGCAAATTCATGACGATGTTAAATCAGCTGACCATTAATGTTCCGTTGGTGGAGGCACTTGAACAAATGCCTGGGTATGCGAAATTTATGAAAGACCTTTTGACAAAGAAGCGGGCAGCAAGCTATGAGTTGAAAGATACTGTTCATCATTGCAGCGCTATTGCTACCCGATCACTAGTTCAGAAAAAGGCTGACCCCGGTGCTTTCACTATTCGTTACATGGTTGGATCTATGAATTTTGCTAAGGCATTGTGCGATTTGGGAGCTAGAATCAATTTGATGCCACTATCCATCTACAAGAAGTTGGGGTTAGGCGATCTGACACCAACCAATATGAGGCTCGTGATGGCTGATAGGTTGGTAAAATGACCTGTGGGTATCGTGAATGATGTGTTGGTGAAGGTTTCTTCATTTATCTTTCCTGCAGACTTCGTTATTCTGGATTGTGAGGTGGATTCTGAAGTTCCCATAATCTTGGGACGTCCTTTCCTGCAACAGGAAGTGTGCTTATTGACATGAGAGCTAATGAGCTTTTATTTAGACTGAATGACGAAGTGGTCCGCTTTGATATATGCAAACCAATGAAGCAACCCAGCGATATGAATGTATTCTCTGTAGCTGATGGTCATCATGAGGATAAGAAAGCATTATCTGTAGAGAAACAGCTTACTGTTGAGCCTTTGTCTGCTGCGCCACTGAATGATGAGCATGAGGACGATGAAGATTATGAAGAACTTATGGGTGCTCTAACAGCAAAAGAGTCCTATTACCATACTCCTAAGCAATCAGACCTTGATCTTAAGAATCAACTGTCACCAACAGCGAAGACTTCCATTGAAGAACCACCAATGCTAGAATCAAAAGAACTCCCCGATTATCTAAGGTATGTGTTCTTGGAAAGTGGAAATATACTTTCGATAAGTGTGGCGGATGAGTTAAGTGAACAGCACGTAGAGACTCTCATCTCTGCTCTGAAGAGATACAAGAGAGCTATGGGTTGGACTATTGATGACATAATTGGTGACCCTCCGGGGAGACGTATGAGTCATCTCGAATAAGATTGCATGCCTACAAGTAAGCCTTATCGTCTTCTGAATCCATTCAGAAAACGATCCACCCTCTATCTCGACGAAGTCTAAGTACTCGAGGTAACTATGTTGTGCCACGACAATAAATCAAGCGTTAGATAGGAGGCAACCCATCGTTTATCATTTTTCATTTTTCTTTCATTATATTGCGTGTTTGCTTTTGATAAATAAAAATCCAAAAATAAAAGTCGTGCCACGACTAAAACTAAGGCGCTTGATGGGAGGCAACCCATAGTTCTAATCATTTTTATTAGTTTTGAGCAAATGTAGGTGCAAGAGGTATAAAACGAGGAGATCGGTTTCAAATTCCGATTTGGACGTATTGCATGTTAAAGGTGGTAAGTTAGGAATGAAGAAGCAAAAGGCTATGGATTGAGCATTGCTCATGAAAATATAGGCATCGAACAACGCTAGGACTAGGTAAACTAGGCCACGAACAAGGCAAGGCCTATACTATGGCCTAAGGTCTCGGAATCTGGTGTGCCATAGCATAGGCGCCGCCCATGCTCAAGTATGCCATAGCATAGGCGCCGCCTATGCTAATGCATTTTGTCTCTGAATCTCATATGCAAAGTGAAAGGCACCACCTATGCCTAGGAATGCCATGGCATAGGCACCGTCTATGCTAGACAATGCTTTGCAAAAGGCGCCGCCTATGCCAAGCATAGGCAAAGCTAAAGGCGCCGCCTATGGTCACTTCTTGTCTCCAAATCCGATTTTAAATGGGTCAAAACCCGACCCAACCTTTTCCTATAAATATGATACTTAGTCTTGAACCAAAAACACATTGGAAACCTAGCTTATGCGCCGCCTATAGCCTCCAAATCCTCTCAAAAATTTTCCTTTTACTCTTTTTCTTCACAAGAACATCATCCAAAGGCATTAATCAAGTAAGTACTACTTTGTTCTTCATTTATATTCCGTAAGTACTACGTTACTACGTCTATTATGAAGTGTTGAATCTTGAAAGAAGTAGTGGTGATGTGAATGTGTTTGAATTGGTGTGATACAACTAAGTGAGTGAATGAATATGTAAGGATGATCTTAACTTATTTCCAACTTGAATTTGATTTTGATGCATTGTCATACTTTTGTGGAATCGAATTGGTCCCAAATATTGCATAATCTTGTTACTTGAATACTTACATGTTGGAATGACTTGTTCATCGGAATAAGGATTATAGTTGCCTACCAACATAGGAGGTTGTGATTATTGTTAGATACTATCCCTTGATTCAATCCCTATGTAGTAGTCTTGATATATCCAACATGAATGTATTGCCAATATTACAAGAAGTATGACTGCTCTGATTTTATTGTTGGAATATAACACCTAAAACGTATGTTGATGAAATCGGAATAATCGACCACTTTCACTTCACTAGTCTGTACCAACAAACTAAGTGTGGGGTGGTGCCCCTATTGCTTGTTTATAGATTGTATCCATCGAGATGATGCAAACATGAACATTGTTTTAAGTGTCAGGTACAATGGCACCCAAAGCAAGACAAGGCAAAGATAAGGCTACCACTTCCCAAAAAGGCAAGAAAAGAGGCCAAAAAGAGCAAGGAGAATCATCCTCGATGCAATTACCACGCCGCATGTTTGGAATAAAATGGGTTCTTGAGGAGGAAGCGAAGGAATGGTATAGGAACAACAAGGAAATAAAATATGTTCATGTGGACTTGATAAACAAGGAAAGCCTAACGAAGAAGGAACCGCACATGTTGGCCAAGATCATGGCATTACATCTTAATTTCATCTTCCGAGACATGGGAGAATGTAATCTCAATTTGACAAGAGAATTTTATGCCAACTGGTCGCCGAAAACCACAGGCAGCGAGGTCAAGATTCGGGGCCAAGTTTTACAACTCAATGCGGAATTCTTCAACTCCTTTCTTGGCTTTCCTTCAGTCGATCCATCACCATTCAAAGAGTTGTACAGTAGACCTCCATATAGAGCAATTCGACACAAACTCTGTGGAACTAGATCCATGGCAAGGTGGAGCAGACATAAAGACACCGGACGACACAACACCTTCCCATATGCTCCTTTGAATAGGGAAGCAAGGATATGGTTGCGTATAGTCAACTCTTGCCTCATTCCAGGGACCCAGTACACCAAGATAACAAAAGATAGAGTGTGCCTGGTATACGCTTTGATGACAAATGTCCCTATCAACATCGGGGCAATCATTCGCTCCACAATGCGGAAAGCTAGGCTACACAAGCGGTCCCATTTCAGTTTCGGCAATCTGTTGACTGCAATCTTGAGGAAGGAAGATATCGAAGAGGAACCGGCTGATCATAAACTCCCACACAATCCAAAGAAGGTTGACCTCACAAAGGTCAAAGATGTTGAATCAACACATGGCGTCAACCTTACTACGGCAGAGAGACATGCTCGGGATGAGAGTTTCTTTCGCCATCTTTATGGCATGACGCGGTTTACAATGATGAGCGGAGGTCGAGTTCCAACTGCTACAGAGCTCCAACATCTGGATCATGACTATCCAATGAATGTGCATGCAAGGGAGATGTGTGGAGTAGGTACATATTTTGAGGAACCTCTTGATGACGATGTGCCGACCGATGATGAGCGACGAATGCCAGACTCCGACGTGGAGGAGAATTCTGATGACGACGACTCCTATGATGATTCCGACGAAGGGGGTATGACCCCCGACATAGAGGAGGAGTCCGACTGACCAGGTTCTTTGTATTTATTTTCCATTGAGGGCAGTGTCCCGTCTAAGTGTGGGGTGGTGGTATTTGCATGCTATACTCCTTTATCCGCATTTGCATTTATGTTTGTTTGCTTAGTTTTTTTTTTTTAGGCAGCATAACATTATAACAAGAGTTTGTGCTAAAATCATGACTATTGAGACGTTTAGGCTCTAATTGTGACTCACTATGTGATACTGTGTGGTTCAATTCCTTCATCTGTTGGGGCAAGAGTCTATACTACTCCCAATAAAGTCGACCATGTGCCTTGTGTGAGTGAGATAATAGTATATTCTATGTTTGTGGCTGATGCTAGAACTTGCCTGGTATGTATGTAAAGCAAAAATAAAGAGTGTAAGTCTAGGAGATGATTTAGGCATTTCTTTGGCAACCTATACTTGTTTACCTACCCATGGACATTATCCTAGATAACCCCTTTGAGCCTTTAGCCTATTTTCTTTGACAGCCTCATATGTAAGCCTAATCCATTTTTTTCAAGACCATAATTTGATCCAAATTCCTAAGTGATTTAAAGTATAAAGTCATGTGACAAAATAAGAGGAAATTGGGTGAGTATGATGCCTTAGAATGTATTGGTGCTTGAATTTGTTATGAAAAAAAATTTCTATCATAAGAGGTGTGTTATGAAAAGAAAAAGGAAAGGAAAACTAAAAAGTTAGTTATGTTCAGAAATTGAAAAACAAAAGAGGTGACAAAGGGAGGTAGATTAAAAGAAAGCAAAAAGGTTGTTTGAAAAGAAAGTATTAATGGCATAATGTGATGTATTAAAGCGCTTAGGAACCTAGTCACTATTTCTGGCCAAAATAGTCCTACCCGTCCCTTAGCCTACATTACAACCTGTAAAGACCTATTTGATCCTAAGCTTAGCATTCTGACATTTAGTGGAGCATTACACTAAGGGCAAGCCTATGGACATCAGTTGCAGCATATGAATTCTTTGTGAGAGCAAGAGCAAGGATACTTTTATACCCATGTTTGAAAAATATGCTATACTTATGAGTGATTATGGGTAATATATTGTGAGACACACATGGTTGATGAGTTTTGGGTAGTTGTGTATGATTCTTTGTGCCTTAACTTTTGAATATGATATGGCCACCATCACGAGTCTATGCTAGAGGTTAAATTGTTTCTACTAATGATCGGAAAACTACTCTTTGTTGATAATTGTTGTGATTGTCTTGACGAATATTTTGTGTTGATACTGTGAAACCCTAAGTTGATGTTTAGACGGACATGATATTTTGTTCGAGGACGAACAAAGCTTCAAGTGTGTGGGGTGTTGATGATAGGCGAATTTACACGCCTATAGCACTAGATTTTGCCCATATTTTAGCCCAAGTTTTGAGAACAAATTATATATTTCATGCACTTTTAGTCCTTTTTCCTGTAAGTGAGCTAACGAACATGATTAGCAAGTTTTCAGGTTTAAATGATGCAGAATTCAGCATTTTATGGATAACTTGACGCCAAAGAAAGCTTCACGAAAGAAGGAAGGGAAAGCTTGGACGCCAAGGACCAAAAGTGACTCATGGAAAATCTGTCCCGGGCAAAAACAGCAATTCTGAAGACTTTGGGGACCAGCAGTAACTTATTAGGATTAGGATAATGATACATTAACCAAGTAGGATTGGGTTAAGTAATTCATTAGCTTAGTAGGAATAGGATATGGGTATTATAAATACCCTATTTTGCTAGAGATTTTTAATACATTCCTCATTAATTCTATTACTCTATAACTCTTCTTCTAACCCTTCCATTAATTCTACTTTTTATTCTTCTTCTATTCATCTAATCAATTCTTAATTTCCACAACAAGAGAAACGTTACTACTGCAAGGGAAATTCATGCCTAACGCCTACCACACTATCACTACACGAAATCTTTATTGTGGTATAATAACAATGTCTATTGTGATTTCCTTCGCACTCATGGGTAACTAAACTTCTCTATTGGGGTTATGGAAGCCATATGAGATACTATCTAAGACTATGAGTTTGTGAATTCGTGACACGTGTGTTGCTTATATCATTATTCTCTTCATCTTAATGCAAATTCTTGTGGTTGCAAACGCATAGAATACGCCAGTATAGCATTAACTTGTTCGAAAGAAAAGTTATATGTCTGGAAAAGAGATAATGTCAAGGTAATAGGGTCCCATCCCCTATTAAAAAGTTGGTGTCGTAACTGGATTAACCTCTTGGAGAACTTGTACCGTTAGACACGTTTTAAGCTCGAAAGAGTTAAAGTGAAATAGTCTTTGTTGAGGTCGAAAGACGCTTGGATTTACCATCGAATAAAATTCTCTATAAGCACATGCATGTCTGAATTCCACATAACTTATAGCCAATAGAGACGTACAACTCATAAGGTGGACATAACCCTAACTCCTCAATTCTCATTTTTTTACATCTTACTAAACATTCTTTCTTTTTACTTTGCTATTTTCTATTTTACTCTACTATTTTGTTCACATCGATTGCACGTTACAATCCCCCCTCTTTTACGAGACTTGCACCACAAGTTTAGTAATCTTTGCTTACTTGTTGACCAAGCTATTCCCTGTGGGATCGATACCCAACCCAGTTGGGTTATATATTTGACAGCGACCGCTTTACACTCCTATGAGAGCTGTAGATTAAGCGTTATCAGGTAACGGGGAGGAGCCTACAATAAGAGATGATTTGGTACTACTTCCAAAATAATTGGTTATTAAAACTAAGGGTGACATTACTGGAATAGATGCCTTAATAGAGCAAATATTCCCAGCACTAGATAAAAACGCAAATTCTGCAAAATACATGACTGAACTGCTATCCTAACCAGAAGAAATGAATACGTTGATCAGCTAAATGAAATGTTAATTTTTAGATTTCCTGGTGAAAGCAGAACATTTCTTAGTTCGACTCTGCAGAGGATGATACCAACAACTACTATCAGGAAGATTACACAAATACTCTAACACCAAATGGTCTGCTCCACACAGGTATCTTCTTTCATATTTAGTAATATAGAATTGTATTTTAGAATCAAAATTCTATCTAATAACAACAATTAGACATATTTTAGTGCTCGAGCAACAAAAATAAAACCAACGTACTGAAAGATTGGTGGGGAAACTAAAGTAACATTCTTTTACCTGGCTACCGATTTATTTTTCCAAGCATGGACTCATTCAATAAGTCTTCTTTAGTATTATGGATGTAGTTATTTAATAGTAGTTTTCTATTAATACTCAATTTACCATAGTCTAACATCATCTGACAAGATTTTCCCCATCACTACATTGCCTAAGTTTTATCCAAGAACAATATAAAAAAGATGACTCAAGTTTTTAAAACTTTAAACTATATTGGTAAGAGCCTAAGGTAGACAATGTCTATAATTTAGGTGAAAGTACTATGTAACGTCTATATCTTGCTGGAAAAAATTCAATCCACTAAGATGCCTATAAAAGCAAACAACGTGTCAAAAATTGTAGCTCATTTGCTTGACATCTAAAGTTAATAGGTGGACCACAAGTATGTAAACATGGGTGGAACCATGAACTAGAATTAGAATATTTGACAACATCAAAAGGAAATTTGTGGAAGTAAAAAGCTCTAGGGAGCAGGAAGTACCTCTGGTAGCTTCTTACGGAACACTTTTTATTTGAGTCATAGTATGCAGGCATGTGGATGCTAAATAAATTGTTACAGTGTTACCTTTATCAATGACATTCATTATGCCACCATCTCCTACAACCTGTAGCATTATTATGATTGTAAACCTTTAATCATCATTGAATATTTTTCTTAACTGAAATTTCTTATTAAAGTATCTTTCACTTATATGCAAACTGGTGTTGAAAAAAATATGCTTATCATGTTACTGAGAAATTTAGATGGTTCCAATGGCTTGTGCAATGGCACAAGAATGATATGTGGAGGTTTTAACAATAATGTCATGCATGCAGAAATAATAATGGGACAAAACGCTTTCAAGCATATGTTTATTCCATGAATCTAGCTGTCACCTCCAGAAAATGAAGGTTACCCATTCAAACCATTAGAAAACAATTTCCACTTCGACTATGCTTTTCAATGACGATAAATAAAGCACAAGGACAAATAATACCAATTGTTGAATTGTGTCGTAACATATTTTTTCACATGGACAATTATATGTTGCACTTTCAAAGGGAATATCAATGACAACAACAAAGGTTTTGGTCATGACGGAGCAGCATAAGCAAAAAAAAATAAATATGATTCATTGTAGTATATGGTTTTCTATCGCGATCAAAAATTACATCATGTGCTAAACTCATGCATTGAAAATAAAGCATGAGGTCTTCTCCCATCCCTTATTTTGTGTGTTCATTTTCATGTAAGTGTAACAACAATTAAAATATGGAGAAATAGCAACTGCGAATTTAGCTAGAGATTGTAAATTACCTAAAAATCCAAAAAATAAACAAATATCAGAAATAAAAATAGAAAATACAAAATATATGTAGATAAATTATATAGATTATGAATTAGAAAGTGAGGATAATATATATGAAATATCAGAAAATGAAACAGATAGTGAAATAGATGAATCAAATGACTGAAAAAAATATAAAAATAATAACAAAGGAAGAATATTTAAATGATGAAGGAACAAACCAAAAAATAATATTTGACAGTAACATATTTGATGAAATAAAAGGAAAAGAATTAGACTTAAGTGTAGAAAAAATATTTAAAATATCAACAATAAAAAATATGTTTACTAGGATAAAAGAAGAATATTATGTAGTATGCCAAAAGGAGCATGTAATAGACTGTAGATATGCAAAAGGTAAAGCTAGTATACCACTAGTAACAAAAAGAATAATTAATAAAGAGATAAATTATATAAAAAGTAGAGACCCAATAAAATATGTACACCTTGGAGGTACAGAGATATTAATAAAAACATGTTTTAGAGAAGGAATAGATACACCAATAGAATTATATTTAGCAGATGATAGAATTATAAAAACCTATAGAAAAAAGCATAATAACTGCTATAAAAGGAAATGTAATATACCAAAAATTTAAATTTATAATAAGTGCAAATTATTTAGTAGCGGTAATAGATAAAAATATAGATAAATCATTAGTATTATATTGGAAAATATCAGGAATAGAATTAACCCCAGGAAGTAAAATATTTACAGCAAGATGCAAAAATTTATATGTATTAACAACAAAACATAAAATAACAGGAAAAAATAAGATTAACAAAATACGAATAGAAAGCTCATTCGAGCAAATTGTAAAAACAATAGATTATAATGATTATAGCTATAGGGACATAGATATAGAAGAAAATTTAGAAATAATAATTGATAGAATAAGTACAACGAAAAGAATAACTGATGAAAAATCAGAATCATCAAGCTCATCAAAAAGAACAAGTTATGAAATAAATTCAACAAATAATTTAAACCAATATTCAATAACAGGAAAGGTAAATGAAAAAGAATATTTAATACTCTTAAATACAGGACAAGAAGAATTATATAGCAAAATATCTAGTAAAAAAATGAAGAAATAAAAACTGATAATGATATATGCCCAGAAGAAATTTATAATTATGAACTAACATCAAAAGATATACTTTTAGGAATGCCATTTTTAGATAAATTATACTCACATATAATAACTAGAATAGATTGGTGGTTTACAACACCATGTAAACAGAAAGTAAGAGCAAAAAGAGTTAATAATAAAATAAGAAATAAAACTGATTGGATAAAAGGAAGTGAAAAAATTACACAAAAGTTAGAAAATATAAAAAATACTGAAGATACAATAGAACTAGTCGTATTTTTGATAAATAAAACAGAAATAACTATATTTTCAATAAATAAGATAGAAATAATTAAGAAAAAATTAGAACAATTATATAGTGAAGATCCATAAAAAGGATGGGAAAAACATAAAACTACTATAAAAATTGAATTAATAGATGAAAATAACATAATAACCCAGAAACCATTAACATATAATTTTGACGATTTAAAAGAATTTAAAATGAATATAGATGAATTATTAGAAAAACAATATATACAAAAAAGTAATATTAAACCTAATAATCCAGCATTTATAGTAAATAAACATAGTGAACAAAAAAGAGGAAAAAGTAGAATGGTTATTGACTATAGAAATTTAAATGCAAAGACTATGACATATAATTATCCAATACCAAATAAGATATTAAAAATAAGACAAATACAGGGATATAATTATTTTAGTAAATTCGATTGTAAATCAGGATTTTACCATTTAAAGTTAGAAGAAGAATCTAAAGAATTAACCGCATTTACGGTACCACAAGGATTTTGTGAATGGAACGTATTACCATTTGGATATAAAAATGCACCAGGTAGATATCAACATTTTATGGATAGTTATTTTAAACAATTATCTAATTGTATAGTATACATAGATGATATATTATTATATACAAAAACTAAAGAAGAACATTTAAAATTATTAGGGCAATTTACAGATATAATAGAAAAATCGGGAATAAGTCTAAGTGAAAAGAAAGCTGAAATTATCAAAAATCAGATGAAATTTTTAGGAATACAATAGATAAGAGTGGAGTAAGAATGCAACAACATATAGTACAAAAAATAATAAATTCGAAAGAAGAATTAGATACAAAAAAGAAATTATAATCATTTTTAGGATTAGTAAACCAAGTAAGGGAATATATTCTAAAATTAGCAGAAACTTTAAAACCACTACAGAAAAAGTTAAAAAAGGATGTAGAATATAACTATAATGAAGAAGATAAAAAACAAATTCAGAAAATAAAATTACTTTATAAAGAATTACCAAAACTACAATTTCCAAATGAAAATAGAAAATTTATATATATAGTAGAAGCAGATGCTAGTGATGTAGTTATGGAGGAGTACTTAAATACCGATATAAAGCAGAAAAATTTGAACACCATTGTAGATACTACTCAGGTACGTTCAATGAAACAGAAATAAAATGGGAAATAAATAGGTAAGAATTATGTTCATTATATAAATGTTTGTTAGCATTTGAGCCATATATTGTATATAACAAGTTTATTGTACGAACGGATAATACACAGGTACGCTGGTGGTTAACAAAGAAAATACAAAATTCAGTTACAACAAAAGAGATTTGGAGACTAGTCTTGAATATATTAAATTTCACATTTATAATTGAAGTAATTAGTACTAACAAAAATGTTATTGCAGATTACATATCAAGACAAAGCTACACAGACTGATATAATAGAAGAGGATACTCTAGAAAAAATATTCAACACCCTAACTACGCTTTCAATGAAAGTGGACAGTATGAGTAATGAAATAGAAAAGCTAAAGACTAATGAAGTTAAACTGAAGTCTATAGCTACAAATCAGCTAACTCAGCAGTGTGCAGAGCTATGTCAATCGGAAGACATTAAAGTTCCAGAACTAGAAGGAGACGATGGGACACTCCATAAAACCCATAACATTTATCAATCTACTTCTGCAGGTACAAGCAAAGGAATTAGAAAAAACACAAATATGAACCTAAACAAGCTATTTGATAAACCATATATACCAAATACATCAAAAGATCCCATGTTTATACCCCCACAAATTACCACATACCGAGTTAGTTTAAACCAAGACAAAAAGACTTACAACTACACAGCCCGGACATATATAGAAAATATCTATAATGTACAAACCTTTTTAAATACTAACCCCAGAGCTATAAACATCCAAGAACCAGATACAAACTATATAACCCAAAGATTGACCGGATATAATAAGCTAATTGCTTTACCTAAAATCAAATCAAGTCTAGTTAAAACTTGCTATGAATATGGACTACTCAGTACTGTATATACCTCTGACGGAAATGAGATATCCACTATACCGGAAATATATGAAGCATTTAGCATTTTTAAAAGAATAACCAAAGGTACCCTATTTTTTATAAAAATTTACACGGCACCAGCAAAGATATTATATGATGAAGTTAAAAAATCCATACAAGTTGTAAAGATAGGAATGACACGAGACATGATTATACCACAAGATATTATTCCACAACCAGAAATACCTAGAATTGAGATACCAAAATTTTATGCGAATAAGAGGATTATCGGACTATCTACAATTTTGCAAGAGCTAGCGAACACATACTGCAACCAAAATCCCATATGGAGTTATTATTCAAGAAATCATGTACTAATATATTCAAATTCAAAGGAATTAAGAGAAACAGATATGGAACTATTAGGCAATGGATTCTGACGTTGCTCAAACCAAAGACGGAACCTATCGCCAGAGCTATAGAGAAAAATTTATTTCAGAAGAATTATTAACCAGATATTGTAAGACAATTGAACATAAATATCCAGATCATAAATGTTTAAAATGTAATGGAGGAGATAATGATATCCCAGAAGTTCAGCTAGAATAAAAGAAAAATCAACCAAGTAGATAAGAACGCCAGTTGGAAGATACAAGATAAGAAGCAATAATGGAGATATGGGAAAAGCAGCAGATACGACAACGAGAAGATATCAGCGGAGTAATAATAGAAGACAAGCTATTAAATTGTGAAAGCGACATGTAAACTTTCACAATTTGCTTTACGTAAAATATTGAAAACTTTTGTATAGGCTAAACTTTTAGGCTTTAGGCTTTTAGACTATTATTCTAGGCATTAATAATTTTTGTCTTATTAGGAGACATTTTTGTAGACTAATTTTAGAAACGTGAATACTCTTGTAAAGATTCAGTCATAAATAAGATGAACCGAAGGCATTGCAAAGCAAGCCTTCATGTGTTGAAGCAAAAACTCTTTCTTGTACACAAAAAATATTTTGCTTAGTTATTAAAAAATAGATTTATTTCAATGGAAAAAGCTATGGAGGAACAAACCTTAGAAATATTAAACCTACCCGAAGAAGTATATTTATTTATGATTATGAATAGCTAAATTCATAATTCCCAACAATCATGGTATGATAAAATAAATTCATGTTAGTTACTTTATAGTAGAATTATTCGAAGAATAATATGTTAAGAAGTTTATTAGCAAAGTGAAAAAGGAGAAAAATCCCTAAGAACTATGCCATCCTAAAGGTGAAACCAATGAGGCAAGAAGCCGTGGTGGGGAGTAACCAGAGTAGAGGCGCTGTTTAAGGGAAAAATATCCAGATTACCATGCTAATAGTGACCGAAGAACATGTTATTTAAGAATAATCTAGTATATAGTAATCTAAGATGACCATATTTTGTTATGTACATGATTGAAGGAAATATTTTGAAAATAGCAATTTTATGAAAATGAATAATTATTTATCTGATGTAATGGTAGATAAATTTAAAATATTTATTTTGTATACACTTAAGGATATAAAAGTAGTAGATATAAGAAAAATCATATTAGAAAAAACATTTGATAAATATTATATGACTAGAATAAATTGCATACCATACCTACCTAACTACTCTTACAAATACTTACCATGATAAATTACATATATCTAGAATGTTTGAAAAAATATACGAGAAACATACCGTTAATAGAAAAACAGATGAAAGTAAATTTAGACAAATACATGAAAACTAAAGATATAAAATATATAGAATTTCTTAATGAAAATATGCAAGAACTACTAAGACTAAAACAAACAATTGAAAAATATTATCAAGCTTAAATGACAGATGATATTAAAATACTTGTTTTATATATATACTTAGAGATATAGAAATTATAGACATAAAGAAAATAATATGGAAAAAATTACAAGATTATGAAGAGGAAGAATTATTAAACAGTATAGAAAACTTACACATATATTATGAACATCAATATTACTTAGATTCGGATGGATATTATTTAGAATAAATAAATGTTAGAATATATAAAAAAAATTAGATAAAGACAAAATTGGATATATGAAGAAGTTAATTACAGAAATCAACTTGAAATAAAAAAAAGACAACTAGAAGAAAAATTACTTAAAATGAAATTAACCTTAGAAAAAGAAGATACAGATAATGATTTATTTAATACATACGAAAAATTATTTAATACAGATGAAAAATTACCTATACATGAATAACAAATACTAGATAATCAGATAAAGAACATAAACCTACGCATTGAATATAGCAAAGTTAGAATAAAATACTATACAAAAATTGCTAAAATTTCAATAGGATAAAAGAATAAACTATACAAATTAATGAATATATCTTACGAAAAGAATAAATCATTAAAAGATATTGAAACTAAACTATATAGTTTATACCTAGAATACAAAAGATTATATAATACTAATGAAGATCCTAAAACATTAGATAATTTAATTACGATAATATCTAATTTAGAATATGAATTAATAAAACATTTTAAGTTAAGAAGATAAAAATAAAAATTAAACCAACCAATAATATAACATATAACATACAAGTTAGTTACCCGCACCCCTACTAATAATATCAGAGCTCAGTTATTTAAAAAATACACCAGTATCATATATGTCTACGTCATTAAACCAAAACACCCTTCCATTTTGACACTTACAAGGCTAAACTATTAGAATAAATAAATAAATAAAGATTCCTTGTTAAATGACTTCTTTAAGTATATTTTTTTAATTAAATAGATTGTATTTTTTTTACAACAATGACACGTTTTTAAATATTTAAATTTATTTGTGATTTAAATAAACTTACAGAATTTAAATAAAATTCCTTCCACCAATTTTTTTTACACATTTTACAAACAGATTGATTATCCATCTAATCGATATATGAATAAATCATCAATGTGATATATTTATCTTCTATGTTATTTAATAGCTGACCGATTATAGTAATTAGTTCACAGATTAATCATCGATAAATTATTCATCGATCTCTTTTTGTTCGATAGATTATATATATACACACAATTCTTTCTTCTTCTTTTTTCTAAAAAAAATAGAATTAAAATTAAAGGAGAGTAGAATGAAATTCTTCTTCACAAAGAAGATATTGAGAGAATCCTTTTTAAGCTTCAGTTTTTACTGTTGTAGCTTGTTTGGATGATTGTTATTGTATTGTATTGGTATTCTAAAAGTGTGCGTTTGATATGAAGAAAAATATCTTTTTTGTAATGAAATTCATCAGTGTTTTGAAGAAAGCTCGGAATTTTCTGGTGAGAACTGAATATTGTGTTACCCCTGAAAGAAAAATGAGGTTAATAGAGAGAGGGGATATTTTTGTTAAGGGTGGTTGCCCCTCCCCTAAAAATAAGAGTTGCAATAATTATAGGGGTATTAAGCTGTTGAGTCATATTATGAAGATTTGATAGAGGGTGGTTGAGCGGAGACTGAGGAGGGTTGTGTTCATTTTGGAAAATCAGTTTGGATTTATGTCTGGTCACTCGACGATAGAGATAATCCACCTGGTGAGAAGATTGGTGGAGAAGTATAAGAAAGGAAGAGGAATTTACATATGGTATTCATTGATTGACCTGAAGAAGGCTTATGATAAAGTCCCGAGAGAGGTTTTTTGGAGATGCTTGGAGGTGAGATGGGTCTCGAGTGATTAAGGACATGTACGAGGGAGGGAAGACTTAGGTGAAGACGGTGGGAGGAGACTGATTATTTTTTTGGTAGAGACAGGGTTGCATCAGGGATCGACTTTCAGCCCGTTTTTGTTTGCGCTGGTGATGGACGTGTTGATACGGAGTATTCAAGATAAGGTGCCTTGATGTATGTTATTTGCAGATGATGTAGTGCTAATTGATGAGACGCGGGGGTGTGAATAAAAAATTAGAGGTTTGGAGGCAAACCCTCGAATCTAAAGGGTTTAGGTTGAGTAGGTTCAAGACAGAGTATTTGGAATGCAAGTTTAGTGACTCAAAGTAGGAGGACAGAGTGGTGGTGAGGTTGGATTCCTAGGATGTTTGTAAGAGGGATAGTTTTAAGTGTTCTGGGTCTATGATTCAGGGGAATGGTGAGATTGATGAGGATGTCTAAATATATTGAAGCAGGTTGGATGAAGTGGAGGCTTGCCTTGGGAGTGCTGTGTGATAAGAAGGTGCCCTTAAAGATTAAAGGCAAGTTCTACAGAGTGGCAGTTCGTTCGGTCATGCTGTATGGTACGGAGTGTTGGCCAGTCAAGAACTCCCACATCCAAAAATTGAAGGTAGCAGAAATGAGAATGTTGCGTTGGATGTGTGGACTAGTAGAGGAAATAAAGTTAGGAATTAGATTATTCGGGAGAAGGTGAGAGTGGCTTCGGTGGAGGACAAGATGCGGGAAGGAAGGCTGAGATGGTTTGAGCATGTGATGAGGAGGGGCACGGATGCCCCAGTTCGTAAGTGTGAGAGGCTAGCTTTGGGTGGTTTCAGGAGGAGTAGAGGTAGGCTGAAGAAATACTGTAGAGAAATGATTAGGCAAGACATTACAGCTTTCTGAGAACATGACTCTATATAGGAAGGTGTGGAGGTCGCGGATTAGGGTAGAAGGTTAATGCGTGTGTGGGTTATAGCTAGTAGTTAGGGAGCTCTGGTGTAGCCGGCTTAGTAAGATTACGACTGTGCTCACTGGTTGGAGCCGTTAGTGTATGCTACTACGAGGGGGTGACCTTTTATTATTTCTTATTTACTGTTTTTAACTTTCGTATTGCTCTTATTTTCATGGCTCTCTTAGCTCTATTTGTATTATTTCTCATTTCTTATCTCGGTTATGCCATCCATTCTGCTTCAGGTATTACTATGACCGTGTTAACTATTCTTGATCTTGAGCCGGGGTCTATCGGAAACAACCTCTCTAATTTTTCGGAAGTAGCGATATGGACTGCGTACATTTTACCCTCCCCAGACCCCACTTGGTGGGAATTCACTGGGTTTGTTGTTGTTGTGGTTGCCCCTCCCTGTTGTGCCAATGATTTTTCTTTTTTAACAAAATAAAGCAACAGCCCTTTTGTTCATGAAATACGCAAATTGAAACATATGCTTAGCTGTAGATGCTAGAGAGTGTTTGTGTTGGTTTTTTTCCCTTTGGAGTAGTTGTGTAAAAGAGGCTGTTATGATGATAATGTTTTACTTTCTGCTGTAACAAAATCAGGCATTCAGGATAATCTTGGCTTGGCAAATCCCAGGATGTTCTGGAATTTAGGCTATCTCATTTGCAAGCAACTAGTGATTTGCAGCCATGGCGTGGTTGACTTCTCTTTTGCATGCAACTGGTGAGAGATGATTAGACAAGACATGACGCAACCTAGCTTATCGAGGACATGACCTTACATAGGTAGTTGAGCTTCGACTCGCTTGTCGGCGGGTCTAGGTTTGGTGGTAGCATAGGTGTACTGTGTTTGGTGTAGTATTAGTCTTATACATGTATTTCCTTTTCAGTTACGACATTATTTTGTTGTTGTTACTATTTCTTTTCTCTGAATGCTTTGCTTTGTACTGCTTTCCTTATTATTGACATATTTTCTCCACTGTTATATTCTTTTTCGTAAATAACGTGATTTGTTGCACTTGAGATGTGGGTCTTTCGAAAACAACCTTTCTATCTCCACGAGGCAGAGGTAAGGTTTGGCTACACTCTACCCTCCCAGATAATCCCTGGTCACTGGGTATGTTGTTGTTGTTGGTGTGGTTGCCTTCTCTTTTATTGAGCTGAGGGTCTATCCCAAACAACCTCTTTAACTCAGGGTGGGGTATATGCAAACCTCATTTGTGGAAACGATGCGTTATAAAAGAGTTCGACTGTATCACAAAAAGATGGGTACTTTATCTGCTTTTAGATATAAGCACATGATATCAGAGATAATTTAACCTAAGAGACCCTGTTAAATTTACATTTACACCAAAAGTACTTTCGTTTATCAGTGAACGTTGTGGATAGTTAGATACATAGATAGATATATAGATAGAGAATATGAGGCTATGATGATATTTTTTTCCCTTCATCTTTTGAGCAACTCAACAGGGCAAGAAAATAGAGGGACTGTACCTTGGCGAGGCAATCCGGATGACTAGTGATTTTGTGTCATGCAGCCAGTGTTTACAGCCATGGCGTTATCTTCCTTCTCTTGTCTTATCGACAGATCTGAGCCTGAGTTTCACTCTTAAGGTTTCTGTGGTATGATAGAAAACATTTTTTATGATGAAATCAACACTTGGTTACCATTGTATCCCATGAGGAGAGAAAGTTTCTTCTCATCTGTCTACGACATGGTGGACAGAGTTACCTGGTGCTGTTGCTATTGCTAGTGAGAGGTAGCAGGTATCCCGTGGAATTAGTCGAGGTACGTGAAAGCCGGTCTGGACACACGGTCATCAAAAATAAAAATTTGTGAAGTTTTCAGGTGAGAGCCAAGAATTCATTAAAGAAGTCAGCCGAGAAAGAAAAATGAGGTTAATAGAGAGAAGGGATTTTCTTCTAAGGATGATTTCCCCTCTCTGATGTGCCAGTGATTTTCTGTAGCTACTAAACCAACAATCTGTCATTCATGAAATACTCAGAAGTAGTAGATGAATCCATATATTTTAGTGATGATAATAATGTCACTCTCTGGGTTAACATAATGGGGCATTGAAAATGATCCAACCCGTATCTTGGCCTGACAAGTCCCAGAATGGCCTGCAATTGAGCGTCTCTCTTCTGCATGCAACTGGTGATTTTGCAGCCATGGCGTGGTTTTCTTCTCTTTCATTGAACCGAAAGTCTTATTGGGAACAACCTCTCTACCCCACGAAGGTTGGGGGTAAGGTTTGCGTACACCTCCCATCCTTCCCGGACGCCACTTGTGGGATTACACTGGGCAGTTGTAGTTGGCGTGGTTGCCTTCTCTTTGTCTGATAAAATGCAGTATCTGAGCCTCAAAATTTTTGGAATTGAATTGGGGATTTTCTGTGTCTCAAGGGTCATGTGGTTGCTGTAGGAAGGGTGTTGTACATCTTAGGAAGATTTTCTCTAAGGGTGGTTTCCCTTCTCTGCAACTCCCGTGATTTCTCATATGAAAAAACAATGAAAACTCAACCAGCCCTTTAAATCTCAGGGAAAAATTGTTCACACCCTGTTGAGATGTCTGTGATATGAAGTAAAATGTTTTATTTTGTAATGAAATCAGTGTTTGGCTACTGATGTATCCCTACGAGAAGAAGAAAGTCGAGAAATTTCAGGTGAGAGCCTAGAATTTTCCTAAATAAATTCAGCCCCAAAAGGGAAACAAGGTTAATAGGGAGGAGGAATTTCCTTGTAAGGGTGGTTGCCGTGTCTACAACTCCAGTGATTTCTCATATGAAAAGAAAAAAATATCAAAAAAACCTTCAAATCTCAGGGAAAATTAGGGAAATATTCGACTCAAAACTTAATGTTATGGAGTTGAACTAAATTCATCTACTGAAAAGAGTAAAAAGGGCAGCCCGGTGCACTAAAGCTCCCGCTATGTGAGGGTTCCGGGGAAGGGCTGGATCACAAGGCTCTATTGTACGCAGCCTTACCCTGCATTTCTGCAAGAGGCTGTTTCCGCGGCTTGAACCCGTGACCTCCTCGTCAAATGGCAACAACGAAAATGAGAGACCCAAAGTAATGAGAAAATGACTTGTAACTGTGAAGAGTGATTAAAATAATCCTGAGGCTGCAATCGATACTTGGCAAGGGAAATTAAGACTGTATCTTGGTGCGGCAACCCGTATGGAACAGACCTGTATCGATACTTGGCAAGGGAAATTAAGACTGTTATCAACAGACCTGGACTTCAATTTTACTCTTATAGCTTGTTTGGATGGTTGTTATCTATTGTATTGTTATTCTAAAAGGATGTCTTTGGTATGAAGGAAAATATTTTTGTTTGAAGAAAGTTGGGAAATTTTCAGGTAAGAGCCAAGAGTTTTCCTAAAAAGAGTTAGCCCAGAAGAGAAATGTTAATAGAGAAAAGGGATTTTCTGTTAAGGGTTGTTGCCCGTCTGTTGTGCCAATGATTTTTCCTTTTAGCAACTAACCAACAGCGCCTTTATTCATAAAATGCACAAACAACAGCTGTGATAATTCAAACATATGCTTCGCGTAGATGTCAGTGTGTGTGTGTTGCCCCCCACCCCCCACCCCCCACACACAGAGTAATTGTGCTAAAGAGCCTGTGATGATGCTAATGTTTTGCTTTTGTGGGCTAACAAAATCGGGCATTGAGGACAGTCAGACCCGTATCTTGACTTGGCAAATCCCAGGATGGCCTGCAATTTAGGTTCTCTCTTGCATGCAACTGGTGATTTGCAGCCATGGCGTGGTTGCCTTCTCTTTGCCCGTGCAAAAATATCCGAGCCTCTTAAGCCCATGCTTTCAGCGAGAATTCAACCCAAAAGACCTTGTAAGTCTGCATTTAAACCAAAAGTACATTGCTTTTTCAGTGAATGTTGTAGATAGATAGAGAATACAGTTATGATGATAGTTTCTTCCCTTCTTTTTTTGAGCAACTCAATAGGGCAAGAAAATAAATGGACCGTATCTTGGCGGGGCAATCCGGATGGCTAGTGATTTCGCGTCATGCCAACGGTGTTTGCAGCCATAGCGATGCCTTCATTCTCTTGTCTTGTCAACAAATGTGAGCCTCAATATTACTCTTATGGCATCTTTTGCATGAATGGAAAATATTTATCTTGATGAAATTAGTATTTGGTTTCTCATGTATCCTCCTAAGAAAAAGATGGGAAATTTTCAGGTGAGAACCAAGACTTTTCCTGATAATGAATCGGCCCAGAATGAGAAACGAGATTAATAGAGAAGGGATTTACTGTTAAGGTTGTTTCCCCTCTCTGTTGTGCCAATGATTTTCTTTAGCAACTAAACCAACAGGCCTTATTCATGAAATAAACAGAAAATAGAGAGTCCAATCATCGATAAACATGCATTAGGCTATCTGTTTTCAATCTACAACTTCAGCCATGAAATTCTCTTTGTGAGTATGTTTTGGTGTGTTCTCTTTTCCTCTTTCCGTGTGAGTAATAGAAAGGCAGTGATGGTAATGTTTCGATATTTGGGCTGGAAAAATATGGCATTAAGACAATCTGACCCGTACTTGGCCCGCAATTCACCTCTGGTGATTTTGCAGCCATGGCGTGGTTGTGTTATTTTTGCCCCATCAAAATGCAAAATCTGAGTCAAATTTCTACCACTAGACCAAAACACCTTTCTTCCAAGCTAAGCAGTAAATGATATTCAGCAGTATACACTACACACCCTTCATTCTTCTTTCTCTGAGCAATGAATTGAGGAAGAAAAATAAAGGGACCGTATCTTGGAGGGACAACCCGGATGGCTAGTGACTTTGTGTCATGCAACCGGTGTTTGCCCATGACGGCATCTTCATTCTCTCGTCTTAATAACAGATCTGAGCCTCAAGTTTACTCTTAGGTTGTCTTTGTTAATGATGGAAAACATTTTTCATGATGAAATCAGTACTTGGTTACAAATGTATCCTAATGAGGAGAGAAAAGTTTTTAGGTGAAAGCCAAGAATCCTAAAAGAAGTCGACCCAGAAAGTGAAATGAGGTTAACAGCGAGAAGGGATTTTCTTCAAGAGGTGGTTGCCCCTCTCTGTCATGCCAATGATTTTCTGTAGATACTAAAGTAACAGCCCTTGTTCATGAAATACACAACAAGATTAGCCAGCAGCTATGACAAGTAAAACATATGCAATGGATTTTTCTTCTATCTACAGCTTAAGCCACTGTGTGTGCATCTTTTTCCTCCTTTGAGTAATTGTGCAAAAGAGGCTGTGATGACGATAATGTTATACTTTCTGGGCTAACAAAATCGGGCATTGAGGACAATCTAACTCGTATCTTGGTGTGGCATATCCCAGGGTTCCTGCAACTGAGGCCCCCTCTTTTGCATGCACCTGGTGATTTTGCAGCCATGACGTGGTTGCCTTCTCTTTGTCTGAGCAAAATGCAGTATCTGAGCCTCAAATTTCAGAATCAAACTGGGGACCTCTTGTGCTTTGAAATACATAAAGGGGGCATTTGTCCATGAAAATTGTGAGCGTTTGAAAAAATATTTTTCTTTTTCATAGAGAAAAGTGATATTTGAAAACTGGAGTTGTGTTTGGCCAGGCATACAAATTGGAGTTGTTTTGAATTTCTGTGAGTAATTTAGAATGAAATAGTGAAAAGAGCTTTTTGGTGTTTTTCAGATTCCTGAAAATTCTGGAATTCAACTTCAATTTGAATTCCGGAGTAAAATTTTCATGGCCAAACACCCCCTAAAGTTTTCTCTACTTAGCTCAAGGAACAGATCAAAAAAATGATGCTCACAGAAATATGGGTACTTTATCTTCTTCTTAGGTATATAAGCCCATGATATCAGAGAGGATTTAACAGGTGCCGAGGAGAGAGAGGAAGGGAGGATACTTTCTTCTCATCTTTGGGGCAAGAGACATAGACCCATATTTTGGCGTGGTAACACAGATGGTGAGCCATTTTGTGTTGTGCAACTGAGCGGCCTTGACGATATCTTTATTTACTTGTCTTATCAACCGATCTAAGCCTCAATTTCACTCTTATGCTTGTTTGGATGGTTGTAACCTATTGTATTATTATTCTAACTAAAAGGGTGTCTTTTGTATGAAGGAAAATATTTTTCATGATGTAATCAAATGTGCCCTCTGAGAAGAGGAAAGTTGGGAAACCTTCTGGGGAGTGCCTTGAATTTTCCTTAAAAAATTCATCCCGGGAAAGAGAAAAGAGGTTGATAGAGAGAAGGGATCTTTTGCTAAGGGTGCTTGCCCCTCTCTGTTGTGCCAGTGATTTTTCTTTTAGCAACTAAACCAACAACCGCTGTTCATGAAATTCTCAGACAAACATCAGTCAGCAGCTATGAAAATTGAAATATGTGCATGGATTTTCCTCTATCTACAGCTTCAGCTATAGATCTCAGTGTATGTTTATGTGTTTCTGTTTCCTCCTTTGGAGTAATTGTTCAAAGAGGCTGTGATGATCACAATGTTTTACTTTCTGGCTAACAAAATTGGGTATTGAGGACAGTCTGACCCGTATCTTGGTCTGGCAAATCCCAGGATGGCCTGCAACTGAGGCTCTCTCCTTTGTATGCAACTGGTGTTTTGCAGCCATGGCGAGGTTGCTTTCTCTTTGTCCGAGCAAAAATCTGAGCCTCAATTTTCTGAACTGGGGACCTCCTCTGCTTTGAAATACACTAAGGTTTGCTCCAATTAGAATGATGTGCAGTCTGACCTCTCTATAACATCCATTCTCTGTAGTAACAACTCACTATTAACAGGCTATGATGTAGTTGCTTCTTTTCTTTAAATCGGAAAAGGTTAATATATACTACTAGTGCACTTAGTAGTCTCTTCACACAACACTCTTCAGGCTATCCCTTTGATTTGTTTGATCCATAATATTATAGAGCTTAGGGTTAATATTTCATGCTATGTTGCTTGGACTCTTCAGAAATTTCATCAGGTGTATGTTGGATCCTTCAAAGTAGTGCATTTTTGAAAGATCCGACACGGGTGCGGCCACATTTTTTGAAGAGTCCGAGCAACTTGGATTTCATGTGCAATAATTAACGATGTTGATGAATTATAATTCTCAGCCAAAATTACTACCCAGCACTGAGAAGAATATGATGTGCTGCAGGAAGAGGAAGATCTCGTCGGATATTATTGTTGTTAAGGATCTTGAACAACACAACAAGGTCCTTCGGGCAGTGATGCTAAAGAAATGTTATGGAAGTATAAAAAAGAAAAAGTAGGTTAGTTGATTAATATTTGTGGAATAATGTATAGTAGTACTATTTTTATTTTTGAGCAAGGCAAGAAAATAAATGGATTGTGTCTTGGCTAGGCAATCTGGATGGCTGGTGATTGTGTGTCATGCCTACAGTATTTGCAGCCATGGCGATGTCTTCATTTTCTTGTCTTCTCAACAGATCTAAGCCTCAATATTACTCTTATGGTGTCTTTGGTATGAATGGAAAATATTTACTCCTTATCATGATTGAAATTAGTATTTGGTTTCACATGTATCCCTTTAAGAAGAGAAAAGATGGGGAAATTTCAAGTGAGAACGGTGATTTTGCAGCCATGGTGTGGCTGCATTCTCTTTGACTGAGCAAAATGTAGTATCTGAGCCTCAAATATTTCGGAATCAAACTGGGGGTTTCTTGTGCTTTAAGGGGCCGTTTCATTGCTGGTTAAAAAAGGAGTTGTTGCTGTTAGGAGGGTTTTTTTTTTCTATGGGTGGTTTCCCCTCTCTGCATCTTTAGTTATTTCTCTTATGAAAAGTAAAAACTCAAACAACCCTTTAATCTCAGGAAAATTCACACCCTGTTGAACTTTTTTAACTCAAATGGTCCTTAATGTTATGGAGTTGGACTTGTTATCATCAATGAAAACCTTGATCAAAAAATAAATATTGTGGAGTTGAACTAAATTCGTCTCACAAAGAAGAGTGATGGAGAGAATCTGAGATGGCAATTTATACTTGGCAAGAATTAACTGACATGTATCTTTTGAGGGGGGTAACCAGAAAGTAATCTGAGGTTTGCAGCCATGGCAATGTCTTCATTCTCTTGTTTTATCAACACGTCGGAGCTTCAATTTTACTCTTGTATCCCTTCTTTGGAAATGGTTGTTATCTATTGTGTTGTATTGATATCCTTAAATAAATATTAGCCCAGAAAGAGAAATGAGGTTAATGGAGAGAAGGGATTTTCTGTTAACCCCTCTCTGTTGTGCCAGTGATTTTCTTTGTAGCAACTAAAGCAACCACACTTGTTCATGAAATAGACAAACAACATTGGTCAGCAGCTATGACAGTTGAAACATATGCATGGGTTTTCTTCAATCTACGGCTTAAACTGTAGATCTCACTGTATGTGCATCTTTTTCCTCCTTTCTGAGTAAATGTGCAAAAGAGGCTGTGATGTTGATAATGTTTTACTTTCTGGGCTAACAAAATCCAGCATTTTGGACAGTCCGATCCGTATCTTGGTGTGGCATATCCCAGGATGGCCTGCAACTGAGGCCCCCTCTTTTGCATGTAACTGGTGATTTTGCAGCCATGGGGCGGTTGACTTCTCTTTCTCCGAGCAAAATGCAGTATCTGAGCCTCAAATTTCATAATCAAATTGGGGACCCCTCGTGCTTTGAAATACATCAAGGGGGCGTCTGTTCATGAAAATTGTAACCTTAGGTTTGCAGCCATGGCGATGTATTCATTCTCTCGTCTTGTTTTCCTCGACAAATCTGAGCCTCAAATTTTCTCTTAGGTTGTCTTTAGCATACAGAAACAACTGAGCCTCAATCCCAAGAAGTAAGTAGGCTTCAGCTGGTATCAATGCTCACTGTCCATGTAATGTACGATATTTGGGACCCTAATGGATCCGGGAATGTGAATCAAACACGCAACACAACCTTCTGATATGGAGTCAGTCGCGCTACCATTACGCCATGGATCCTTACAGTGTTTTTGTATGATCAAAAGTATTCTTTTCTGGATGAAATGTGTATTTAGTTAGCAAAAGCCTGTGTGCATCTTTTTCCTTCCTTCTGAGTAATTGTGCAAAAGAGGCTGTGATGATGATAATGTTCTACTTTCTGGTCTAACAAAATCAGGCATTGAGGACAGTCCGACCCTTATCTTGGTGTGGCATATCCCAGAATGGCCTGCAACTGAGGCCCCCTCTTTTGCATGCAACCGGTGATTTTGCAGCCATGGCGCAGTTGCCTTCTCTTTGTCTGAGAAAAATGCAGTATCTGAGCCTCAATTTCTGGAAACAAACTTGGGATTTTTTTTTTCTTGAAATCTATTAACATTGGCTCCAGATTCTAGCTCAAGTCAAGCCACATATCAAAAGAATGAGCTATCACAGAAAGATGCGTATTTTTTCTTCTCAGGTAGGCCCATGATTTCAAACCAAAAGCACTTGGTTGTTTCAGCGAATGTTGTTGATAGATAGACATTGTAGAAACTATGAGGCTGTGATGATGGTGTTTCCCTTCTTTCTCTGAGCAAACAAAGAAAAATACAGGTAACTGTTCTTGGCGAGAAACCTAGATGGCTAGTGATTTTATATCATGCAACCCATCACATAATCCAAATGGCCCTCTGGATGTCCTAAATGAATGCGCCCCATCACCCTGCAAATATATGGACCAGAATAGCACTTCACCGTCTGCAAACCTATATTTCGGTAAGGCTTTACAAATTCGCCAATCATCTAGCATAAACAATGTATTCCAAGATTCATTGGCACCATAGTTTCAATACCCATAACATAAAATTTGTGTTTACTCTGATGACCATAAGTAGAATAAGCACAAAGCCTTCCATCCAATATGGAAATGCCAATAGTGATGTTACCCTTCAAGCGTAATATTTGCTCTGGCAACAGTATCTCTCTGTACATTTCATTTGAAATACTAAATGATACCAGAGAATAAGTTCTTGAAACCTCAGAATAATTCCCAGACATACAGATCCAATGATATGTATCATTTACATATGCCAAAGTGGAACCCATACCAGACAGCTGAATGTGTGTTTGTAGCCGTGGTGATGTCTTCATTCTCGTCATGTTTTCAGCTCAGCAGATCTGAGACTGAAGTTCTCTTGAGATGTCATTGGCATGATGGAAAATATTTTCCATGATGATATCTGTATTTGGTTACTGATGTATCCCTCTTAAGGCGAGAAAAGTTGGGAAATATTCAGGTGAGAACCAAGAATTTTCTAGAAAGAAGTCAGCCCAGAAAGAGAATTGAGGGTAACAGAGAGAAGGAAATTTCTTCTAAGGGTTGTTGGCCCTCTCTGTTTGTCCCAGTGATCTCTTTGGCTACTAAACCAGAAATAGCCATTGTTCATGAAATACTCAGAAAGGTCATTCTGATCATAGAAAGAAGCCACTAATCCTCATCTGTTCTCAATCCACAGCTTCAGCATTCATACACTTGTGTCTATATGTTCGGCACATTTCTTTTTCCTCTTTTTGAGTAATAGAGGCAGTGATGATGTTTCAATGGGCTGGAAAAATTGGGTATTGAGAGTCAACTTGTATCTTGACTTGGCAAATCGACTGGTGATATTGCTGCCATGGCGTCTTTGCCTTCTCTTTGCCTGATCAAAATGCATATCTGAGCCTCAGAATTCTGGGAATCAAACCTGGCTCCCCTTGTTCTTTGAAGTGTGTTTGTGTTTGGTCCAAATTCTAGCTCAAACTTCAGGCCCAAAGAATGAGGTGTCAGAGAAGATGGGAACTTTTTCTTCTCTGGTAAGCCCATGATTTCAAAACCTATAGCACTTTGCTTTCTCATTGACAGTGTTTGATAGATATATAGATATAATTTTGCTTTCCCTGCACGTGTTTGGAAATGCTATTGGAAGGGATTGAACATTCAACGCTGTGGTTAATAGCTGCATGCTCTAACCAACTGAGCTACGCCATGCAAACCCATATCGGATGAGAAAAGGTATAGTGGAGAAAATGATAAATAAATATGAGAGGGCTAGGATGATGTTCTTCTTAGCCAATCCAATGCTGCATCAGATAATTTGAGCCGTAGCTTGGCAAAGTCTCCTGGTTAGTGTTTATGGGAACATGCTAAAGGTTTTCAGCCATCACAGCGTGTATGTGTGTCTATACGTATAGTGTCTGTTTTGGTCTCAATCTCACTGTTACTACTATCTTTTGCTCTGAACTCTCATCGCCACTTATTTTATTATATTAATCTCAGTTTTTTTCCATGTCAGTGGATGGAGCCTCGGCACAGTATAAATAATGAGGCCAACGGAGAGAAAAGGGGATTTCTTGGAGGGTGGTTGCCTTCTCTGCTTGGCCTATGATTTCTCCATCTTCCAAACCAACAACCCTCTTCAGAAGAAGAAAGCAAGCAATTACCTTTGGTGATTCTGATCACAGTCGCTGCTTGGCCTATGATTTCTCCATCTTCCAAACCAACAACCCTCTTCAGAAGACGAAAGCAAGCAATTACCTTTGGTGATTCTGATCACAATGTTACTTTTTTTTGTTAAAGCTAAAGGCAATGTTTTTGGTCCAAAACATCCTCAAATCTGAAGATTCCATTTGTTTGATGAGAAACTTTTAAATTGTCCTAGAACTATTGAACAGCTCCCATTTCTCGGAAGAGGTAATGATGATACTGCTAATCCCTGCTGAAATATTTTGGGCATGGAGAAAATCTGATTCGTATCGTGGCACGGCAAACCCGGATGGTTTGTGATTGGGCCTTCTCTTTCACATGCAACCGGTTCTTTTGCAGCCATGGCATTGTCATCTTTTCTACGCCCCATTTTACACATATCTGAGCCTCAAAATCGAAACAATTCATCTGGTCCTTTCAGGACTCGAACCTAGGACCTCTTCAGTTGGGAACCCATGTCATTTTCTTCTTAATATCAGCTCAGTGAAGGAGGCATCAGAGAGAAATGAAAAATGATTTTGGGGAAAAAAACCCGTAAGTCTCCACTTCAAAAATAACCCTCTATTATCTTTTCTATTTGTTTTACTAAGAATATATCCTGTTAACATTCTTAAACATGTTTATTTATTGAGGATAAGCAGCAGCAAAAGCGTAGAAAAGAAAGGTTGTTTTCTTGAATTCAGACTTATGATTCCATTGAATTTCTCTTATAAATTAGAGTGTTTTACTACACAAAAATTGGAGTATGAAGAATGATGCCAACAGAGAGGAGATATTTCGTGGAGGGTGGTTGCCCCCTCTGCTTGGCCTATGATTTCTCCATCAATAAAACCAACAACCCTCTTTTCAATGGTAGTGCGTCTGGCTCCAGATCAGAAGGTTGCATGTTCGATTCACGTCGGGTTCAAAATCCCGGTTCATAACCGGATCGACTCCTTCCCAGTTTGTGGGAGTATACTGTGGTATGTTGTTGTTGTTGTTGTATCTTAGCATTTGTCTGTCAAATATTGGTTGAAATTGTCCAACGCCTGCCATGGACAAGTTTCATCTTTTCAAAGAAGCGGTGATTATATAGTTAATCTGTCCTGACATCTGATAGATTGGGGCATGAGGATAGGATGACCCGTATCTTGGCAGGGGGAACCCGGGTGGTTTGTGACTGAGGCGCCTTCTCTTTCACATGCAACTGGTTGTATTGCAGCCATGACGTGTCGTCGTCTTCTCTTTGCCCCATTTAAAACAGATCTGAGTCTCAAATTCTAACTAGTACATCTGGACTTTTTGGGTCTCTAACTCGGTATCTCTCGTTTGATGAAACCGGTTTGGGTTATTCAGTTTTTCTTGAACACCTTGTTGCTGTTCCATCAAAGTTCTAGCTCAAAGAATAAGACAATTGTATAAGCAAGGGATCTTTTAGGGTGGTTCGCCATCTCCGGCATGCCCATGATTTCTATTTTCTTTTAGCTCTAACAAACAGCTCTTTTTGTTTGTGTTATTTGTTTAATCTGTCCCATGCATTTAGAACCATTTTGATTATTTTTCTTTTGATAAGGTGTACAATTATCGGACAAGCGCGAAGATCCAAATCACCGCATTGTGCGCAAATCCCAAAGGGAATGCACCAGCTGGGAATTGAACCTAGGTCTGTACTGCAGGTACTATTCTACCACTACACCACTAGTACCAGGAATTGATCATTTTCTCTGTTTTCTGTTACTGTTGTACTCGGTTCCTCAGAGGCTGTGTTGCGAAAGGAACAGCCGAACCATATAACAAAGAAATGGAAAAGGAAATGATGGGGCTGTGATGATTGATTGTTATTGAGCATGTTGGAGTCCCACATCGGTGGGTTAAAGGGTCCTTGGTCTCCTTATATGGTCTTGGGTAATCCTCCCCTCATGAGCTAGCTTTTGAGGTTGAGTTAGGCCCAAGGTCCATTTCTTTATCAGAGCATATCGAGCATGGCATTGTAGTTTCAGGCCTGTATCTTGGTAGGGTGACACGTATTATAGGGTTTGCAGCCATGGCAGTGTCAAAGAACTCATTGCCTGAGATAATTACTTCTTTGGCCGGGTAGCCCGGTGAGGTCGCAGCCATGGCGATTCCTGATAAACACAATACCTGATTAAATTGAAACCTGAGCCTTGTTATTGTATATGATGCACATGTATAGTGTTGGTATATACAACACACACAAAAAGGAAGAAGAAGATACATATCATGAAACGATGTCCATAATGGTCCCTTATTGAGGTGGTGATGATCTTTAAATTTATCCTCTTGAGCTAGTAATTGAGGATAGAGTATCGATCCGTATCTTAGCAGGGCATTGGCTCAGTTGCCTTTTATTTATTACATGCAGCGTGGTATTGCAGCCATGGCATGGCATGACTTCTTTGCCTGAGCATAAAGCAGATCTGAGCCTCAATTATATTACTTTGGGCATATTTGATATAGCAGAAGGTGACGACAATAGCGGAAATCTCATAAGTCAAAGTCTGAGGCTGCTGGTTTCAGAGAGCTATAGGGAGTTCTTTGAGTAGTTGCCCACTCTCTTTCATTCTCAGCACAGCCAATGACACAAATTTCGTATTTTCATAACCACTCCTTAGCAAATAAGTTCATTAAGGCAGTGAAGATTTTCAATCTTTATTCATCAGATGGTTTAGCCTTGCAAATATCTTGATGTGGCATCTTTTGGCGGTCTTGTGAGATATCGGAGCTATTTTGGTTTCTGTCTAGCAAAAGCTTCTTAAGCTTGCAGCCATATCCGGGTTTATCTTATAACTGAGCAAAGGCTATGTGAAACCAACAACCCTATGAGAAAAAAGAAAAACAAGAAAAGGAAAATGATAAACCATCTCAACAACGACCCTTCAGTATTTATCTCTGTAAAAAGGTGGCTATATACTCTTTATTTCTCCGCTTCTGCTGCTACACTGCTAACCCACAGCAGTCCTAAAAGTGGATACCTGTTGTCATTTCTATGTTAATCTTCGCAGATCATCTGAGAATTAGCTGTGATGATGATTGCTTCTTTTTTTACTGCCTTAAGAAAATCCGACCCGTGTCTTGGCTAGGTGACCCCGGTATGGCATCATATGCAAACCGGTGTCTGTAGCCATGGCGTGTCTCTTTTTCTTCGCCTGTTCATGTACCGAAAATCTGAGCCCTATAAGGTACAACAACAACATACCCAGTATATTTCCAACCAAGTGGGGTCTGGGGAGGGTAAGTGTACGCAGTCCATACCACTACCTCAGATGTGAGGTAGAGAGGCTGTTTCCGATAGACCCCCCGGCTCACAATAAAACAACCTGAACAAGGAATAGTAAAAGAACAAGATACAATATAAATCAACAATATCCTATAATACCATAAGCAACAGACCTGAGCCCTCTAAGGTATCTCTGATAAATCAGAGTGTTTTACTTCACAAAAATGGTGTGTTTTACAGCAAAACCTTTGCAGTCTCTTCTTCGATTCAAATGTGTTCCAATTTTTTGGAAGACATTAATCTCTGAGTCTAACTTAAGATGAAGCATCTCAATCATGTCAAGAATAATAAAAACCCAAAAAGTTCTTGTCAGCCAATGGTACCTTTCCAAGGATGAGATTTCCTTGTTTTATTCTTCTTTATCATCAGTTTAACTGGTTGAGGATGTAGAAAAGCTTGATTGGGCGTCAAACGGTAAACCACGGAGTGACAGAATCTATTGTTGTTGCTATGACTCGTCTCTTATTGGGGTTCATAATTGCGAGGATTTTGATAAACTCTCTCTATATGGCCAACCCCGAAGTAAGTAATTGTGGAGAGATCAAGCTTTCTGTACAAAGGAGAATCCGTTCTAGTGTTTCACTTTGAGGTCATAATTCTGAAGATCCTTTGGATGTCCTAAATACAGAACCAAAATGTTCCAAAAGTGTGCTGCAGAGTAGCACTTCACCATCTAAGAATCTATATTTCGGTATGGCTGAATAAGGACTCCTTCCCCTGATGATTATAAATAGAATAACCACAAAGCATTCCTCCCGCTCTTGACGTTTTGGAAATACTAAATCGAACCACAAAATTATTTCTGACAACCAAGCCAATGAAATGGTCCATGTATAAATGCCAAGGAGTCCAATTCTCAAAAAAAAAAAAAAAATATGCCACAGAGTCCATAGTAGACAACACCGGGTAAATGTTAGTATGATGTTTACCAATTTTTCTCCAGGAACCACTTTTCAGCACTAGATTTTCATTGCCTGCTGTCTGATCATCTTAAGAATCTTATAGTCATCACTAGTTGAGCCATATCCCAATCTAGAAGTACGAAATTCCTCTGCTGACAATTTTGGACGGGACGTACTGTTGATGTTCGCAGATCACCTGAAAATGGGCTGTGGTGATGATTGCTTCTTTCTGGGTGAGATCTAGTTTACTGCTTTTGAGAAAATTTGACCCGTATCTTTGCGGGGCAATCTGGTATGGCATCATATGCAAACCAGTGTCTGCAGCCGCAGCTTGTTGCTTTCTCTTTGCATGATCAACAAAATCCAAGCCCTAAAGGAGTCTATCACACAACAATAACAGTTTGCGCAGATGGAAGAATGAGGCCAACAGAGAGAAAATACTTCTTGGAGGGTGGTTGCTCTCTCTGGTTGGCCTAGGATTTCTCCATCAACGAAAGTCAACAGCCCTCTGTTTTCCTTCTTTTTTCCCTTTGGTATATTTAGGGGTGTTCGTGGTTCGGTTTTTGACCTATAAAGAAAGGCAAATGCCTGTTGCCATTGATGTGATGCTGATAGTAATAGTACTCCCTCCGTTCCTTTTTATGTTTTGGAACTGTTGACAAATTGCTATTCAGAAGTTCCTATTATCTGAGAGGCAATGATGATATTGCTAGATTTGGCTGATATTTGGGGCATGGAGAAAACCCTAATCATATTTTGTCGGGGAAAACAAGGATCATATGATTGGTTCTTTTTGCAGCCATGGCGTCGTCATTTCTCTTTGGCCCATTTTACACAGATCTGAGCCTCAACTTCCAATTGATCTTTTAATAGGGGTCTTGAAATTGGCTTTCTGTGCACTTCCCCAATTTACAGCGTTGATAGAATCTGACCTGTATTTTGGCAGGGAGACATGGTATGGCATCATTTGCAAATCGGTGTCTGCAGCCATGGCGTGGTTGCTTTCTCTTTGCATGTTCATATAAAAGCAAAATATGAGCCCTGACATTGTTTAGCTTATGTCTGAGAGAGAGCAAATCTGAGCCTCTGAAATATATAGGGTAAGGCTTTTTATGGAACTCAAGTAAGGTTAGGAAAGACTACATAATCCCACCCCCAACCACCACCCAACTTGTCTGGAGAAACCTGAATCCTAAACCCCAAACTTTGTGAATGAGGCTATGATGATATTCTCCAGGAAGCTTGCAAGTCAGGTTATTGAGCCGATTCATATCTTGGCTAGGCAAAAGGCAAGGGAATTTGTGAGTGGGTTCTTATGTGCTCTCACACAAAAGGTCTTTGCTTTATGCAGCCATTGTGGATTAGACTTTTTCTGTTAGATCAAATCTATGCCTCTTCGCTGTGTTACGTTTAGTCCTATAATGGGTGGTCTGTTTTTCCATCCTTTACCTTTTTTTATGATCATACCACAACATACCCAGTGTAACTCACTAGTGGGGTCTGGGGAGGGTGATGTGTACAGACCTTACCCCTACCTTGTGAAGGTACAAAGGCTGTTTTGGATAGACCCTCGGCTCAGGTAAAGAATAATGCTTACTTCTTTTAATGATCATGTTTTATAATATTGGTTTGAGCTGAGTCTAAACGAGTGACATGATGAGGATTATATAGTTGATCCAGCTTGCTTTGAGTTGTCTAAATGCGTACTTGTGGGAAAGTTCACATCTTTCATAAGGGGCTATGATGATAATGCTTATAGCAAAACCCTCATCATAGTTTAGCCAGAAAGGAAGAATGAGAATCAGAGAGACGGGATTTTCTGTGAAGGGTGCTTGCCCCTCTCTGCTTTGTCCATGATTTCTTCTCCATTCATGGAAAATCAACAGCCCTTTCAGAAGAAAAAAGAAGAAGAATGTTGATTTTTGTGTATATATATATGCTTCTTCCAATTTCTGCTTCTGCTGCTAGTACAACTGATTTTCACAAATAGTCACTTTTATATCCCTGTAAGATACAAGGTTGAAATGCACCCAAGGATATGGCTTAGTGGTCAATGACGTCAGTTGCGCACCATGAGGTACCAAGTTCAAATCCCAGTAGAGACAAAATGCTAGGTGATTTCTTCCCATCTGTTCTAGCCTTGGTAGATAGAGTTCTTGGTACCTATTGTTGGTGGGGGGTGGTAGGCATCTTGTGGAATTAGTCGAGGCGGATGCAAGCTGTCCTTGTTACAAGGTAGAAATGATGGTTGCCACTTTCAATGGGACATTTACACGAATGTTGATTGATTTGAAAATGGGCTCTGATGATGATTGCTTCTTTCTGGGCTATAATCTACTTCATCGAGTTGAGAAAATCCAACCCATATCTTGGCGGGGTGACCCAGGTATTGCATCCATTTGCAAGCTGGTGTCTTGCAGCCATGGCGATGTAGCTTTCTCATTGCATGTTTGTAGAACAGCAAAATCTGAGCCCTAAAGTGTACGGCGACCATCTTTAATGGATGGTTGTTCTCGGGATCTCTGATACCCAATTAGGTTCTTCATTTTTTGTTGAGCACCCCATGTTTCAGATTCAGTTCTCCATCAATTTTTAGCTAAGCATGTGGTAATTGGGTAAGAAAAGGGATTTTTCACGGTGGTTGACCATCTCAAGTGTGCCAGGTGATTTTATCTTTAGCTCTAATCAACAGCCCTTTTAGCATCTCTCTCTCTCTCTGTATGTGTGTATTGTATGTCTCTTCCTGTCTCTCTATCTATGACTACTTTGATCCTGCATATCTGGATTTTCAGGCAAAGCAGCAGTGAAAGCATAGAAAAGGGACAGTCAAGCAGACTTACAGGAATGAGAGTGTTTTAACACAAAAGTGGAGGTTCACCCAGCATGAAAATGAGGCCAATGGAGAGAAAAGGAAATTCTTGAAGGGTGGTTGCCCCTCTGTTTGGCCTATAATTTTTCCTTCAACCAAACTGACAACCTCTTCAGATGTACTAGTACTGTTTTCTTGTTTTCTCTAAGCTTAACAAACATACTCTTCATCTTATTTTCTACAACAAAAACAACATACCCAGTGTATTCCCACAAAATGTGGTCTGGGGAGGGTAAAGTGTACGCAATCCATACCACTACCTCAGATGAAGTAGAAGGTTGTTTCTGATAGACCGCCGGCTCAGGACAAATAACAAAAGGGCAGCCCGGTGCACTAACCTCCCGCTATGTGCAGGGTCTGGGGAAGGGCCCGATCACAAGGATCTATTGTACGCACTCTACTGGTTACTCCAAGGCTCCCCTTCGAAAAGAGGTTCCGTCACCGGGGATCGAACCCGGGTCTCCTGGGTGAAAGGCAGATATCCTAACCGATGGACAATAACGGAATGGGACTCCTTGATCTTATTTTCTGTTTGTTAAAAATTGCTCGAAATTGTCCAAGCACCTATTTGAGGGAAAGTTTCCATCTTTGAGAGCTGAAAAGAGGCTGTGATGATAATGCTTATGGCAAAAACTTGACCATCGTTTAGCCAGAAATGAAGAATGAGACATCAGAGAGAGAGAGAGAGAAGGGCGGTTGTCCCTCTCTGCTATGTCCATGATTTCTTCTCCATTCATGAAAATCAACAACCAACAACAACAACCCAGTGATGAAAATCAACAACCCTTTGAGAGAAAAGAGCGCTAGAAATGAAAGAAGGGACTATATGATCTTGAGCTCTTCCATTTTCTGCTTCGGCTTCTGCTGCTACTATAGCTGATATTCACAAATATCAACTTTGATGTCCTTGTAAATACAATGTGAAATGACACAGCAAGGTAGCCGCTTTACTAGATGATTTACAAGAATGTCATTGCATTTAATTTCCACGCTTGTAATGGTGATGATAACTGATGTTGATTGATGTGAAAAGATGGGCTGTGATGACAATTTGCTTCTTCCTGGGCTATAATTTACCTCACTGCATGGAGAAAACCTCACCTGTATTTTGTCGGAGCTACCCGGTACGTCATCCATTTGCAAATCGTTGTGCAGCCATCAAGTGTGTTCCTTTCTTCTTGCATGCTTATATACAGAAAAATCTGAGCCCTAAAGTTTTACAGAAACACAATTGGCTTTTCAGTTTTTCTTGAACACACAGTTTAAGATGCAGTTGTCCATAAAATTTTAGCTAAAAAATGAGGTAATCGGATGAAAAAAAAAAAGGATTTTCGGGGTGGTAGACCATCTCTAGTATGTCTATGAATTTCCTTTTTGCTCTAATAAACAGCCCTTTAAGCATATATACCAGGTACTTAATATATATGGTAAAGTTGTTGCCATGTGATACAGGAGGTAATGGGTTCAAGCTGTGGAAACAGCGTCTTGCAGAAATGAAGGGTAAGGCTGCGTATAATAGACCTTGTTGTTTGGCCATTCTGCCCAGTAGTGGGAAAGCTCCCTGGGCTGCCCTTTTATATTGTCTCTTTATGTCTCTTTATCTATGATTACTTTGCTCCTTTGCGGCTGCGCTTTCAGGCAAAGCAGCAGCAAAAGCATAGAAAAGTGGAGGTTTAGTCCAGTATGACGAACGGAAAAGGGCCAAATATACCCCTGTACCATGAAGAATGAGGCCATCAGAGAGAAGGGAATTCTTGGAGGGTGGCTGCCCCTCTGCTTGGCCTAGAATTTTCTGATAAACAAAATCAACAACCCTCTTCAGACGTACTTGTACCTTTTGCTGTTTCCTCTTGAGCTTTAGACCAAACATCACTCTAATATTTGCTGATCTTTGTTAAAAATTGCTCGATAACGTTAACTTGTGGGAAAGTTTCCATCTTTCAAAAGAGAGATAGAATGGGATTTTCTGTAATGGGTGGTTGCTCCCTCTCTTCTATGTCCATGATTTCTTCTTCATTCAAAAAATTCCAACTCATTTTCGCAAATAGTCACTTTTATGTCCCTGCAAAATGCTAGGTAGAAATGACACAACAAAGGTAGCTGCTTTGAATGGGTCATTTACAAGAATGTTGGTTGATATAAAAATGGTCTGTGATGATGATTTTCTCCTTTCTGGGCCATTATCTACTTCATCGAGTTGAGAAAATCCAACCTGCACCTTGGCAGGGCGACCCGGTAAAGCATCCATTGCAAAACGGTGTTTTACATCCACGGCGATGTCGCTTTCTCTTTGCATATATGTAGAACAGCAAAATCTGAGCCCTAAAGTGTACAACAACCATTTGATGGTCTTGAATGGATGGTCGTTCTTCAGTTTTCAGATGCAGTTCTCCATCAAAGTTAGCTAAAAATGAGGTAATCGGAGGGAAAAAAGGATTTTTCAGGGTGGTTGACCATCTTCGGTATGCCAGTGATTTTATCTTTATCTGTGTGAGAAATATATATATAAGTATGTTTATATGTGTGTGTGTGTGTGTGTGTCTTCCTGTCTCTCTATCTATGAAACGGGTGAGGCAACATTTTTGGAGAGTCCAAGCAACATAGTTTTTTTTTCCCCACAAAAATGGAGGTTCAACCCAAGTATTAAGAATGAGGCCGACAGAGAGAAAAGGGAATTCTTGGAGGGTGGTTGCCCCCTCTGATTGACCTATGATTTCCCATAAACAAAATCAACAACCCTCTTCAGAGGTACTATGATTTCCCATAAACAAAATTAACAACCCTCTTCAGAATTACTAGTACTCTTTTCTGTTTCCTCTGAAACTACCAAATATAATCTGGTTGTATCTTATGTTTGTTTAAGAATTGCTCGAAATTGTCCAAACGTCTACGTGTGGGAAAGTTCCCATCTTTCAAAAGAGGCTGTGATGATATTGCTTGTCTGGGCTGATGTTTGGGGCATGGAGAGGTAATCAGGCATTGTTGTTTCAGGCCCTATCTTGTCAGGGCGACTCGTATTATAGGGTTTGCAGCCATGACAGTGTCAAATAACTCAATGCCTGAAATAAATTAAAGATCTGAGCCCAGAAGTAAGAATGAGCCTGAGCCTGAAGCCAACCAATAACCCTCTTTTTTTTTCCGTTGGAATACTTAGGGGTGTTCATGGTTCAGTTTAATTTTGACCAAAAAAAAAGGTAAATATCTGTTGCCATTGATGTGATGCTGATGTTAATTGTACTCCCACCGTTTCCATCTTTCGAAAGAGGCAATGATGATGTTGCCAATATAGACTGTTATTTGGGGACAGGGAAAACCCAACTCGTATCTTGACAGGGAAAACTCGGATCATACAATTATTTCATTTTGCAGCCATGACGTTGTTGTCTTCTCTTCGCCCCTCTCTTCACCCCATTTTACACAAATCCGGCCTAACTTTCAGTTAGTAAGGGGTCACGAAAATGGATATCTGTGCACTTCCCCCGATGTTACTACAACAACTACATTACCCAGTGAGATCCCCCAACTGGGTCTGGGAAGGGTGGGATGTACAACGAACTTACCCCTACCTCCGTCAAAAAAGCAATACCAACCCCTGCCTGCAAGTCTGTCTAGCATCTGATCCATAAACGGCATAGGAAAATGGTCGTATTGAGTACAAGTGTTATTCTTTCTGTAATCCATGCATACTCTCCATCCAGTAACTAGTCTCATGGGCACCAATTCATTCATATCATTTGGGACCCTTGTGATCCCACCCTTTTTAGGTACACATTGAACCGAGCTGAACCACTTGCTATCCACAGCCATGGCATGTTTCGCTTTCTCTTTGCATATCTTGGTGTGGCATCCTTTCGAGGTTTTGTGAGATTTCGGAGCTATTTAGGTTTCTGTATCTCACAAAGGCTTCTTAACATTGCAGCCATAGTGGGGTTTAGCTTATGTCTGGGAAAAGAGTAATCTGAACCTCCCAAATATCTGTTTGTGTTCTAGAATTAGGTTTTTTCTGGAACTTGAGAAAGGTTGAGATTTTCTAAGGCTGGTTATTCTCTTTCTCTGAAGTTCAATTTAGCCGATATTTTCCAGCACTTTTGTTACAAAGAGAAAGATCAACAACCCTTTCACCAGCTAATGCCAATTATGCTCTTGATGATGATAATGACGATGACGATGATTAGGCATGGCTATGGTAAGAATAAAGGAAAATACATTTTCAACCCTCTCGGGCCTGTCAAACTTGTCCAGAAAAACCTGAATCCTAAACCCTGAACTTTTTTTTTGGAAAACTAAGACGACTCAGCTGGGAATTGAACTCAGAATCTCTGGTTCTGTAGACCAGCGCCTTATCCATTGGGCCACAGGTCCTAAACCCTGAACTTTGTGAATGAGGCTGTGATGATATTCTCCTGGAAGCTTGAAAATCAGATTTTTGAGCTGATTAGTATCTTGGCTAAGCAATAGTGGAATTTGTGAGGTAGGTATATGTGCTTCTCACAAAGACGTCTTCTTTTTTACAGCCATGAGAAGAGGCAGTTATGATGCTTCACTTTCTGGGCTAGCTGAATCTGGAATTTGGACAATTTGATCTGTATCTTGGCCTGGCAAATCAGTGGATGGTTGGCATTTGAGATTCTCTCTTTTGCACGCGATCAATGAGTTTGCAGCCATGGCGTGGTTGCGTTATCTTTGCCTGATCAAGATCATATTGAGCGTTAAATTTCTAGGACTCAAACTTGGGTCCTCTTTCCTTTGACATCCCAAAGACTCAAGCATACAGTGGTACAAGCCAATAGAACAGATCCTGTTCAATTAAGGTCATCGTTAAAATTCATTAACGTCTGCTGCAATTTGTTGCTCAAGCTCCAGATCTAAGAATGTGGTACTAGAAAAGATGTGTACTTTTTCTTCTTCTATAAGCCCATGATTTCAATGCCAAAATCACTTTACTTTCCCATTGACTGTGCTAACTAGATAGATATATAGATAAAGTGTCTGCATTTTCATTTCCACGCAGGCCCATGTAAAATGGATCTATCGACAACGACGACAAACCCCAGGTGCAAATATAATATTTTATTGAAAAGGCTAAATGAACGGATCAAACTTGTGACTTTGTGTTTAACAGTGACTTGCTCTAACGTTTGCTTCTTTCTGAGCTATCTGCTTTACTGCATTGGTAGTATCAGACCTGTACCTTGGCGGGGGACCTGGCATGGCATCATCCACAAAACGGTGTCTGCAGCCATGGCATGGTCGTCTTCTCTTTGCATGTTCATTGGAAAGTTAAATTTTGAGCCCTAAAAGTTTTACGGCAAACATTTGACGGTCTTGAATGGATGGCCATTCTCGGAACCAGAAAATGTTTGCCTCCATACCAAACACACCCTAGGTCTCTATAGTTAAAATTAATTGTAACACCATAGCCCCATCTATAAAGAGGCCAACATAGAGAAAATTTATTTCTTGGAGGATGGTTGTCATCTCTGATTGGTCTATGACTTCTCCTTCAACCGAACTAACAACCCTCTTTCCTGTGAAAATTTTCCAAGGGAGAAGGCAAATATCTACTCTCGTTGATGTGATTCTGATAGCAGTAGTAGTGTTGTAGTACTCCCTCTGTTCCAATTTACTTGTCTTGAAACTGTCCCAAATTTCTATAGAAAAGATTCCATCTTTTGAAAGAGGCAGTGATGATATTTCTAATCATGACCGAGAATCGGGGCATTGACAAACCCCTGCTCGTGTCTTGGTGTGGCAAACGCGGATCCTGCAACTGGTTGATTTTGCAGCCATGGTGTTATCGTCTTCTCTTTGCCCCATTTTACACAAATCTGAGTCTCAACTGCTAATTTGTCATTTGGAATCTGCAGGGCTCTAAATCAGAACCTCGTAGGATGGATACACAGTTCAGTTTGGCTCAAAAGACTTGGGCTACCGGAGAAAAATATGGATTTTTCCAGGATGGTTGACCATCTCTGGTATGCCAATGATTTCTTCTTTGCTTCAACCAGCAGTTCTTTTTTGCATTTGTATGTGGCGGGAAGTGCACCGATAACTGATTTTAGGACTGTTATTTAAGGAATAGTCGAAGTTTAGCCCAGTATGAAGGCTTTGCAACTCCAAATGGTTTGTGATAGAGTGTTCTCTTTGACATTTAACCGGTTCTTTTGCAGCCATGACACTGTCATCTTTCTTTTCCTCATTTTTTCCACTGATCTGAGCCTCAACATCTAGTCCTTCTGGATATTCCAGGACTCGAATTCAGGACCTCGTTGGGTCGATACCCTTGTCATTTTCATCTTGAGAGTTATTTGGCCATGAGAATTATTAATTTTTATTTAGAATAATTTTTTACTTCTTTTAATTTTGTTAAATATCTGTGTTTGGCTGTAAAATTTCCAAATCCAACTTCTAGTTGGATTCCAAATTTGGAAAAGTACTCCGAACCTGTTTTCCTGCTCCATCTTCATGAATTTCAACTAAGGTATTCTTTTCTCTCCTTTGCAAAGAGTATAACGAAACACAACTCCATCTTCAACTCCAACTTCATAAATTCCAAATAAAGTGAAACTATTTGAAATCTATGGCCAAACGCCTACTTAATATCATCTCAAAGAATGAGGCATGTCCTTGTTGTTGCTGCTGTATCTTCTTCTGTTCCTTTGTATTCTTATCAATTGAGCAGCAAGAAATCAATTTAAGAGCAGGGAGAATTTAAGGATATGATGATAATGTTGTTTTTGTGCAATCTGGTTTGGGCATTGAGATGATATGAGCTGTATCTTGGTGGGGTAGCCTGGAGAGGTTGCTGGCTGTAGCCATGGCGGTTCTGATAGACTCAATGCCTGATTAAATTGAGATCCGAGCCTTGTTTAATTGAGAAAAAAATCCAAATGGTCCATAATGTACATGGTCTGACTACTTTGGTCCTTGATATATACTCCTTAGCACAATGGTCCTTATTGTTTGCAAAAAGTGAACACTTTTTGTCCATAACCCTTAGCCTAACAGAAGATACCAAACATCCTGTTAAGTTGAACAGACTTTTTCTCTCCTGTTCTTGCTGCTGTCAGACTGTTTTATGAACTAAACAACAAGAAATCAATGTAAGAACAGGGAGAAATTGATGGCTTTGTTGGTAATGCCTTTCTCTTTTTTGAGCAATTGGGTTGGCTATTGAGATTGTTAGAATCTTATGAACATTCTATAGCACATATGTAAGTATAGCAAGTAGCTTGATTTACTCTGAGTAGAATTAGGTATTGATTTATACTGATTTCCTTTCCTTTTTAGGATATGTAAACTTAACTATTTAAACCCAATAGCTGGAGGGAATAATCAAGTTGAGTTTTCTCTTATTTCTCTTCCAATTCACAGAGATGATAAGAGCCGTATCTTGGCAGGGTAACGCGGGGAGGTTGCAGCCATGGAGGTTTCTGATTAAACCCAATGCCTGAAAAAATTGAAGTCTGAGTTATGAAACATGATGTGCATGTATATTCTCTGTATGCTACATACACACTCACATGAGTACATATCATGAAGAAATGACAAAAATGGTCCCTTGTCGAGGCAGTGATGATCATTCAGTCCATCCTCCTGAGCTAGTAATTGAGCATAGAGAGTAGTACCCCACATGTATCTTGGCGCGATGACCCAAATACATGTGATTGTTACACGCAATTGGGGCATTTGCAGTGAACGCATGGATGGACTTTCTTTGCCTGAGTATAAATACAGATCTGAGCCTCAATTATCACTTACAGTCAGAAAACTCTATAACACCATCCTCTATAACCACATTTCACAATAACAGTCATGTTTTCTGTGGAACCGATCTTTCACGTGTTGTATTATATGTTCTCTATAGCAGCCAAAAGATATTGGGACAAACGATGCTGCTATAGAGAGGTTTGAGTTGTATCTTACTTTTGGTATTTTGGTATGGAGGAAACTATTTCAGTGGACCAGTTATTTCCACAAATAAGATCTTCGACACGAGATTCATAATTTTGGGAGGTCCAAAATGATCATGACACTAAAATATGAAGCAGAAGTTGAAACAAAAATGGAAAAAACCTCGTTAGTTTGAGTCTGAGGCTGCTGGATTCAGAAAGTTGCAGGGAGTTGTTTGAGGTGGCTGCCCCTCTCTGTCATTCTTACCATCCAATGACTAAGTTGCACGAACTCTTCACTTTCGATGATGCACCCGTGTAGGATTCTCCAAAAATACTCTGCTTTTGGAGAATACGACATGCACTTGTTGACATTTTTGAAGAGTCTGAGCAACATAGGCCAGTGATCACTCAAAATTTCTCAATTTCAAATCACTCTTTAGCAAAATAAGCACATTCTTTACTCACAGATGGTTGAGCCTTGCTATAATTTGGCGTGGCAGCTTTTGGGGGTCTTATGAGATGTTGGAGCTATTTTGGTTTCTGTGTCTCATAAAGGCTCCTTAAGCTTGCAGCCATGGCGGGGTTTAGCTTATGTCTGGGAGAAGGCGAATCAAAGCTGTTAGAATATGAGTAGGAATAGGAATAGCATATAAAATCCTACTTGGAAAAGGATTGTAATGTAGTGTCCTATTAGGAAAAGAATTGAAATGTATTGTCTATAAATAGGGCCTCAATGTAATAATGTAGTTACAACAATTCAATAATATTTTTCTCTTATATTTTCTAACATGGTATCAGAGCTTCCATGATCTTGATAAAGAATCAAAGAGTTTCCGCTTCTGGCCAATGATTACGTTAGCAAAAGTTGGGTTACTGGCTCGTTGTGTATCTTTCTAGTGACTATTTTCTCATATCTTTGCGTAGCACCATACATCTGTCCGGTGACTACTTTTTCATATCTATTTTTCTTAGCATCGTACTTCTTTTCGGAGACTATTTTCTCATATCTGATTTGCGTAGCACCGTGTATTTTTCCGAACTACTATCTCATATCTGAGTTGCATAGTACCATGCATCTTTCTCGTGACTCCTCAGATTTAATTTACATAGTTCCGTATGTCTTTCCGGTGACTCCTTAGATCTTTTTCAGTAGGGTTGTGCCATTATTCCGACCCTGCCCATATAATTTCTCTTTTCCAGTAGGATCGTGCCGTCATTCCGACCCTACTCATATAATTTCTATTTCTCAATAGGGTCGTGCCATCATTCCGACCGTACACATATTTCTCTTTTTCAGTAGGGTCGTATCATCATTCCGACCCTACCCATATACTTTTTTTTTCCTTAGATTGTAGTCACTTTTCAGCCATCAAATCTAATAATCCGGCGTGTGAGCATGTTTCGGCTAAGTTTCCAGTGACTTTCATGTTCAAGATCTACTTGTCTATTGATTTCGAGATGACCCGTATATTTTATACCAGTTTTCGGCAATTTTCCAGCGACACATCGACTTTACGACAATATTTACTATTTTTTGGATTATTTTTTCAGTTTGTTCCGTTTCAATTAAGGTTTCCCAGACGTCCAAAGCAGTCCTTATCAGTTTTCTTGCAGATATCTTCACCAAGTTCCTGACTGATTCTCATATTAGTTTCATCCATAACAAGCTTGGTACATATGTCTTCTATGCAGCAGCTTGAGAGGGAGTGTTAGAATATGAGTAGGAATAGGAATAGCATATAAAATCCTACTTGAAAAAGGATTGTAATGTAGTGTCCTATTAGGAAAAGGATTGGAATGTATTGGCTGTAAATAGGGCCCCAATGTAATAATGTAGTTACAACAATTCAATAATATTTTTCTCGTATATTTCTCACAAGAGCCTCCCAAATTTCTATTTGTCTTGAAAAAATGAGGTTTTTTATACTACACAACTTATGCAGCATAACTTAATTCCTTCAGAACTTATGAGCCAAAAGTTCTCTAAACCTACCAGGTGGCTTTCCAAACAGGTCCTAACTCATTATAGCCTCCAATCTCCTTCTGTAAAGAGTCTTTACTCAAGAATGAGGATCAGTTCATCCCAGAAGGAAGAATGGGGTCAACAGAGAACAAACAAATGGATTTCTTAGAGGGTGGTTGCCCTCTCTGATTGGCCTATGATTTCTCCATCCTACCAAACCAACAATTCTCCGTTGCTATGGCAGCAGTATTACTAGTCAATAATACTCCCTCCAATACATTTAACTTGTCTTGAAAACTGTCCACAAATTGCTATAGAAAAGATGGAAAAGAGGCAGTGATGATATTGCTGGTGATTTTGGGCTGAAATTCGTGGCATGGAGGAAACCCAACTAGTATCTTGGCAGGGCAAAACCTGAATCATGCCAACTGGTTCATTTTGCAGCCATGTGTTGTTGTCGTCTTCTCTTTTGTGCCAAACCCCACCCACCCCCACCCCTTTTTGAGCCTTAATTTCAGATCTGGATCCAGATCCTCGTTTGATGGAAACCCAGTTCATCTTAGCTCAATAGACTCAGGCAATTGGAGAAAAGTGAGGATTTTTTTCATGGTGGTTGACCATTCCGGTATGTCAGTGATTTGACTGATTTATTCTTTGCTCTAATCAACAGCCCTTTTAGCTAGTGATGTGATTTCCTGGATTTTAGGGACTTATACTTTACATTGCATTGGACATAAAATTGTAGTTTCTTTAGAAACTGAAGTTTTACCCGCACATAACTTGTGCAGTGCTATCAAAGGCGTGCTTAAACCCTGAAGCGAGGCTCAAAACTTGTTGAGCGCTTCGCCTTGCTTAATGTGTGCTTCTTTGTCGTCATAAAGGTTCTAGACATACTTCTCTTTTCCAATGAGCCTCTTCTGAAGAGGCTACATTTAACAATTGATATTTTACTTTATCGTAATTCTTTTTTCAATTTCTTTGCTCATATTTTTTCATCTATGTTTATAATTATAAATATATATATATATAAATATATATATATATATATATTTGTATTTTTCTCCCTTTGCACCTTTTCTCATTAAAGCCCACGCTTTATTTGCACTTTGCACTTCATTAATGCGCACAACTTTTTTAATTAAAGCCCAAGTTTTGAGCCTCGCTTCAATAACTTGTGCAGTGTTATCAAAGGCACACTTAAGCCCTGAAGTGAGGCTCAAAATATGCGTTGTTTACGATATGCAAATATAAACTTATGTCTCGCGAAAAAATTGTTTGTTGTAGCGAGGGACATAAATTAAAGACCAACACAAAATAGGGACAAAAGTATGAATGGCCCATTAACAGAAGCTCAGCCCAGTATGAAGAATGAGGCCAACACGGAAAAAAGGAAATTATTTTGGAGGATGGTTGCCCCCTCTGATTGACCTATGATTTCTCTAACCAAACCAATCAACCCTTTCCGAAAGTGGAACAAGAAACAATATTTGTTGCGATCGCCTTCAATGGTCGCGGTGTAATGCTCATGGCAGTAATACTATTCAATTTCTGATCATTCTGAGCTACATTTAATTGCACAGTTTGAACTTATGACTAATGGTCCATAAGTTCTTTAAGGGTGCGGGGAGAAAGTGCAAATGACCCTCCGAGTAGGTCTCATTTGTTTTATGCTTGTTCTTTTAAGCCGCTTAAATAAAGTGCATCCAAACAGGTTTTTATTAAGTTTTCTTATTTAGGTTGTTCAAACGGGCTCTTTAGGCTAACTTCCCATTTTTGTCAGAATAGACTGATGATATTGCTAATCCGGGCTCATTTTTGGGACATGGAGACTATCTGACCCGTATCTTAGTGTGGCAGACCCGGATGGATTGTAATTGAGTCTTCTCTTTCACATGCAACTGATTCTTTTTGTGCCATGGTGGTTGCCGCATTTTCCATGTTCTATTATTTCATTTGTTCATCTTCTTGTATAAAAGTTATAGTCGTAGTTTTATTCTGAGGATGGTTGCCTTTATTCTAGCTAAAGATTATAGTTGGCTATAAATCAAGAAGCTTTTGCTTTTGGGTACGCATCAGATCTTTCCACTTGAGTTTTGCAGGGTTTAAAATGTTGACTTTATGTGTATTTACATTTGTGTGGTTTCCAAGAACGCCATAACTGCTTCTGGAAGCAGCAACAGAAGCACGGCTGCATCCATATGATGTTACATTGCCACTCTGCTCGGTCTGAGCACAACTGCTATATACACATCCGATCTTTCTTTCATGATTCTTACGTCTATTATTTAGAATCTAAGGTGCTCTTTATGTTGAGTGGCTTGTTGTAGATTGAATGAAGGTTATGGTGTCTCCAATTTCTCATATTCATTTGTCTACGTGCAAAGGTTTTGGCCTGTCCATAGTTGAAATCTGATTCCATGTAGATGAATTTCAAACAAATTGGATTCAGCATAGAACTATTATTCCATGTTGTTGAAGAGCCAAATATAATTTGGTCATGGAGATAACCTTTCAAAGATTTCTTGGAATAATTTGGTATAAGTTGCATCAACTAAAGAATGATCACATTTTCAGTGTGGTTGACTTTTTCCATCATGCCTATGATGTCTATTTTCTTGAATTTGAGTTATATGCGCTGTCAACGTGAATAATATTTTACAGTATCAGGTCACATGTTGTGGCAGGTAGTTTGTCTTGAACAATATACATTTTAAGGCGTCTTACCTATAGATATCCTCTCAGCGACCTGGTAGTGTAAACTTATTCATACGGATGGTATTTCTAAAATAAACTCATTTTCGTTTTGCTCTAACCTCAACAGCTCTTTATTCTTTATGTATATGTTTGTGTAACCAGCCTCCATATATTAAGTACTATTTTGATCTTTTTCTCTGACTGTTAATACTCTTTTCTCATAGGTTGCACATCAACAATAAAACCATGCAACAATGTGCTGGAAAAAGGAAAATAACACAGCCGTGATGATAATTTTACTGATCAGGTTGACTCGGGCATTGTTGTTTTACCCCTGTATCTTGGTGGGGCTACCCGGACTATATGTTTTGCAGTCGTGGCAGTGTTAAAGAACTTAATGCCTGAGATCAAGTGCATACCATGAGCCTCAAACTTCCTAAAATGATCTGCAGTTTTCATTTTCATCTTTACTTTGGAATTGCAGGGGACAAAATCTTATTCATTCTTACTAGTAATGGTCAAGTCTTGGACTGAAGTATGTTTTAATTAATATTAGCCTTTTTACCTCTTAATGTCTTTGATAAAGTCTATCCTTTTTTTCTTTCTTTCCAGCAGCTCTATGGTTAGGTGGACTATGTCAGAGATGACAATGACAGTAGATATTTTGGAGTTGTCGGAACAATATGGGCAGCCGCGTTAGGCAGTTGTTGGTGGATGAGCCTCAAAGGCCTCGGCGTTTTGAAGAAGAAAGCAGCTCCATCCAGAAATGCTGCTTTTTCATGTTTTTTTGTAAATTTAATTGGTACCTCTTACTGCTACTAGCAGGAGGTGGAGGTGGCAGGTGTCCCGTGGAATTAGTCGAAGTGCGTGCAAGTTGGCGGAAACCACACTTTTTTCTTAAGAATTGAGTCGCCTACACTTCATTTTAAAATTTTTTTATCACATATAATTCAATCTCATAACTCTCTAGTTCCATCTATAAAGTGTCTCCACTCTACTCAAGTACATGAGCATCATTTCAGCCCAAAATGAGGTCAACTGAGAGAATGGATTTTCATGGGAGGGTGGTTGCCCTCTCTGTTTGGCCTATGATTTCCACCTAAAATCAACAACCCTCCCTTCCTCTCATTTTCAATGTACTCTACTTTGGCATTGATACCAACAGTATAGTATAGTACTACTATTATTATTATTACTACTACTCCCTTTGATACATTTTGTACTTTTATTTTGAAAAAAAAGTCCACAAATTGCTACTACCAAAAAAAGAGGAGAAAATTGAAGAATAGGTGTCTTTTAAGTTTGTATTTGGAGAGGCAACGATGATGATGATATTTATTATTTGTTGTGTGGTAATGATTTCTGGGCTGAAATTATTATTATTATTATTATTCGGGGCAATGGAGAAATCCCGACCCGTATCTTGGCAAGGCAAAGCCCGAAACCCAGTTTGTTTTGCAGCCATGGCGTTGTCGTATTTTTCTCCATTTGTTTCCCCCATTTTGCACACATCTGAGCCTCCCTCTACTTGACAAATTTGGATCCGGGTCGGAAAACGGAGTTTTTTTTTTTTTTTTTTTGAAAAAACAACATAAATCCAAAAAATCTACTTAATTATAGAAAATTTTATATTTTGCATAAATACTTAAATCCCAATTTTGTGTCTGTCGAGATATATTATTAGCTTATGCTACATTCAATGAAATTATATTTTTTCCTTTGTAAAGATACATAATTAGCTCCATTCATCTTTTCCAATTTTGGGACTGTTGATACATAATACATTCAACGATATACATTTTTTCCTTTGTAAAGATACATAATTAGCTTTTGATATATTTTTTTTTTGATTTTGGGTCTGATACATACTCACTCCGTTCGCTTTTATTTGTCACTTTCTTAATTGCATTTCTACTTTTACTTGTTATTTTTGACATATCAAGAAAAGACAACTTTTTTTTCCTATTTTACCCTTAACATTAATTGTTTTTTCTCCAAATTAATTTCAAAACACAATTTAAACATCATTTAATAGGGATTCTATAGTAACATAGCCGTGTTATTAATTGTTTTTCTTAATAGGTGTGTCAAGTTAAATTGTGTCAAGTAAAACCGAACGGAGGGAGTAATTAGCTCCCGATACATCCAACGAAGATACGCAATTAGTTGGGATTTTTGTAATTACTTTGTAAGAGTGGGGATTTGTGTAAATATGGCAAGTCAAGGTGTATGTTTATGTTATTTTTTTTATGGGGTGTAACTAGTAATATTAATGTGATGTGACCAGAATGTTATGGTTTGAGTCGTGGAAATAGCCTCTTGCATAAATGCGACTCTATGCAATAGACCTTTGTGTCCGGCCCAGCAAATAGTGCGAGCTTTGTGCACCAGATTGTTCTTTTTTTAGGGTGGTTGGCCATCTGTGGTATGTGAATGATTTCATGTTTGCTTTAATCTGGTATGAAGAAGAATGTTTTCTATGGGAAATATTTTCCAAGAAAGCATCTTTTAGGAAAATAAGTGGTTTGTGTTTGGTACGTAAATAAAAAAATCATTGAAAAATAAAAGCAAATAAAAATTTTATCCTAAAAACATTTGTATATATCTAACACAAAATTAGAGGATGAGTAGTGGGGTAGGTTGATGGCGTTGTGGTGGGGGAGAGGTAGAGAGTTGTCGGGTGTGGGGTGGAAGTGGGTGAGGGGTGGGGTTTGCTGGGGTGGGTGGTTGTAAGGGTGAGAGTAGATAATGTCACTTGTTTTCGCTACATTTATTGAGGAGCTTATTTTCAAGAGCTTGTTCTTCTAAGAAAATGTTTTTCTAAAATTTTAACCGAACATGAAAAAATAGGAAAATGTTCTCTGAAAAATATTTTCTTCCATGAACACACCCTAATTGCATGTTTTTGGGGCATAAGATAAGTTCTTTAGAAATTGAAGTTATACCTGAACAAAAATTGTAGGATATACTATATGAAAATATAAACTTATGTCTTGACAAAAAGTTGTCTGTTACGAGAGGGGCATAAATTAAAGGCCAGCACAAAATAAGTGCAGTAAGTGTGAATGACCCAGTGATGGAAGCTCAGCCCAGGATGAAGAATGAGGCCAACAGGGAGAAAGGAAATTTCTTTTGAGGGTGGTTGACCCCTCTGATTGGCCTATGATTTCTCCTTTAACCAAGACAACCACCCTCTGCAAAGGTGGAAACAAGAAGCTGTGTTTTCAGAGGCGCGCTTATGTCCCAGCGAGGCTTAAAACATGTTTAGCGCTTCGCGTTACTTAATGTGCGCTTTAGTGTCTGTCATCAAGGTTCAAAGGCATACTTTTCCTTGCCAATTAACCCCTTCTGAAGAGGCAACACTATAAAAGGGCAGTCCGGTGTACTAAAGCTACCGCTATGCGCGGTATCCGGGGAAGGGCCCCACCACAAGGGTGTATCTTATGCAATTTTACCTTGCATTTCTGCTAGAAGCTGTTTCCAAGGCTTGAACCGTGACCTCCTGATCACATGGCAGCAACTTTACCAGTTACTCCAAGGCTCCCCATATAATTGATATATCACTTTATCGTATTTTTTTCCAATTTCCTTGTTCATACATTTGTCATTCTTCTTATAATTATTAGTCTTGGACTAGACATATTTATTTGTATTTTTTCTCCCTTTTGAGCCTGTATTCGTTAAAGGTCATACTCTATTTGCACTGTGCACTTAAAGCCCAATGGACCTTTTTTTTTGCGCTTTTTTCTTTTGACAATAGGGACAAGAAGCCATATTTGTTTCCATCACCTTCAATGGTAGCGATGTGATGCTGACAGCAGTAGTACTATTCAATTTTCTGATCATTTTGAGCTACATTTATTTGCAGTTCTTTAAGAGCGCGAGGCAAAAGTGCAGTTGACCCTTTGAGCTAAGGTCTCATTTCTTTTATGCATATGCTTAAAAGCTCCTTAAAGTAAGCCCATCATATAGGCTCTTTTTTATTTTTCTTATTAAGGTTGTTCAAACCGGCTCTTTTGGAAAAGTTTCCATTTTTAAGGCAGTGATTATATTGCTAATCGGGGCTGATGTTTGGGGCATGGAGACAATCTGACACATATCTTGGCATGGCAAACCCAAATGGCTTGTGATTGAGTCTTCTCTTTCACATGCAACTGGTTCTTTTGCAGCCATGACGGTTTTCACCCTCTCTTGGCCCCATTTTTTGCAGCTCTGAGCCTCAGTTTCCAACTAGTCTGACTGGACGTCTAAGGATTTGAAGAGTTCTGAACCTAAATGACCAAAAAACCATCTGTATGCACACACACACAAAAAGACACATCATGAGAATATGTCAAAAATGGTCCCTTATTGTGACGGTGATGATCTTTCAATCTATCCTCTTGAGCTAGTAATTGAGCATTGAGACTACCCGGCCGGTATCTGGGTGGGGCAATGACCCAGATGCTTGTGATTTTGTTGCATACAACTTGTGAATATTTGCAGCCATAACTTGGATGGACTTTCTTTGCCTGTGCATAAATACAAATCTGAACCTCAATTGTCACTTGTGTCTTCCTATGAGCGTATTTGATATGGAGGGAAGTGTTTTAGTGAATCAGCCTTAAAGTGTCTATTTTGTGTATAACAGCATACCTGGTGTGTAGGGGTGGGCGTTCGGGCGATTCGGTCTGATTGTTTAATATTGATTTAATTTATCGGTTTTCGGATCGACAAAAATGACATCCGTAACCAAACCGAAATAAATTCGGTTTGGTTCGGTTTTTACAAATTCGGTTCGGTTATTTCTGATTTTTATTTCAGTTTGAAATATTAAAGTAGTTAGCTTCTCTTTTTCATAATTGAACATTTAAAATTGATGATTTTTTTAGAAAAATTATTTTTTTCAAACCTGTTTTTCATTCCCAAATATAAATAACTATAAATAACTCAACATGGATGAAACGAAATGAAATAATCATAAGCTTAACATAATACATAACGTCATTAATCATTACATATAATATCACCTTATATAAATAGTCTACAAAACAACACAAAACTCATAAAAATAATCTATGAAACAACATACTTTTTGCATAATAGTCCATAAAACAGTCCAAAGTCACTAAAATAGTCCATAAAATATTTGAGTCACTAAAACAATCCATAAACAATCTGTGGCGTATACGAATTTGCTGTTAAATGTTAATTGTGAATGTGAATTACTAAATATTATATATATATAATATTAAAAAGGGGCAGCCCGATGCACTAAAGCTACCGACCGCTATGCGCGTTGTTCGGGGAAGGGCCCACCACAAGGGTCTATCGTACGCAGCTTTACCTTACATTTCTTCCAGAGGTTGTTTCCAATGCTTGAACCCGTGACTTCTTGGTCACATGACAGCAACTTTACCAGTTACTCCAAGGCTCCCCTTCTATATATATATATATATATATATAATATATATATATAAAATAAAATATATATATATATTATTTATTTATTTATTTATAAATTTTTGATTTTTCGGTTTAATCGATTTTTTTTTAAAAAATTCAAAAATCAAATCGAAAAACCGAAATTTTAAAATTACAAATCGAATCTGATCTGAAAAATAAAAAAATCAAAACCAAAATTAAATTTCAGCTTGGTTTTTCAATTTTTCTGATTTAAACCAAAATATGTCCACTCCTACTGGTGTGATCTGGAACATGGCTACCTTGTGTCATTCCTACAAATAAGATTTTCGACATGCTGCTCGTGTAAGGTGGTTGACTGGATTGTTTAACGAAATCTTCAAGACGGAAAAAATGCCCGAGGCTTGGAGGTGGAGTACCATGATCCCTCTCTATAAGAATAAGGGTGACATCCAGAGTTGCAATAACTATAGGGGGATTAAGTTATTGAGTCACTCTATGAAGATTTGGGAGAGAGTGGTCGAGGTGAGGATGAGACGTATAGTGTCTATTTCGGAAAATCAGTTTGGATTTATGTCTGGCCGCTCGACGACGGAGGTAATTCACCTGGTACGGAGGCTGGTGGAACAGTATAGGGAAAAGAAGAAGGACCTGCACATGGTGTTTATCGACCTGGAGAAGGCATACGACTAAGTCCCCAGGGAGGTGCTTTGGAGATGCTTGGAGGTGAGTGGAGTCCCACTGGCGTATATCAGAGCAATTAAGGACATGTATGATGGAGCGAAAACTCAGGTGAGGACGGCGGGAGGAGACTCAGAGCATTTCACTGTCTTGACAGGATTGCATCAGGGATCTACTCTTAGTCCCTTTTTGTTTGCTTTGGTGATGGATGTGTTGACGCGGCATATTCAAGGGGAGGTGCCTTGGTGTATGCTTTTTGCAGATGATGTAGTTTTGATTGATGAGACGCGAGGGGGTGTGAATGACAAATTAGAGGTGTGGAGATAAACGCTTGAGTCTAAAGGGTTCAGGTTGAGCAGAAGCAAGACCGAGTATTTGGAATGCAAGTTTAATGACGTGAGGCTGGAGAATAAGGTGGTAGTGAAGTTGGAATCACAGGAGGTATGTAAGAGGGATAGTTTCAAGTATCTCGGGTCCGTGATCCAGGGTAACGGCGAGATTGACGAGGATGTCTCGCACCGTATTGGGGCGGGATGGATGAAGTGGAAGCTCGCGTCGGGGGTGTTGTGTGATAAGAAGGTGCCGCCCAAGCTTAAAGGCAAATTCTACAGGGCGGTAGTCCGTCTGGCCATGTTGTATGGAGCGGAGTGTTGGCCAATTAAGAACTCCCACATCCAAAAAATGAAGGTGGCAGAAATGCGGATGTTGCGTTGGATGTGTGGGCTGACTAGAGGGGATAGAGTTCGGAATGAGATTATCAGGGAGAAGGTTGGTGTGACCCCAGTGGAGTATAAGATGCGGGAGGTCCGATTGACATGGTTCGGACACGTGATGAGGAGGGGAAGGGATGCCCCGGTTCGTAGGTGTGAGAGGCTAGCGTTGGATGGTTTTAGGCGGGGTAGGGGTAGGCCGAAGAAGTACTGGGGTGAGGTGATTAGGCGGGACATGGAGCAGTTACAGCTCACCGAGGACGCGAATTAGGGCAGAAGGCTAGGGTCAGTTTGGGTCGCTAGTGTAGGGAATTACTTGGTGGGGGTATTATTCTTGTTATGGTACCTTGTTCCATGTTTTATTACGAATCTGTGTGCTTTTCTCTGTTTTTTATTACTTATGGGTGCCGTATTTATTGTTATGAAATCTTGTTCTGTGTTTTACTATGTATTTGTGCGGTATCTCGTGTCTTGAGCCGGGGGTCTATCGGAAACAGCCTTTCTAGAGGTATGGACTGCGTACATCTTACCCCCCCCCCCAGACCCCACTAGGTGGGAATACACTGGGTTTGTTGTTGTTGTTGTACTCATTAGATGGTCGAGCTTCGCTATATCTTCGCGTGGCAGCTTTTGGGGGGTCTTGTGAGATATTGTAGCTATTTTGGTTTCTGCCTCTAGCAAAGGCTCCTTGTGCTAGCAGACATGGTGGGGTTTAGATTATGTTGGAGAAGAGGTGAATCTAAGCTACCCAAATATCTGTTTTGTGTTGAAAGAATTGATGTTTTTTATACTCCATAACTTAATATCTACTGAATTTACGAGACAAAAGTTATCTAAACTTACCAGGTGGCTTTCCAAACAGGAACTCCTTATAGCCTCCGATCTCCATCTATAAAGAATACTCAAGAATGTGGATCAGTTTGGCCTAGAAGGTAGAACGAGACCAACAGGGAGAACAAAAAAATGGATTTCTTGGAGGATGGTTGCCCCCTCGGATTGGCCTATGATTTCTCCATCCCACCAAACCAACAACCCTCATTTGCTATAAGCATCAATAGTACTATTAATTATTACTCCCTCTGTTCCATTTTTACTTCTCTTGAGAATTGTCAACAAATTGATATATTAAAGAGGCAGTGATGCTGATATTTGCTGTGTGATCTTCTGGGCTGAAACAATTCAGGGCATGGATAAAAATGAGTCATATCTTGGCGGGGCAAAACCCGAAACCTGGTTTATTTTGCAGCCATGGCATTGTCGTTGTCTTCTCATCTCCTATCCCCCCTCACCAAACACGCACATATGTACACACATCTGAGCCTCTATTTCAAATCCAGATCTGATGGGTAACCCAGTTCATTTTAGCTCAAAAGATGTAATGACTTGAGAAATGGCAATAAAATGAATGCAGTCACTCGAGTTCGAAACTAGAAAGACAGAGAGCGAAATAACTAACACTAAAATCAATGGCCACGATCAGAATTCAAATAGTGAGCTTCGAGGGCTCAGATGCAGCCAGCTGGACGAGTTCTGTTATAAAGCCTAAAAAAACTCGTTTGGCCGAGTATTATGGCATAATTGGTATAGTCCAAATTCCCTCCTTTTCTGAATCATCTCGTCTCTTTTTCTATCCTCTAACCTGATTCTATTCTATTTTATTCTACAGGTTACAAGCTCATCTATGGAGTCGAGTAGATTGTTTTCCATATTTTTAGTTATCCTTTAGTTTTCATTAGTTGTAATCATCATTCAATATCAGTCAATATACTATCAGAAAATTGTCCCAAAAATATTGTGATTACTTTTTTTTAGCTTTTGAGAATTGAGATCATAACAATTGGTATCAGAGATACAAACCTGTCTCGACTGTGGGTAGTAATTCGAAGAAGATATTTGCGGAATTTACTATGGCTGAATTGGTTGAACGAAATAATGCAAATAGAAGGGCCCTTATGGATGGAATGTCAAGAATAGTTGTGAATGTTAAACAATGGCAGATGGTGGTATGAGGATTGCATATGTAGTGTTGACTGCCAATGCAACTCTTGCGTATATGGTTGCATACGCAGTGTTGACTGCCAATGCCACTTTTGTTTTGATGATTGTTCGAGGAAAAAGAATGAAGGAGAAAACCATGGTCGAACTGCTGAAGGTTGAAAATAGCAGTAAGATTGATTCAAAATACAATGAAGACCAGGTGTTCGACGAATGTCCTCAAAGGGCTGAATCTGAAGTTCTACTTGAACTTCACTCCATCCAAAATACAAACACCACGAAGATCGATATTGTGAACTCACATTTGGATTCACAACCTTATGTTCTTATTGTTGAGGATACAATACCAAAATTGATGGTCCCAACGATCTGTCCGGTGCTTATAATTTCACGACCCGCCTTGAGTGTACACCTTGGTCAATTTCAATTGAGGTACTGAGTTTTCTATTTAAACACATGGGACATAAGCTTGACATGGATCTTGGTGACAAGCTATTCAATATAAAACTGGAGAGTGATATTACTTACATGTTTTGTTTGCATAGATCTTCTGATAACATCAATTGAGTGTGGGATACTGGATGGCAGTTGTTTATGCATTTCCCTATTGTGCATATTGGTTCTATTTGTTCAGTTTCTGCCATTTCAATATATAACTATGATTATAGTGGTATAGGAGGCCTATCCTTACACGTAACAACGTCATCCAGGAAGGAGATAATATTACTTTGGGGCTCAATTTTGCAATTAACCTTGCTTGATGATTCTAAAAAGGTAACCGCAATTGATTTGTTTGAACACAATTGGTCAGTTGAAAGGTGTACCATCTAGAAAGCTTCTCAAAGAAGGGATTCAGTCATCGCTAGAAGTTTGTCTACTGCTAGAGCAAAGTGTTCCCTGGAAAAACTACTACATATTTGTAGACTGTCATTCTTGGTTATTTGATTTTATCCTTCCTATTGCAATGTACTCGTGTGCTCATAACTTTTGGCGTAGACTTGAAGATGGCAAAGCTACATGGTTACGGACTACTCAAAGAGAATTACTAGTGAATTGGTCAACCAAAACTGAAGTTAAGTTAGGAACATTCAACACTAGGCAGGGAACTAAGGGCTCAAGACAATGTGAAAGGAAGCCTAACTTTCTAAAATTGGAATACTTGTTAGCTTCTTGTCTTGCAGCATTTTTGCCTTTGGATGATGACTTTGAACTTCTTCAGCCAAGTTCTCAGGATGCATCGCTGAGTCATGGCTTACACAAAATGGAATACAATGGAAGTCATTCGAGTAGGATGTGGCGTTCTATTGACTTGGTATTTCGAGAGAAATCGAAGGATCCTCCAAATATTGTGTTGAACAATTTGTTTGTAGATACTCGTGGAGGTATAAGGTTACATCATTCAAGTTATGACTTGGATTTATCTTCAAATCAAGAAGGATGGGAGAACACAGTGCAAACAAGTTTCTTTGCGCTTGATACTTGGGTTGTGCCTTGGAGAGACTCTAATTTCTTCTCTGGCAATAATTTTGATCCTCCAAAAATTGTTGCATCTTCATTGAGCTTTTATAACGTGCGTGAACTACCTACTTCAGAGGATAGTCATCTGCAGAACTATATGGTCCCTAAAGAGAAGATGATACGCATGAAGAAAGCTACTTATGGTTCTCAAATAGCAGTCATAGATGATAGAATTATAGCCCTTTTACGTCTTCTCTATGTGACTTCCGTGTATATTCTTGAGGATTACAAGTTCCCATTTGATCCAGAAGGCATTGGTATTTCATTTGGTGGTCCTTCACATCAATTCTCATTCGATCCTGGAAGAGGATAACACCCTTGAGGATTTGGTGTTCTTCAACAAGTGGGGTGTTCTAAATTTCAGATTTTTAGCTCATCCTTGAGGTCAAGGATTATTTGAAGAGCAAGGGTATGTAATGACTTGAGAAATGACAATAAAATGAATGTAGTCACTCGAGTTCGAAACTAGAAAACAGAGAGGGAAATAACTAACACTAAAATCAACGGCCACGAACAGAATTAAGTTAATGAGCTCCAAGAGCTCAGATGCAGCCAGCTGGACGAGTTCTGTTATAAAACCTAAAAAACTCATTTGGCAGAGTATTATGGCATTACTGGTATAGTCCAAATTCCCTCATTTTCTGAATCCTCTCGTCTCTCTTTCTATCCTCTAACCTGATTCTATTCTATTCTCTTCTCTTCCCTTCTACAGGTTACAAGCTCATCTATGGAGTCGAGTAGATAGTTTTTCATATTTGTAGTTACCTTTAGTTTTCATTAGTTGTAATCATTATTCAATATCAATCAATATACTATCAGAAAATTGTCCTAAAAATATTGTGATTACTCCTTTTTAGCTTAGCTTTTGAGAATTGAGATCATAACAAATCATTTCCACCAAAATCAACAACCCTCCCTTCCTCTCATTTCCAATGAACTCTACTTTGGCATTGATGCCAACAGTATAGTACTAATATTATTACGCCCTCTGATACATTTTGTACTTTTCTTTTGGAAACATAGTCCACAAATTGCTACTACCAAAAAAAAGAGAGGCAATGATGATGATATTAATTATTTGCTGTGTGATGATGATATATGGGCTGAAAATTATTGTTATTATTCGGGGCAATGGAGAAAACCCGACCTGTATCTTGGCGGGGCAATACCCGAAACCCGGTTCGTTTTGCAGCCATGGCGTTGTCGTATTTTTCTTCTTTTTGCTCCCCACTTTACACACATCTGAGCCTCCCTCTATTTGATAAATTCAGGTCCGGGTCAAAAATGATTTTTTTTAGAAACAACATAAATCCCTACAGTTTTCTTAATTATAGGAAATTCTGATATTTGCATAATCACTAAAATCTCAATTTTGGGTCTAGCCCCCGATACATCCAATGAAATACATTGTTTTCTTTACAAAAATACATAGGTAGCTTCCGATACTTTCTTTTTTATTTTAGATGTGTCGAGATACATAATTAGCTCCCGATACATCCAAAGAAGATAAGCATTATTGGGTATTTTTGTACTCCCTCCATTTCAAAAAAAATAATTTACTTTCCTTTTTAGTCCATTTCAAAATGAATGACCCTTTTTTTTTATAATATTTTAATTTCAACTTTACTCGTGACGTGCTTAAAACCACAAGATTGAAAAACATTTTGGTACATTTGATACAACTGTAATTTAGGACCATAAGAATAAAAAATCTTCTTTACTTTCTTAAACTCCGTGTCAAGTCAAACTAGGTCATTCTTTTTGAAACGGAGGGAGCAATTATTTTATAAGGGTGGGGATTTGTCTAAGTGTAACTGGTAAAGTTAATGTGATGTGATCAGAATGTTATGGTTCAAGTCGTGGAGACAGCCTCTTGCAGAAATGCAGAATAATACTCTATGCTATAAACCTTTGTGACTGGCTCTGTGGTATTGGGAGCGTTGTGCACCGGGTTGCTCTTTTTTCAGGGTGGTTGGCCATCTGTGGTATGTCAATGATTTCATCTTTGCTTTAATCAATAGCTCTTTTTAGCTTTTGCTGTAATTTAAGGTGTTTTTGGTATGGTATGGAGGAGAATGTTTTCTATGGGAAATATTTTCGAAGAAAGTATTTTTTAGGAAAATAAGTGGTTTTGTGTTTGGTATAAATAAAAATAAAAAATTGTTGAAAAATAAAAGTAAATAAAAACATTATCCTAAAAATATTTGTTTATTTATATCTAACACAAAATTAGAGGATGAGTAGCGGGAGAGGTTGATGGTGTTGTTGTGGGGCAGAGGGAGAGAGTTGTAGGGAGTGGGGGGTGGGGTGGAGGTGGGTGCGGGGTGGGGCTTGCTGGGGTGGGTGGTGGTAAGGGTGAGAGGAGATAAGTCACTTTCTTTTGCTACATGTCACTTGTTTTCGCTACATTTATTGAGGAGCTTATTTTCAAGAGCTTGTTCTTCTAAAGAAAATACTTTTCTAAAACTTTAACCGAACATGAAAAAATAGGAAAATGTTTTCTGAAAAATATTTTCGTCCACAAACACACCCTAATTGCATGTTTTGGGGACTTAATGTTAAATTCTTTAGAAATTGAAGTTATACCCGAACAGAAATTGCAGGATATTACTATGCGAAAATATAAACTTATGTTTCACCAAGAAGTTGTTTGTTACGAGGGGCATAAATTAAAGACCAGCACTAAATAGGGGCAGTAAATGTGAATGACTCAGTGATGGAAGCTCAGCCTAGGATGAAGAATGAGCCCAACAGGGAGAAAGGGAATTTCTTTTGAGGTTGGTTGGCCCCCTCTGATTGGCCTATGATTTCTCTTGTAGCCAAACCAACAACCCTCTACAAAGGTGGAAACAAGAAGCTGTGTTTTCAGTGGCGCGCTTATGTCCCGAGCAAGGCTTAAAACATGTTGAGCGCTTCGCGTCACTTAATGTGCGCTTTATGTCTGTCACCAAGGCTCTAAGGCATACTTTTCCTTGCCAATTAGAGGCGACACTAAGCAATTGATATTTCACTTTCTCGTAATTTTTTTCAATTTCCTTGTCCATACATTTGTCATTCTTCTTATAATTATTAGTCTTGGACTAGATATATTTTTGTTTCTTCCTCCCTTTGAGCCTGTCTTCTTTAAAGCTCACACTGTATTTGCATTGTGCACATAAAGCCCAATGGACCTTCTTTTTTGCGTGTTTTTCTTTTGATAACAGGGACGAGAAGCGATATTTGTTTCCATCACCTTCAATGGTGGAGATGTGATGCTGACAGCAGTAGTACTATTCAATTTTCTGATCATTGTGAGCTACATTTATTTGCAGTTCTTTAAGAGCACGAGGCTAAAGTGCAATTGACCCTTCGAGCTAAGATCTCATTTGTTTTATGCTTATGCTTAAAAGCTACTTAAAATACTAAGCTCATCCAAATAGTTTTTTTTTTCCTTATTAAGGTTGTTCAAACCGGCTCTTTTAGAAAAGTTTCCATTTTTAAGGCAGTGATTATACAGTTAATCGGGCCGATTTTTGGGGCATGGAGACAATATGACACATATCTTGGCATGGCAAAATGGCTTGTGATTGAGTCTTTGGGGCATGGAGACAATATGACACATATCTTGGCATGGCAAACCCAGATGGCTTGTAATTGAGTCTTCTCTTTCACATGCAACTGGTTCTTTTGCGGCCATGACCGTTTTCACCCTCTCTTGGCCCCATTTTTTGCAGCTCTGAGCCTCAATTTTCAACTAGTCTGACTGGATGTCCAAGGATTTGAAGAGTTCTGAACCTAAATGACCAAAAAAACATCTGTATGTGCGCACACACAAAAAGACGCATCATGAGAAAATGTCAAAATGGTCCCTTATTGTGACGGTGATGATCTTCAATCTATCCTCTTGAGCTAGTAATTGAGCATTGAGACTACCCGGCTGGTATCTTGGTGGAGCAATGACCCGGATGCTTGTGATTTTGTCGCATGCAACTTGTGAATATTTGCAGCCATAGCTTGGCTGGACTTTCTTTGCCTGAGCATAATACAAATCTGAACCTCAATTGTCACTTGTGTCTTCCTATGAGCGTATTTGATATGGAGTAAAATGTTGTAGTGAATCAGCCCTAAAGTGGCTACCTTGTGTACAACATCCTTAGGGTGATCCCTGGAATGTGGCTACATTGTGTCATTTCTACTAATATGACCTTCAACATGAGGCCCATAATAAGGCTGTGATGATTCTCATTCTTTACTCATCAGATGGTTGAGCTTCGCTGTATCTTGGCGTGGCAGCTTTTGGTGGGTCTTGTGAGATATTGGAGCTATTTTGGTTTTTGCCTCTAGCAAAGGCTCCTCGTACTAGCAGCCATGGTGGGGTTTAGCTTATGTTTGAGAAAAGGTGAATCTGCACTACCCAAGTATCTGTTTGTGGTGAAAGAATTGATGCTTTTTATATTACACAACTTATGCTGCTTAAGTTAATATCTACAGAACTTACGAGACAAAAGCTCTCTAAACTTATCAGGTGGCTTTCCAAACAGGTAGGCTCCAATCTCCATCTATAAAGAATCTTTACTCAAGAATGTGGATCAGTTTAGCCCAGAAGGTAGAATGAGACCAACAGGGAGAACAAAAAAATGGATTTCTTGGAGGGTGGTTGCCCCCTCTGATTGACCTATGATTTCTCCATCCCTCCAAACTAACAGCCCTCCATTCCTATAGTATCAATAGTACTACTAATTATTACTCCCTCCGTTCCATTTTTACTTTTCTTGAAAACTGTCCACAAATTGCTATATTAAAGAGGCAGTGATGCTGATATTTGCTGTGTGATGGTTCTTCTGGGCTGAAAAAATTTGGGGCACGGAGAAAACTCAACTTGTATCTTGGCGGGGCAAAACCCAAAACGGGGTTTATTTTGCAGAAATGGCGTTGTTGTCTTCTCCTATCCCCCCCCTCACCAAACACACATTTGAGCCTCTATTTCAAATCCAGATCTGATGGAAACCCAGTTCATTTTAGCTCAAAAGACTGAGGCAATCAGGAAAAAATTGGGAATTTTTCAGTCTCTGGTATGTCAATGATTTCTTGTTTGATCTAATTAACAGCCCTTTTTAGCCTTTGCTGTAATTTCCTGGATTTTGGGGACTGTACACTTTACTCGCTCCGTGCACTTCAACATATATATTTTTTAAATCATATTAACATGAGAATGGATTGTAACTTATATTATTTTTTGTATAATTTTCAAATATCTAAATTTAAAATTCAAAATATTGCATTAATCAAAGGAGCTGTTTGGCCATGAACCAGCAAACCAGCAATGGTTGTTGCCGTCGCCTTCAATGCTCGCAATGTGATGCTGATGGGAGTAATACTATTCAATTTTCTGATCATACTGAGCTACATTTAATTGCAATTCTTTAAGGGCATGGGGCAAAAGAGCAAATGACCCTCTGAGCTAAGGTCTTGTTTCTTTTATGCTTATGCTTAAATGCCGCTTAAAATAAGTCCTCGATCCAAACAGACTCTTGTTAAGTTTTCTTGTTAAGGTTGTTCGAACAGGTTCTTGTGGAAAAGTTTCCATTTTTGCCGAAAGAGGCATTGATGATATCGGTAATTTGGGCTGATTTTTGGGGCATCTAGACAATCTGACCAGTATCTTGGCATGGCAAATCCGGGTGGCTTGTGATTGAGTTTTCTCTTTCACATGCAACTGGTTCTTTTGCAGCTATGATGATTGTTTCCTTCTCTTTGCCCTATTTTTTGCAGTTCTTAGCCTCACTTCCAACTAGTCCAACTGGATGTTGAAGGCTCGAGGAGTTCAACAACAACAGCAAACCCAGTGTATTCCCACAAAGTGAGGTCTGGGGAGGGTAAAATGTACGCAGTCCATACCGCTACCTCCGAAGAAGTAGGGAGACTGTTTCCGATAGACCCCCGGCTGTTTCCAAAGGCTCGAGGAGTTCTAAACCTAAATAACAAAAAAATCCTCTGTATATGGACACAAACACATAATGAGAAAGTGTCAAAAATGGTTCCTTACCGGGACAGTGATGATCTTTAAATCTATCCTCTTGAGCTAGTAATTGAGCATTGAGAGTACCCAACTGGTATCTCAGCTGGGCAATGACCCGGATGGCTGTATTTATTGCATGCACCTTTGGAATATTTGCAGCCAAGGCGTCACCGGAATTTCTTTGCCTGAGCATTACAGACCTGAGCGTCAATCTATCAGTTCATCCCAGAAGCAAAAATGAGGCCAGCAGAGATCAAAAAATGGATTTATTGGAGGGTGGTTGCCTCTCTGATTGGCCTATTCTCCGTCCCACCAAACCGAAACCCTCTGTTTCTAGGTTTGTGCAATTTCCAATAATACAACAACAACAAACCCAGTGTAATCCCACATAGTGGGGTCTGGGGAGGGTAAAATGTATGCAGTCCATACCACTACCTCCGAAGAAGTAGCAGCAGTACTATACTAATACTAATACTCCCTCCATTCCACTTTATTTTTCTTGAAAACTGTCCAAGAGTTGTTGTAGAAACGTTTCCATCTTTCTAAAGAGGCAATGATGATATTTCCCGATGATTCTGGGCTGGAATTTGGGGCATTGAGAAACACGACTCGTATCTTGGTGGGGCAAACTTGAAGCATGCAACCGGTTCATTTTGCAACCATGGCATTGTCATTGTCTTCTCCTCTTTGCCCCATTTTCCAGATATCTGAGCCTCTATTCAAATACGTATTCAGATCCTTGTTTGGTGGAAACCCAGTTCGTTTTAGCTCAAAAGACCGAAACGATCTGAGAGAAATGGGAATTTGTTTTCCACGGTGGTTGACCATCTTCGGTATGTCAGTGATTTCTTCTTTGCTCTAATCAACAACCCTTTTAGCTTTTGGTGTAATTTCCTGGATCTTAGGGACTTGCACTTTCCACAGCAATGTACATAAAATTGCACGTTCTGGGCACTTAAGTTCTTTATAAACTAAATTTATGTCAAGTTTGCAGCCATGGCAGTGTCAAAGAATTCAATACTCTGAGATCAACTGCTTTATTCAAAACTTTTTAAAGTCCTCTGCAGTTCTCATTTTCAGCTTTGCTTTGGAATTGCAGTGGACAAAATCTTATACATTCTTACAAGTAATTGTCAAGTTTTGGATTGAAATATGTTTTACTGCAAGCCTTTTCACCTCTTATGCCTTGATTTTTTGTCTAACCTTTCATTGCTTTTTTTTTTTAAGCAGCAGCTCTATGGTTAGATGGACTATGCTCCAGATGATGATCGATATTTTTCAGTTATTGGAACAATGTGGGCAGCTGTGTGTTAGGCAGAAGAAATGGTGGAATTTGTTGCCAGCTTGTATATGGTGGATAAGCCTGAAAGGGGAGGAAGGTTGAGTGTTTTGAAGAGAAAGGCAGCTCCATGATTACTTTTTTTTTTTTTTTTTTCCATATTTTTGGTGTAAAGTTACGTGGTACTTGTTACTAGTGGAAGGTGGTAGATCCTGTGAAAATAGTCGAGAAGCGCTCAAGCTAGCGGCGGCAAACACGATTGTCAAAAAAAAGAAAAAAGTGAACAATCATGATGAATCTTACTAGACATTATGGATTCCGCGTAAAGATGAACTAGGCATGTTTAGTTGCTGTTTGTTTCTTTTATTTGTTTTTGAAATCTATACATGGGTTTCCGCACACACTTTATGCTAGCTGATTGTATATATAGTGTAAATAACAATAAATTCCACCATTTTGAAATATAATCATCTTCTCTCCCTTTTTTTTTTTATTTTCTTTATGTATTTGAACTAATTAATTTAACCATAACTAAAAAATAAAATATCTGCACTAAATACATACATAACACAATTAACTTTATATTTATGGAATTGTAATTAATGAATTTTGTAAATTCAGTAGCAGCTTTTTAATTACAAAATTTGTAACACAAAATCAATTTCAACAATCAGAATTAGAAATTGAGGTATTTCGACAGTTGCCTTTGAATGCAAAACTTGAAAACATAAAACAATGTTTAATATTCATGTCAAATATTCTTTCATATACATAACAATGCTATATATATAGGCTGAAATAAACACATCTTAACTTGTTTAACAGTCATATACATAACTGTGTTATAACACGTATAACACTGTTAATGCATAACATATACATCCCTCTGTAATGTATTTGTTTTGAAAATACAACAGTCCAAAAATATGTTTCAACACATGCAAAAAAGAAATATATATGGATCGATATACATAACTGTGCTATGTATAACACTATTAATGCATAACATAACTCTATAATGTATATGTTCTGATATAAACGGTCCATTAGTGTTTGTTTCACCACGTATACATAACAAATTTAAAGTATATGGGCTCATGTACATAATTATATTATGTATATGGGCTCATGTACATAATTATATTATGTATATGGGATGAAGTAACAACAAATTTCATACATATGTATATGATGTGACATAAAAACTCTCGACAATTTCAAATTTCATACATACATACCTTTTCTTTTATCCTCTTTTTTTTTTCTTCCAACAAGAATGATATCACCAGCATCAATCCAAACTCTTAGCAAGACTATTTCGTGCAACATTCTCTTTGTTATCAGATATAACTAGTTGATTTTGAAGCAAATGAACACCAATTGCTTCACCAATAGTGTGTTGCTTCCATTGTTGCTGCTACGATTTTGTTTGAGTCCATTATTCAAGGGATTATCATAAAGGAAATTGTATGAATTTGAAGGAGGAAGTGGGTTTGCAGTCTTCTTGAAATCAAACATTTTGAACACCCCACTTGGTAAAAAAAAAAAAAGCAGAACAACAGGCTACATAAAATAGTATTCTTGATTTCTTGTTGTGTTCTCGAATTCTTCGTCCGTTTTATATTTTTCCTCGAGGGGGGGGGGTGATAGCTGAAGAAAAGTAGGGGCGGTGACTCTCATCTTTGAAATTTTCAGCCGAGCTGGGATGCACAAGTGTATTCCCAGTCATGGCGGTTGATCGGGGGGGGGGGGGGGGAAGGGGGCATTGGTTTGTTTGATCATGACTGGACATTTAAAATTGGTGATTTTTCTAGAAAAATAATTTTTTTCAAACCTATTTTTCATTCTCAAATATAAATAACTCAATACATATGAAATGAAATGAAATAACCATAAGTTTAACATAATACGTAACTGCAGCAGAAAACTCGATACTCGTTGTTTTGTCTCCTCATAATACGTGGTTTTCCAAGGTTGACCTTGGGCCGAGATATCATCAGTTGAAAGTCAGGGAGCAAGACATTCGAAAAATAGCTTTCCGAATAAGTTATGACCATTTTGAGTTTGTGGTTATGTCGTTTGGACTAACAAATGCTCCTGCAGCCTTTATGGATATGATAAACAGGGTCTTCAACAGTACTTGGACATATTTATCATTGTCTTTATAGATGACATACTGGTGTATTCCAGGAGAGAGGAGGAACATGCAGACCATTTGAGAATAGTATGCAGACACATAAGGAACGTCAATTATATGCGAAATTTGTAAATATGAATTTTGGTTGGAATCTGTTATCTTCTTAGGGCATGTTATCCAGGGGTTGGTATTCATGTTGATCCTCAGAAGACTAATGCGGTGAATCTTGGCCTAGTCCCATCACTCCATCTGATATCAGGAGCTTTTTGGGTTTAAATAGATATTATAGAACGTTTGTTGAAGGGTTCCCCTCTATAGCCGCCCTATTAACTAAGTTGACTCAAAAGAAAGTGAAGTTTATATAGTCAGATAAGTGTGAGAAGAGTTTCCAAGAGCTGAAGGATAAATGGACTTCATCTCCAGTGTTCGCTTTACAGGAAGGGTTAGACAGATTTGTGGTATTTGTGACGTTTCTAGAGTTGGGTTAGGTTGTGTGCTGATGCAAAATGGGAGAGTGATATCTTATGCTTTCAGGCAACTTAGGGATCACGAAACAAATTGCCCAACTCACGACTTGTAGTTAGCTACCGTAGTATTCGCTTTGAAAATTTGGAGGCATTACCTCTATGGTATGCATGTTGATGTTTTCACTGACCATAAAAGTCTTCAATATGTATTTTCTCAACGAGAGCTACATTTTTGTCAAAGAAGGTGGTTGGAGTTACTAAAAGATTATGACATGAGTGTACTCTATCATCCGGGTAAGTGATGATAGGCGAATTTACGCGCCTATATCAATATATTTTGCCCATATTTTAGCCTAGTTTTGAGAACTAATTATCTATTTCATGCACTTTTAGTCCTTTTTCCTGTAAATGAGCTAACAAACATGATTAGGAAAGTTTCAGGTATAAATGATGCAAAATTCACATTTTATGGCTTACTTGACGCAAAAGAAAGCTCACGAAGGAAGGAAAGGGAGTTTACACGCCTAAGGACCAAAACTGCTGCATGAAAACTCTGTCCCGGGCTAAAACAGCATTTCTGAAGACTTTGGGGACTTACAGACACAAAGCTGGATTTTGACAATGATACATTAACCTAGTACAATTGGGTTATGTATTTCATTAGTTTATTTGGATTAGGAGAATGTTACATTAACCTAGTACAAATGGGTTAAGTATTTCCTTAGTTTAGTAGGATTTGGTTATTTATTTCATTAGCATAGTAGGAGTAGGATAGGAGTATTATAAATACCCTATCATGCTAGAGATTTTAATCAAGTCCTCCCTTAGTGGAGGCAACTCCTCCCTTCATTCAAGAAATTCATTCTTAAACTATTAATTTTCTTCCATCTTTCTCATCTTCCACTACAAACACTTCTAATCTATTCTTCTATTCTTAAATTCCACAACAAAAGAATCGTTACTTGCTAAGGAATCACCAAAACCACACGCCAAACACCTACTATTCACGCCATCCACCATGCAAAACGTGATATCCTTCGCATTCATGGGTAACTAAACCTCTTAGTTGGGGTTATGGAAGCCGAATGAGTTACTATCTATTGCTATGAGTTTGTGAGTTCAAGACACGTATATTGCTTATATCATTATTCTCTTCATCTTAAATCTACAATCTTTGCGGTTTCAAACACATGAACACGCCATTCTAACATCTAACCTGTTCGAGAGAAAGGTTACTTGTCTAGAAAAGAAGACGCATAGACTAACGCCAGTCTAACATTTAACTTGTTCGAGAGAAAGGTTATTTGTCTGGAAAAGAGATAATGTCAAGGTAGTAGGACACCCTTTCCTATTAAAAAGCTAGTGCCGTAACTGGACTAACCTCTTGGAGAATTCGTACTGCTAGACACACTTTAAGCTCGAGAGAGTTAAAGTGAAATAGTCCTTGTTTAGGTCGAGAGACGCTTGGATTTACCATCGACTACAATTCTCTATAAGCAATTGCATGTCAAGACTCTACACACTCATAACCAATAGAGACGTATACCTCTGAAGGTGGACATAACCCCAACGCTTCAATTCTCATTGTTTACAACCAACGTGACAATCTTTCTCTTTTTACTTTATTATTTTCAGCTTTCATTTCATTACTTTGGTTACTTATTACAATCCCCCCTTCTTACGAGACTTGCACCAAAAGTCTATTAATTTTGCTTACTTGTTGACCAAGCTATTCCCTGTGGGATCGATACCCAACCCAGGTTGGGTTCTATATTTGCTAACGACCGCTTTACACTCCTCCGAGAGCTGTAGATTGAGCGTTATCAAAAATTGGCGCCGTTGCCGGGGAATACGAGTGTCAATCAAGTTTGTGATAATTACTAAACCCTTTGGTCAAAGATTCTCGTACTTTTACTTTTAGTTGTTGTTTTTGTTTTATTTAGGTTTATTCAGTGCATCAATGGAGGCACAACGTGAAAGGATGGCTTCTCAAGTGCATCAACAAAATATTGATAACCGTAGGCGAGCAACAAATCTTGACGATGAGGATCTGGGCGATGAAGAGCTATTAAACCCACAGCATACTGCTGAGATGGCGACACCAGCAAACAGAAGAGATCGTCAAGCAAGATATAGGCCCGAACGCCGAGCTGTGCATATACTGTTCGATGATGATGAAGATGATCTTGATGGACCTGGTGCCACCGGAGCTATTATTCTTCCGCCATTGGCACCCGGAGCAAAGTTTAATATCACTAGCGCCATGATTCAGCTTTTGCAACTCAAGGGATTATTTGGTGGACTAGCAGGCGATGATCCGAACATGCATCTGATCAACTTTATTTCCACATGCAAGTCATTCGACAATCCGGGCGTTGGACAGAATGCAATTCGATTACGTCTATTTCCATTGTCTCTGTCTGGGGAGGCAACTCTATGGTTGAATGGGCTGACTCCTGATTCTATTACTAATTGGAGGCAATTGAAAGACGCTTTCCTAGAAAGATTCTTTCCGCCATCCAAAAGAGCACAGTTGAGAGATGAGATCATAAATTTTCGACAGCTTCCAACTGAAGCTCTCCACGAAACATGGGAGAAGTTCAAGACGAAGCTCATGCGGTGCCCAAATCACCATATGACCAAAGACCACTTGATGGAGATATTATACAGAGCTTTGAATTCGGTGACTAAGTCAGTGGTTGATAATGCGGCTGGAGGATCTTTTATGGACCTCACCTTTGGGCAGGCAAGCCATATGCTAGATCGGATGACAAAGCAAAGTAGAGCTTGGCATACCAGGGATTCTGAGGTAACAAGCCCCACTTTATCTTTTGGCATGACTGCAGAGCAGAGGCGAAGACAAGAGGATCGTGACCAAGACATGGCTCACATGAAAATGCAGATCGATCTTCTTACTAAGCACTTATTATCAGGGAAGACCGAAAAAGTGAAAGCTGTAGCGCTAAAAGGAAGAGACGAATCTGATTCTGAAGCGGAGGCCGACTACTTGAACAATCAGAGGGGTTTCCGTGGGAATGCCCAAGGAAACCAAGGTCGGAACCATTATGATGAATCTGGAAACAAAGACCAAGGTAGTTGGAAGAACAAAAATGAAAAGAGTGGTTTGTACGTTCCCCCTGGTAGACGTGATACCACCACATCTAATTCTGGGAGTATGGAAGACATGATGGCTAAGTTATTGAAAGGAGTGGAAGCAACGAGCGCAGGAGTTAAGGAGGTGATTGATGATTTGTCCTCCATGAAGCAACTAGTTGCTTCTCATTCCACTTCTATCAAGCAAATAGAGCAGCAATTGAGCCAACTTTCAGCAGCATTCAATCAAAGAAAGGCTGGCACCTTACCAAGCGATACTGTGAAAAACCCAAAGAATTATGGGTCATGCATGGCCATCACTACCAGAAGTGGTAAGGTGCTGGAAACTTCAGCAAACGGCAAGCAAGTGGTTGACGAAGTGGTACGGTTTGATATATGCAAAACAATGAAGCAGCCCAGCGATATGAATGAGTCATCTGTAGCTGATGTTCATTATGAGGATACGAAAGCATTATCTATAGAGAAACAACCTACTGTTGAGCCATTGTCTGCTGCGCTACTGAATGTTGAGCATGAGGATAATGAAGATTATGAAGAACTTATGGGTGATCTAACAGAAATAGAGTCTTATACTCCTAAGAAACCGGATTGTGATCTCAAGAATCAACCAACAGCGAAGACTCACTTTGACGAGCCACCAATGCTAGAATCGCAAGAGCTCCCCGATTATCTAAGGTATGTGTTCTTGGAAAGTAGAAATATACTTCCAGAGAGAGCAGATGATTTAAGTGAACAGCACGTAGAAGCTCTCATCTCTGCTCTGAGGAGATACAAGAGAGCTATGGGTTGGACTATTGATGATATAATTGGTGACTCTCCGGAGAAACGTATGAGCCAGCTCGAAAAAGATCGCGTGACCACAGGTAAGCCTCATTGTCGTCTAAATCCTTTTAGAAAACGATCCATCACTTATCTCGACGAAGTCTAAGTACTCGAGGTAACTATGTCGAGCCACGACAATAAATAAGGCGCTAGATGGGAGGCAACCCATCGTTTCATCATTTTTTCATTTTCTTTCATTCTAGTACTTGTTCTGTTTTATGAAAAATCCAAAAATAAGAGTCGTGCCACGACCAAAACTAAGGCGCTAGGTGGGAGGCAACCCATCGTACTAATCGTTTTCATTTGGTTTTGAGCAAAAATAGGTGCAAGAAGTATGCAACGAGGAGATTGATTTCAATTGACGATTTGGTCGCATTGTATGGTAAAGTCGGTAAGTTAGGAATGGTGATGCATAAGGGTATGAATTGAGCCTTTCTCACGTCATAATAGGCTTCGAGGAAGGCTAGTCCTTGGTATAAATAGGCCACGAACGATGCACAACCTATTCTATAGCCTAAAGACTCGGAATCTAGTGTGCTATACACAGTGCGCCGCCTATTCCTAGGTGTGCTTTTGACTATGCGCCGCCTATGCTATGGCATTTGAGATACTGAGACCAAATGCCATAGACTATGCGGCGCATATGTCTAGAAATGCCATAGGATATGCGGCGCATATGTCCCATTATGCCATGGACAATGCGCCGCATATGCCATTGATATGCCAAGAGATATGCGCCGCATATGTGGTGATTTTGTCCCCAAATCCGATTGTAAATGGGTCATAACCCGACCCATACTCTTCCTATATAAAGGGGACATAGTTTTACAACACAACCACATTAGAAAACACCCTAAAGGCGCCACATAACCTTCCAAATCTTCTCAAAATTTTCTTCTTTTGCTCTTCTAATTCACAACACCGTCTCCACAAGCTTCAAGCAAGTAAGTACTCTCTTATTCTTCATCGTAAGTACTACGTTGCTATGCTTATTATAAATTGCTAAATCATATAAGATTGTTGGTGATGTTCATGTGTTTGAATTGTTGTTACATAATCATGTGAGTGAACATATACGTAGGGAATTCTTGACTTATTTTCGACTTGAATTTGGTTTCAATAGCATTGTTATGATATTTGCTGAATAGATATGGCTATGAATATTGCTTAAGAGTGTTGTTTGGATGCTTACATGTTAAACTATCCCGGCCATCGGGATAAGATTATAGTGCCTATCGACTTAGGAGGTTGTGCTTGTTGTAAGAATATCGATTCCATGTGGTAACCCCTATGTCGTAGTGTTGCTATATCTACCATGAAAGTAGTCCAATGGCTGCAAATAAGTGATACAATGCTGATTTTCTTGTTGGAATACAATCCTAAAACGTATGTCGACGAAATCTGAGTAAATCGACTACGTTCACCTCGCTGATTTGTGCAACAAAACTAAGTGTGGGGTGGTACCCCTAGTACTTGCTTATAGATTGTATCAAGTGAGATTGTGCTGCAACTAACACTATTTCTAGTCTCAGGTACAATGGCACCTAAAGCGAGACAAGGCAAGGAGAAGGCTACCACCTCCCAAAAGGGCAAAAAGAGAAGTTGCAAGGACCAAGGAGAACCCTCCTCGCGGCAAATACCCCGACTCACGCTTGGAATTAAGTGGGATACTTATGAGGAACTTCTAAGGATGACGACTCTGATGATGATTCCAATGCAAGGGGTATGACCCCAGACATAGAGGATGAGTCCGACTAACCAGGTTCCTCGTATTTATTTTCCACTGAGGACAGTGTCCCGTCCAAGTGTGGGGTGGCATTGCATGCTATACTTCTATGTTTGCACCTATGTTTGTTTGTTTACTTTGTTTATTTGAGTTCGTTTTTTTTTTTTTTTTTGACGTTTTTTTTAGTTTTTTTTTAGGAGTAAAATCTTTCTAGCTTCGCATGAAATTATTTTGATAGGCAGCATGAGATTATAACAAGAGTATGTATTACAATTGTGACTATTGAGATGTTTAGGCTCTAGTTGTGACTCATTATGTGATATTGTATGATTCAATTCCTTCACTTGTTGGGTCAAGAGTCTATATTACTTCCAAATCAAGTCGACCATGTGCCTTGTGTGTGTGAGATAATAGTATATTCTATGTGTGTGGCTGATGCTAGAACTTGCCTGGTATGTATGCAAAGCGAAAATAAGGAGTGTAAGTTAGGATATGATTTAGGCATTTCTTTGGCAACCTATATTTGTTTACCTTCAGTTTTACCTACCCATGGACATCATCCTAGTTAAACCCTTTTGAGCCTTTAGCCTATTTCTTTGACAACCTTGTATGTAAGCCTAATCCATTTCTTTCAAGACCGTAATTTGATCCAAATTCCTAAGTGCTTTAAAGTGAAAAAGTCATGTGACAACATAAGAGGAAATTGGGTGAGTATGATGCTTTAAATTGCAAGGGTGCTTGAATATGTTATGAAAAAGAAAGGGCTATCATAAGAGGTATGTTGTGAAAAGAAAAAGGACAAGAAAGCTGGAAAGTGAGTTGTGCTTAAAATTGAAAAACAAAAGATGATAACAAGGGTGGAAAAATAAAATAAAGAAAGGTTGAAAGAAAAAAGTGTCAATGATACAATGTGATGTATTAAAGTGCTTAGGAACCTAGTCACTATTCTTGGCCAAAATAGTCCTACCCGTCCCTTAGCTTACGTTACAACCATCAAAAGACCTACTTGATCCTAATCTTAACATTCCGACATTTAGTGGAGTACTACATTAAGGGCAAGCCTATGGTCATCAGTTGCTACATATGAATTCTTTGTGAGAGTGAGTGCAAGGATATTTTGATACCCATGTTTGAAAATATGCTATACTTGTGAGTGATTATGGGTACTATATTGTGAGACACACATGGTTGATGAGTCTTGGATAGTTGTATATGATTCTATGCACCTTAACGTTTGCATGCGAGTTGATCACCATCACGAGTCTATGCTTGAGGTTAAATTGTTTCTACTTATAATCGGAAAGCTACTCTTCGTTGATAATTGTTGTGCTTGTCTTGAAGAATGTTTTGTGTTGTTGCTGTAAAACCCTAAGTTGATGTTTAGAAGGACCTGATATTTTGTTCGAGGACGAACAAAGCTTCAAGTGTGGGGTGTTGATGATAGGCGAATTTACGCGCCTATATCAATATATTTTGCCCATATTTTAGCCTAGTTTTGAGAACTAATTATCTATTTCATGCACTTTTAGTCCTTTTTCCTGTAAATGAGCTAACAAACATGATTAGGAAAGTTTCAGGTATAAATGATGCAAAATTCAGCATTTTATGGCTTACTTGACGCAAAAGAAAGCTCACGAAGGAAGGAAAGGGAGTTTACACGCCTAAGGACCAAAACTGCTGCATGAAAACTCTGTCCCGGGCTAAAACAGCATTTCTGAAGACTCTGGGGACCTGGACCAAAACTGCTGGATGGAAAATCTGTCCCGGGCTAAAACAGCATTTCTGAAGACTTTGGGGACTTACAGACACAAAGCTGGATTTTGACAATGATACATTAACCTAGTACAATTGGGTTATGTATTTCATTAGTTTATTTGGATTAGGAGAATGTTACATTAACCTAGTACAAATGGGTTAAGTATTTCCTTAGTTTAGTAGGATTTGGTTATTTATTTCATTAGCATAGTAGGAGTAGGATAGGAGTATTATAAATACCCTATCATGCTAGAGATTTTAATCAAGTCCTCCCTTAGTGAAGGCAACTCCTCCCTTCATTCAAGAAATTCATTCTTAAACTATTAATTTTCTTCCATCTTTCTCATCTTCCACTACAAACACTTCTAATCTATTCTTCTATTCTTAAATTCCACAACAAGAGAATCGTTACTTGCTAAGGAATCACCAAAACCACACGCCAAACACCTACTATTCACGCTATCCACCATGCAAAACGTGATATCCTTCGCATTCATGGGTAACTAAACCTCTTAGTTGGGGTTATGGAAGCCGAATGAGTTACTATCTATTGCTATGAGTTTGTGAGTTCAAGACACGTATATTGCTTATATCATTATTCTCTTCATCTTAAATCTACAATCTTTGCGGTTTCAAACACATGAACACGCCATTCTAACATCTAACCTGTTCGAGAGAAAGGTTACTTGTCTAGAAAAGAAGACGCATAGACTAACGCCAGTCTAACATTTAACTTGTTCGAGAGAAAGGTTATTTGTCTGGAAAAGAGATAATGTCAAGGTAGTAGGACACCCTTTCCTATTAAAAAGCTAGTGCCGTAACTGGACTAACCTCTTGGAGAATTTGTACTGCTAGACACACTTTAAGCTCGAGAGAGTTAAAGTGAAATAGTCCTTGTTTAGGTCGAGAGACGCTTGGATTTACCATCGACTACAATTCTCTATAAGCAATTGCATGTCAAGACTCTACACACTCATAACCAATAGAGACGTATACCTCTGAAGGTGGACATAACCCCAACGCTTCAATTCTCATTGTTTACAACCAACGTGACAATCTTTCTCTTTTTACTTTATTATTTTCAGCTTTCATTTCATTACTTTGGTTACTTATTACAATCCCCCCTTCTTACGAGACTTGCACCAAAAGTCTATTAATTTTGCTTACTTGTTGACCAAGCTATTCCCTGTGGGATCGATACCCAACCCAGGTTGGGTTCTATATTTGCTAACGACCGCTTTACACTCCTCCGAGAGCTGTAGATTGAGCGTTATCAGTAAGGCCAACGTGGTGGCAAATGCACTAAGTAGGTTGTCTATGGATAGTGTGTCACATGTGAAAGACAAAAAACAGGAATTGGACCAAGAGGTACATAGGTTAGCCCGATTGGGAGTACGTTTGCTCGATAGTGATGATGGGGGAATAATAGTTTAGAATGATTCAGAATCATCTTTGATAGTGAAAGTGAAGGAGAAACAATAAAATGACCTTATAATTAACCAAACATTAGAAATAGTCCAGCAACAGAGGGTTGAGGTTTTCTCCCAAGGGGGAGATGGTGTACTTCGTTATCAAGGTAGGTTTTGTGTTCCGAATATAGACGATTTGAGGGAAAGAATACTAGCCGAGACTCATGGTTTGAGGTATTCCATTCATCCGGGTGCTACTAAGATGCACCATGACTTACAAGAAATTTATTGGTGGAATGGTATTAATAGGGACATAGCAGAGTTTGTATACAAGTATCAAAATTGCCAGCAAGTTAAGGTTGAACACTAGAGACCGAGTAGTATGCTTCAGGAGATCAGGATTCCTACTTGGAAGTGGGAAATTGTGAATACGGATTTCATCAGAGGGTGCCTCGTACAACACGTCAGCATGATTCAAATTGGGTCATAGTAGATCGAATGACTAAGCCAACTCATTTCCTACTTATCAAGACTTCAGATACTGCAAAATATTATTGCAAAATGTATATCTGCGAGTTAGTAAGGCTTCATGGGATACCCTTCTTCATCATTTCAGATAGAGGCACTCAGTTCACTTCACAATTTTGGCAGTCTTTTCAGAATTTTGGCAGTCTTTTCAGAAGGGCCTTAGTACAAAGGTTAAGCTTAGTACTATCTTTCATCCACAGACAGATGGTCAAGCATAATTGGTACAAAGTTGGGATGACCACCTACCTTTGATTGACTTCTCTTATAACAACAGTTATCATGCTAGCATTCAGATGGTGTTGTTTGAAGCGTTGTATGGCCATAGGTGCAGATTACCTATATGATGTTTTGAAGTTGGTAAAACAACTTTGATTGGGAAAGACTCTGTTCTTGAAGCTATGGAAAAGGTTCAGTTGATTTGTGAAAGACTGGAAATTGCCCAGAGCCGTCAGAATCGTATGTTGATGTAAGGAGAAGAGAGCTCAAGTTTGAAGTGGGCGATTGGGTATTATTGAAAGTGTCACCTATAAAGGAAATAATGAGATTTGGGAAGAAAGGAAAGTTGATTCCGTGATTTGTTGGCCCGTATGAGATAGTGAAACGTGTAGGAGAGGTTCTTACAGATTAAATCTTCCATCAGAGTTAGCTGTGGTTTACCTAGTGTTCAATGTTTCGATGCTTAAGAAGTGCATTGGAGATCCATTCTTAGTAGTTTCCCTAGAGAATATTGGGGTCAAGTATAACTTGACGTATGAGGAGATTCCTGTGAAGATACTTGATAGGCAGGTCCGAAGTCTAAGGAATAAGGAAATAGCATCAGTAAAAGTTCTTTGGAGAAACTAATTGGTTGAAAGGGCCACTTGGGAAGCTGAAGAAGACATGATGGACAAGTATCCTCATCTCTTTTCTTCCAACTCAGCTCCTACTGAAGGTAAATAGTTATTTTCAGCCAAAACTCTTTCTCTTTAAGTCCGTTTAAGTATTCTTAAGTCATATTTTATGTTGTAAGTAATTGGATCCTTATGATACATGTAGGCTTGGTTAAGTTCGGTGTAGGTGTGTTGATTCTTTTCCCAAATCCTAAGTGAATCATATTCGAGGATGAATGTATCCAAGGGGGAGATATTGTAATATCCCGTGTCTGAAAGCTTCTGTGCATCATATGACTTATTCCTTTGATTCTACATACAACATACAAGTCATATGTTATAGTCGTATTTAAGATAGTGTGAAATAGTTGACATTCTGTTATAGGTACGACTCAACCCTTAAAGTTGTAAGTTTACTATATGAGTCGTATAACAATAAGTCATAAGGACAGTAGCCTAGGTTCTTTAAGTTTCTGTCCAAGTTACGAGTGAGGGGCTACAAGTCGTATTATGATATTACTAGTCATAAGTTTAGACTCGTATGTTGACCAGTGTATACCATCTTGATTCTTCCAAGCTTACGAGTCATGAGGCTAACTCGTACCTTCAGCATACGAGTTGTATGGTTGACTCATATAGACTGGAGATCAATTTCTGTAATGTTCAGTTAGAGGGTCTTTTGGTCCTTTTCCTTCTATTAATTCCCAACCCACGACTTATAACTTAAAAATAAATGTTATTTTCCTCCACTTTCAGTCAATTAACAACACTTTCCTCCTCCTATCATCAAGATCATCAAGATTAGGATTTCTCTCACTAAGTCATCTCTCAAGCCTTAAGTTCAAGCTTTCTTTACAAGTTAAGCAATTTCAGGTATGTGGGATTTATGAACAAGGTTATTCTTTCATCCTTGTGCCTAAAAAGTATGATTTTAAGAGCGAATTTACTTGTTTTGAATTAGGGTCCATACCCAAATAAACATATTCTTGAAGTATAATATTACTATGTGATTGAAAGCTTTAAGTGCATCAAGGTTTACATATATTCATGTTGTGGCTTGTAAGATTTATATTATGATTTAAATTTCATTATTTTGACCAAGATATTGTTGAAAGATTTTAAGGTGATTATTGAGCATAATGTTCTGCTATGAATTTCAATGAAATAAAGCATGAATTTCAAGTCCTAAGTACAAGTACTGAGTTTACAAGAAGTTTATGCTCTTAAGCTCCATTGATATGTTCTATAACATGATTCAAAGAAAAAATTAATCTTTTGATCTAAAGATAAGACATGAAATCCACAGTTGTTCATCTTGATTATGATTTAAAGTAAAGAGAAGCATAACTGGTTTTTAGTATATAAACCCTTATGCTATTTTAAGGTGGATTTCTTAAGTATGAGCATATATACTCTGGAGTAGTATTTAGCACCGAAAGGGAATGTGGATGAGCGTATCTTAAATTCCCAAAAACTACGAGCCACCATAGGTTAAGTTTTTTTCCAATATAGATGAAGTATAATGATCACTTAAGTTAAGGTTCTATTCTGATGGCAAGGGTAGAACAGTTCTCCTCAACTTGGATAAGACATTGGAATCTATGGTAGCTCACATAGTATATGTCGGTCAGAAGAATCTCCCATAAGAAAGACTAAAAGTAAAGATTTTAGAAACTAAGTGTTATGGCTCACTACGTTTACTCTTATGCTTCATTATCCATGTTTTATGATCTTGAAATTGTTATTTATACTCAATTCCAAGGTGAGTCATTTACACTTAGCATGCTTCATTTCAAAGTGTACAAATATATTCAGTTCTTATTTTACATATGCATTCACCTCCACATATTCAGTACATTCCAGAAGTACTAACTCACATATATGTCTATGTGCTACACTGTCTTATAATGTAGGTTCTGATGCTCGTTTCCAGCAATGTGATTGACTACGGGCATCATTACCTGCATCTTGACTTTTGGTGAGTCCTCATAGTCCGAGGACCCAGCTTATCAGACTTTTTTTTATTGATGAAAGAACTTTAGTTAATTGATTTCCGTTTTATGTTTGGGTCAACTAGGGTCTGTCCAGTGGCTCACTAGACTTCAGTAGAGGCCTGTCAGATTGTTTGTGTTCTAAGTTCAAGAAGTTTGCTTAAGTTTTCTGAAGTAAAAGATTCATATTAAGTTATGGAATGGTTTATCTTGCTTTTCTATACATGTTAGTTTACTTGTCATGAGAGTTTCAAGATGAATAGCTATCATGGGTTAGCTTAGGGCTATTCGTAGTTTTGAGCACCGTGTGACCTCCAGAGGGTACTTTCGGAGGGTAACATAAAAGTAGTCACATAATTAGATACTGCTTAAAGAAAATATTATGCAATAGAAAGGGAGTATGATTGGAGAATTAGTAAATACAAAATAAAAAAATATAAGCAATATGGTATTCTATAATATAATATGATTTGAACGTTGAAGTATGTAAAATATTTACAATTCGGTGAAGATCAGATAATATACTTTCGTCATTTCATCATATTTTAAAAAAATATTTGCCTAATCTTTGCAGATAAATTGAGTTAGATTAATTTAATATTTTAAATTAAAATTTAGATATTCATAAACTATATGTAAAGCACTATCGTTATCGATTCTCCCATTAATATAGTAAAAAAATCTTTATATATTAGTTAGTAAAATATTAATAGTAAATATTTTGGGATGAAGAAGTATAAAAATAATTAAACAAAGAGTACAAAAAGATTCATAAAAAGTTATTATATAAATCAATAACAAAAGCACATATAGAAATTCTTTAAAGAAAAAAGAGAAAACTTTCAGAAATAGCATACATATAGGCGAAAATTGGCCTGCATAGCTACAATTTCAAAAATTATAATTCGTAGACCGTGTATCTATTGTATTTGTGTCAATTGTTATCAACTGTATTTGTATAAGAATCGTATAGAATCGTATAAGAGAAAATATAATATACAAATACTATGATTAAACTATATATAATATAGAATCATATAAGTACAAATTCAAGAAATTACAAAAATACAATAATATGAAGATGGTCATAAGAATCTAACAATTATACACGATGAAATTGAGAGAGATAGGAGGAGAGTTGCGAGAACGATGAATTGGGAGAGATGGGAGGAGAGTGGCAAGAAAGAGGGGGCATATAGTTAAGTTAAGCTATGAATTGTAATTAATTAAAATTTAGTTGAGTGGGTTAAGTAAGTGCTTATGTTTGCCAACCCGTGTAGTTTTTCTAAAGAAAATGCTAACCCGACCACTTGAGGGATGTATGTGAGGACTACAAATTTGTTATGCATAAAAAAAGTAAAACATGATGCCTAAAGTTAAATTATGTCAATGAATTTCTATCAAATTCAGAAAATAAAGAATTAAAATAAAGAAAGCCTTTAAAATGATAAGATAAAAACTTTTGAAAAATAAACTAAATTACAAAAAGTAAATTTGACTCTAAAAGATAAGATCATGACATTAAAGTAATTAATTGAAACGATTAAAATTAAGCTGGAAACTTTTATGAGGACTACCAAGATCCTTGGTATATAATACTAGCCATATTTGGCTCATGCCGAGTCCGGGTCCAAAATTAATATTAAATTTTAGATTTGTAAATTTTTTATCTTGTTGCTATTTTTGTTTTTTATTTTTATTTTATTTTTATAACATTATATTAGCTATAAATATAGTTCGATAATATCTCAAAATTTCAAATATTAATCAAATAATTTATTTTAAAAAAATAGAAGTAAAATATGTAGAGTTTTATTTTAGATTTTCTTTTTAGTTTCAAACATATGCACCAAAACTATTTTTCTTTTTTATTTTAATGGTAGTTTTAGTCTTTAATGATCTAAATCGAGTTTTACCTTATGTTGAATTAACTTCATCATTTTTTTCTTAGTTCAACTTATATTGAGTAACCTATTTTTCATTAAGTTTTTCTCAGTTATACTTATACACATTCATTACAAAAATAAATAAACTCTGACATTCAAAGTAATGTAATGAATTTTTAATACTGTAAATTATTGTATGATAACATTAATAAATTTAACTTATAAATAAAGATAGAATTTAATTTAAATAATTAAAAGACTTGATCCAAGAAAATATTTTTGTAGATATTCCTTCATATAAAGCATACGAAAGAAACTGAAAAGTTACTATTTTTTTTTAACCTTAATAGTTTTTTCCCTAAAAACACATATGACGAAATTTATATTGATATTTTTCAAACATGTATGAGGCTTTCATATTTCATGTTAAATTAATTATTTTTTCCTAAATTATAAGAATATTAACTATCCCATTTTTGTTAAGAAATTCATAATCAAAAAATGTGACTAAGAAGTAGTCTGATTTTTTATTATTTAGTTTATATTTGGAGAGTTAAATTATTTTTTTTAATATTAAATTTTCAAACATTTTTAGTTATATATAAAATGTAATTTTTGATTTAATAATTAAGCATGTACTAAGTTAGAAAGGGAATGTCAAGATACTTTATTTCCTTGTCCAGGATAAATTTGTTAGAAAAGATGATAATTTGAAATAAAATTAATAAACATTTCTAGAAAATAGAACGACAATAAATTTTTAGATCAATTTTGAATTTGATTGTATAAATAATTTTTGATGGTATCACTATCATTTTTCTATGACTCTTCACTTTTGTAGCATTTAATAAACTCATATAATTGACTATTTATCAAAATGGATGAAATTTTATAGAGTAATTAAAACTTAAATTAGAAATAAAATCCCTATTCACCTCTTCCCACTTCTAAGTGGGGATACCAAACTCTTGCAACGTACCACCGAGTCTTTGGTGCTCTACCTTAACCTATTGACAAGTTGCACATTTAGCTATGAACTCCGCTACATCTCTCTTCATACCATTCCACCAATAGATCTCCCGCAAGTCGCGGTACATCTTGGTAGCACTTGGATTAATAGAATACCATTCACCATGTGCTTCTGCCATAATTCTCTGCCTCAAATCATCAACACAAGGCACACACAATCTACTTTGGTACCTCAACACACCATCTCCCCCTTGGGAGAAAACCTCTACCTTTTGGTCTTTAACTGACTCCATCTGTTTGACCAAGCTAGATCCATATCTTGCTTTTCCTTCACTTCCGAAACTAGGAAAGATTCAGAACTACTCTGAACCCAAACATTACCTTCAGCTAAATCAACCAACCTAATACCCAACCTAGCTAAATGATGAACTTCTCAAGCCAATTTTTTCTTATCATTCTCCACATGAGCAACGCTGCCCATACACAATTTACTAAGGGCGTTTGCCACTACATTGGCCTTTCCCGGATGGTACAATACACTCATATTGTAATCCTTTAACAAATCTAACCATCTTCTCTGATTGAGATTCAACTCTCTCTGAGTAAATACATACTGCAAGCTTTTATGGTCTGTGAATACAGCAACATGAACACCATATAAATAGTGTCTCCAGATCTTCAAAGAAAATACCGTAGCAGCTAAATTCAGATCATGGGTTGGGTAATTTTTTTCATGAGGCTTCAGTTGTCTAGAGGTATAGGCTATGACCTTACCTCTCTGCATCAACACACAATCTAAACCAACTCTGGAGGCATAATACACCAAAAAACCATCTGTACCATCACGTAACGCTAACACTAGGGCTGAAGTGAGTCAAGTCTTCAACTTTTAAAAGCTCTTCTCACAGGAATCTGACCACAAGAACTAAACTTTCTTTTGGGTCAATCTAGACATAAGAGATGCAATAGATGAGAAAACTTCAACAAAATGGCGGTAATAGCTAGCTAGACCCAAAAAACTCCTAATATCTGATGGAGAGATAGGTCTAGGCCTATTTCTTATGGCTTCTATCTTTTGAGGATCCATTCTAATGCCATCGGCAGAAATAATATGACCGAGAAAGGATACTGACCTTAGCTAAAATTTGCACTTGCTAAATTTGGCAAATAATTGATGATCTCTAAGAATTTCCAAGACAATTCTAAGATGGTCTGCATGGCCATCCTCACTACGGGAGTATACGAGGATATGATCTATAAACACTATGACAAACATATCTAGATACTGCTTGAACACTCGATTCATGAGGTCCATGAAAGCTGTTAGAGTATTGGTTAGCCCGAAAGACATGACTAGAAACTCAAAATGACCATAGCGGGTTCTAAAGACAGTCTTCGAAATATTACATTCCCTAAATTTAAGCTGATGATAGCCGGATCTAAGGTCTATCTTTGAGAAATAACTTACACCTTGTAATTGATCAAATAAGTCATCAATTCTAGGAAGAGGATATTTATTCTTGACTATAACCTTATTTAGCTGACTATAGTCAATGCACATGCACAAAGAACTATCTTTCTTTCGTACGAATAGGACGGGAGAGCTCCATGGAGAAAAACTAGGCCTTATGAAACTTTTATCTAAAAGATCTTTGAGTTGCTCTTTCAACTCTTTAACCTCTGTGGGAGCCATATAATATAGTGGGATAGAAATACGTTGAGTATCTGGAAGAAGGTCAATACCGAATTCTATTTCCCTATCGGGAGATACCCCTGGGAGATCTTCTGAAAAAATATCAGGAAACTCATTCACTACCTCAACTGACTGAACTATCGGAGTCTCAGACTTAGTGTCTTTAACTCGAACTAGATGTTAAATGCAACCCTTGGATATCAACTTTCTAGCCTTAATATAAGATATGAAATGACTCTTGGGAGACACTGAATTATCGGACCACTCAAAGATTGGCTCATCTGGAAACTGAAACTTCACCACTCGAGTGCGACAATCTATAGAAGCATAACAGGAATGGAGTCAATCCATACCAAGAATAAGATTAAAGTCAACCATATCTAACTTTATCAAGTCTGCTAACATAACTTTATGACGAATAGTGATAGGATATTTTTTATAAATTTATTTGGCAAAAACTAACTCACCTACTGGGGTAAAAATAAAGAAAGGCTCGAGAATCTTTTATTTATCTCAAAATTCACAGCAACTAACAGGGTCACATAATAAAAAATTGACCTGGGGTCTAATAGCACTTACACATCAAAATAAAAGACACGAAGCATACCAGTAACAACATTTAGGGAATCCTCCTGCTCCTGATGGGATAGTAAAGCATAGAACCTATTCTGGCACTGACCGCCAACAGTACTAGATGATGCGCCCTGAGAAGGGGTTGGGCGACCTAAAGAAGCTGGTGCACTATTAGCCTGAATTTGGGGACAAACATCTCTATTTACCTGTCTAGAATGTGGGCAACCTCTAATACTGCGATCCTCTTGGACACAACCATAACAACCTTTCTGACCCCACAAATATTTACCTCTATGATCCTTACCATACTTATCATATGGAAAACGACTGGGCTTCCCACTCATACTATTCTAAGATCTGGATATAGAAGAATTACCCCACTATTCCTCTCTATTACTGGATGCAGGGGCACTGGCTGAAGAAGGTGCAGGCATATATGAGCGATTCTAAAACTGCGAATGATTTTCTCCTCCAGACCTATTCTGGCCATGATCACACTGCCCTGTTCTAGCCCTCTTATTTACTGTCTCTCTTTTCCTTATATTTTCTTCCTCAATCTGCTGAGCATGCATCATCAATCTAGAAATATCCATATCCCTATTGAGCATAGCAGTCCTACACTCCTTAATTACCATCCCAGACACACCGGTCATAAACATACTCATGCTTGACCTAGGGCCAGCCATCTGATCAGGGTCATACTTAGACAACTGATTAAACTTGAGGCAATACTCCTTCACTGTCATGGAGCCCTGCCTCAGGTTCATGAACTCTTCTATCTTAGCTTTCCTCATCTCAAGTGGGAAAAATTTATCTAGGAACACATCCTGAAACATCTGCCAAGTCATAGGGGCTGCATTCTCCCCTTTACTCTTTTTCCACATCACCACCTAGTCATAAGCAACATCTTTCAGCCTATATAATGCCAATTCTACACTCTTCTCTTTAGAAATATGCATAATTCGGGTAATCTTCTTCACCTCATCAAGATATTGCTGTGGGTCCTTACCTGCCTTCGACCCAAAGAATTCTGGCGGGTTCATTCTCATAAAGTCTCGAATTCTGGCTATGGCTAAATCCACATCCTGCAGAGGTGGGACTACATCCTAAAAATTTGCCCAAAACTCTGCATGTGACACATTCTCATTCAAAAGATCCGTGGGCTGAGGTGGTTGGTTATCATTTCTATGGGCATTAGCTCTGTAAGGAGGCATATTCTATCATAAAAGAGCATGAGTTAATAGCAAATAGAGACAGTTGTAAGCATGATGGATTATGAAAGAAAAGAGGATTTTCCTAAAATGGTTCATAGCCTCTTGCTCATAGATATGGCACGCTTCACACCGATGATCAAGACTCTATGTAACGCGGCTTTTCGGACTCCCTAGAACTCTCTAAACCTTAGGCTCTGATACCAAGTTTGTAATGCCAAAAAATCTAATTTTCGGAATGCTACACGGTGCTCCGAACTACAAGTAGTCCTGAGCTAACCCTGGCTGCCTTTTAACATATCTGAATCTCAACATAGGGAAATATAAGTATATATCATGATGAAATGCAGAAAACTATCTGAATATATCTGAAAGTACTAATCTAATCAATCTGATTAAACAAATGCTGAAAATCTAAATACTAACTCAAAGGTCTAAATTTAAATCTAACAGTCCGACAAGCCTCTACTATCTGAATCTAGAGAGTCACTGGGACAGGCCCAAGCTGACTCAACTATCTGAAATGAGTAAAGACATATCTACTAGTAACTTGGAAATCTGAATAACTAAGCCCTCAAAACAATGAGGACTCACCAACTGCAGGGATGTAGATAAAATGCTCGAAGATAAATCACACTGCTGAGACTGAGGATCTGTACCTACATTATGAGACAATGTAGCACATAGACATATATGTGGATCAGTACTTTGATGATGTACTGAGTATATGGGGGTGTATGCAATAAGTAAATAATATCATCACAATTTATAAATCATGCATGCTAAACGTAAATGACTCACATAGCTCGAGTAAATCTGAAATATTAAAATCATAAATAATAATGCATATATTCTAAATATTGTGAGACATTACACTTAGTTCTAAAAATTTGTATTCTCTTTTTGTTCTCAAATTATGTAAGCTAGATGAAATATGAAGCTCATTCTGCATAGTAAATACTTTATCTCAAAAAGCTATTTTAAGAGAGGGGGCATCTATTTGGGATGTTCTTCTAACCAACATGTACACCATGTGAGCATCTATGGTGTCCCACGACTAGCCCCCGTAAGGTTAGGGTTGTTCTACCCTTGTCATCGAAATAGAACAATCTCATCTAAGTGATCACAATCTCAGTCATCCACGTAGAAGTGGGAATAATCTAAATCCTACGTTAGCACGTAGTTCTGGCATCTGAAACCGTAGTAACCTACCCATCTCGGTGCTAAATACTACTCTCATTCTTATGCTCAAAATCTTAAGAAAATCCATTTTAAAATAATCTCATGGTTTATAATGAAACCAACTCTAAAACTTATAATCTCAATTTACAAAGTGGATTTCAAGCTATTTTGACCAAAATGTCAAATCTTTCTCAATAATCTCAAAATAATCTAATCATGGAGTGCTTATAGCACAAAATTTTTTAAAATAATAATCTCAAATAGGGCTTAGTGACCCATTTATCAATCTCATAATAAAATATCTCAAAATTCATGTTTAATGACATAAAATTCATAAATCATCTTAAAATCTAGAAATTTCAGCAATATGTATAATAATATCAACATACTCATGTAATTCAACTTCTAAAAACATTAAAAATCTCATAATCTCATGAATAGAAACATAGGGTATAAACCCAACTTGAATTTCATAGGAAAACATCTAAAATCAAATAACTTTCACAAGAAAATCAAGTTTTGGGCACAAGGTCGGAAAGATTGTTCTTGGTCATAACCCCGCATACCTTAGATGTTGAACTAGATGCACAAGCTTGCTTTTTTAGACTCTTTCACACTCTTGAATGAAGATTCTTAAAGCTCTTGGTCTAGAGATCTTAAATCTTGAATCGATTTGGAGAAAGGATGGTGGAATCTTGAGTTTCTTGGAGATGAAGTTGATGAACTAGGGTTTTTGTTTGAGAGAAATAGATGAATAATCCATAAAGTGCCTTGATATTTGATAAATCTTATGTTTTTGGACGGATTGGGAGTTGGGAGATTTACCAAAATACCCTCTTTAAAATCTTAAGTGGAACTAAAAAACGTGCATTTTTTCGATTCAGGTGGCCACCGCGACGCGCCACTATCACGGTGGCTCTTTGAAAATTGGACGTACAGAAAATGGGCTCCCTCCGTAACGCGCCACAATCGCGGAGCCCTCATGTTTGTCATTTTGATCTCTGGCGCGACATGCCAGTATCGCGAGGTCACACTGAAAATTAACAAATGGGATTTTTAACTACTCCGCGATGCGCTATGGGTCCAAATGACGGTGTTTTGCAACTGAAACTTAAAATAACCATAACTTCTTACCCGATTATCGGATTTAGGAGAATCGCATATCGTTGGAAATCTTATTCAATTTCCTACACCATGGAAAGTTCAAATCTAAGGAATTTCACACGAAAAAAATATCATTCATTCTAAGAGCTAATCTTGTCATAATCGGAACAAGTTTAGGCTACGAAAATCGCGGGGTATTACAGTATCATCTGTTATGGTGATGTTGTAATGGTTGATTTTAAAAGAACTTGTACGTGTTAAGTTTTTTGACTTAATAAAATACCTTGTTTGTATGCTACGATAACATTTCGAGCCCAATATGATGCACAATTTGAAAATCAGTTTTATAAGTACTAATATTTATATTATGTAATGAAAAAAATGCATAATTACATATTGTGAGAAAATTAATATGATGCTTTATGAAGATTCTTGAATTGTTCCTTTGGAGATTTAAGAGAGAGAATACCCTCCTCTATATATTTACCCAAGCAAATCAAGAAGAATGTGAATGAAGAGAAGGTGTATGATCGAGGAATCAACATACTAAAATTAAAATGGAATTTATATAAATATATACAATAAAAATTAAAAATATACAACAAATGGTAATCTGTTGAAATAAATGTCCCATCTGTTATACTTATCTCTGAACATGTTAACAAATTACTTATCTACTACAAGTTATAACTTACAGCAGATGGATAATTTGTTATAACAGATGTCCCATCTGTTGTATCAAATATGTAATATATTGCAACAGATGAGACATATGTTGCACTTATATCTGAATTTGTTAATAGATTACTCATCTACAACAAGTTATATAACAGATGGGTAATCTATTGCAGCAAATGTACCATTTATTGTAACAGATAAAGAGATAAGTGTAATAAGTTTTTGAATTATAAAATATTTAAACATATGAAAGTTGTTGAAGTTAAGAAAAATTATCCATTATTTTCACCATTTACGTATGTTCATCATGATTTTAAAATCATTATAATTAAATTCATGCATGGAGTATATTTTTTAGTCCTTTTTGGTTTGTGGACTTTGTTCAGATCAACTTTCTATTTGAAATACATCATTTTATAAATATTGACCTTCTTATGCTCAACCTGCTCTGCACCAACATCATGGAAAAGAGGAGTTGAATTTTTCTTGTTTTAATACTTGAAATAACCTTGGGGATTTCTTCTATCGTATTCTTAACCTCCAAAGGAGTGTAGGGTTCTCTAAGACTCTTTGATGGAATGACACCCCACTTAGATGATAATTCCTTAAAAACAGCAGTCAATGTATTAAGAACATTAATCACTTCATCATATTTGTCCTTGCATTATTTACATTTACATGAAGAACAGAAGCTAGAAGAGACGCCAAAAGAGGTGATATGCCTACTAAAAGTGTCAATCCACCACATCTACCACTAAAATCACTAGTATGACCATCATTATGATCAACTCTTTTTTTAAAAACTTTTTCATGAGCATCATCACTAATTCTAACACCAACACCATTATTAACACCAACACCCACATGGCCAACATCACCAATAGGATCAACAAGAACAAGCTGACCAACTCTAGGTAGTTTTCTTTTGATGGTTGTTTCTCTAGTCAATTTTTTATCATGTCCACCTTAGAATTTGATTAGGAATTTCTAAAGTAACAAAGAATGCCATTTGCAACTCTTGATCTATAGGGATAATGTAGGAATGCACAATCTATAACCAAAAGTAGATACATCAATATTCTATATTAATTAGTCACAAAAATAGATAAATTAAATACAACCTATAAGTTGTAACAGATTGATAGCATGTTGTGACAGATGAATACAAATTACCTATCTATTACATTAGTTTGCAGTTGATTGAATAATCTGTTATCAGTTGTTCAGATATAAGTTGCAATGGATGTCTTATCTATTACAATATATTACTAGTATGTTGTAATAAATAGGTCATGTATTGCAGTAGATTATCAATCTGCTACATAATTTGCAGTAAATTGGATAATCTATTAATAGATTTAGATAAAAATTGCAATATATATGTGTGTTGCAAGAAATAAGATATCTATTGCAATAAATTACTCATTTGTTGAAATGTGTTAATTTTTAACTTAAATAAAGTTATTCTATTTTTTTTAAAAAAAATTATTGCTTCATCAAAAGGGTTAAAATGATCAAAGGCATCCACTCTTGAGTTGTTCTTGAAAATCAATCACTTAAGGATTCTTGGATTTGAAATCTCGTCGGGTAATCCTTGGCTTACTGTCGGGATGAGTAATGACTTCAAATATCCAAGTCTAAAAAATATGATGTCAACAAAAAATCAGACTAATTATTCGATAACAAAATAAATAAAACACTAAAAAAAGTTAAAAGTTTATCATGAAAGCCTAAGGAAATTCATATAAGTTTACTTTCTCCAGTGATACCTTTGCCAATCAATATTTAACAGTCAACTTAAAGCTTTCATAACTCCATGTCTAATTGTTGAATGTCTCCCAATCCTGAGCAAGTTTTAACAATTTAGGTTCTATGACTTTGTTGGGTCTCTAGCCTATAAAATGACATGCGCAAATCTAAATAAGCAAAATGGATCCTTGTACTTCGTCAACAATTTCTTTTCTTAAAAAGTAATAATTTCTTGTTTTTATAGTTCAGTCAATAATGACCACGAACTCATTCTTTTTATTTACTTTGTCTTTGCCTTTATTGATTTTGGTGGCTGTCTTTATACATGTCTTAGGTGTTGATGTCTTGCCTTTCTTACCTTTCATGATTAATTTAAATGTCTTGGATGTATTTGATTTTTTTGTGGGTGTAACAATGGAAAGAGGTTTAAAAGGAGGATGACATCTAAGTCCAGTCACTATGAAAAATTTCTTCATGTCAAAACAAATCAGCATGCCACAGTAATTTATTCATATCTTATCATCTTTTTATCCCCATCCTTTCTATTCTTAACATCCTCACCCTCATACTTAATCCCGCACTTGAGAATATCATAGACCATAGTCATTTAAAAGTGTACACTGTTACCTCCAACAGATTAAGAAAGTGTCCAAAACATCTGGCCATAAAGGAAATCTTTAAGTTTTTTTTCTCAGTGTATCTCTAAAACTATCAATAGATTTTCCATGACTGATTTTACAATGCACGAATCAATCAAATTTGTGCGATTAACCATAGGCATCTCCACCTGAAATTTGTCAATACTAAAAGTTTTGACATCATTTAAATCCTTTGATCTAAGTTCATGATTGGTCGTTGATATCTTAACATCATTATCTTCATTATCATTAGCTCTTTCCTCTCCATCTTCTCTTTTCTGTACACCATCTCTTTTCTTTTTCTCTTTATCGTCTTTTCTATTTTCAACGTCATCTTCTTTCTCAATTTTCTTTTCATCTTCTTTCTTATTTTTCTTTTTATCTTCTTTCTCACCTTTCTTTTCATCTCCTTTCTTGATTTTTTGTATTTTCTTCCTTACCTTCTGCCTCATCTCCTTTCTCACTTTTTTCATCATCTCATCTGTACTATTTATTTCATTTTATCCTCATTTTTCTTTTTATCTCCTTCTAGATTCCTACAACTTCTTCCTATCTCCCACTCATTCCTTTTATAAATCATTCTTATCTCCCACTCATTCCTTTTATAAATCATCTCTAGATCTTTCAATATTTTCTCCTTTAGTATGTTCTTCATAATCTCTTTTCACAACTTTATTTTCCTTTTGTACATCTACAGATGATAACACTTCATCTGTTTGTGAAAGAAATTGTCCAACAAGTTCATGTAATACTGACACGACTAAAATCAGGGCCTAGTCATATCGGGTATGTCAAGTCCAACCAGGACCAGAGATCACCCCCAATACCCAACCGTTAACCGTCCTATACCCCATTTTGAATGAATTTCAAACATATAATAAGATAAAATAATAACAGTTTAAAGACAACAAAGTAAGTTATAACCATGACCAAACAGTCACAACTAAATATCTGACCAATACCAATACCAATATTAACACTAATATCAACACCGTCCATGTCCATAGTAGTCCGATAAAGTCTTTAACCAGAATAAAGAAATATCTGATTGGGACATGCCCCCAACCATAGCCAAATAATAATGAATATATTCTAAATCTTGTGAGTCATTACACTTAGTTCTAAAAATCTGTATTCTCTTTTTGCTCTCAAATTATGTAAGCTAGATGAAATTTGAAGCTCATTCTGCATAGTAAATGCTTTATCTCAAAAAGTTATTTTAAGAGTGGGGAACATCTATTTGGGAGGTTCTTCTAACCAACATGTACACCATGTGAGCATCTATGGTGTCCCACGACTAGCCCTCTTAAGGTTAGGGTTGTTCTACCCTTGTCATCGAAATAGAACAATCTCATCTCAGTGATCACAATCTCAATCATCCACGTAGAAGTGGGAATAATCTAAATCCTACGTTGACACGTAACTCTGGCGTCTAAAATCGTAGTAACCTACCCATCTCGGTGCTAAATACTACTCTCATTCTTATGCTCAAAATCTTGAGAAAATCCACTTTAAAAAAATCTCATGGTTTATAATGAAACCAACTCTAAAACTTATAATCTCAATTTGCAAAGTGGATTTCAATCTATTTTGACCAAAATGTCAAATCTTTCTCAATAATCTCAAAATAATCTAATCATGGGGTGCTTATAGCACAAAATTTTTTAAAATAATAATCTCAAATAGGGCTTAATGACCCATTTATCAATCTCATAATAAAATATCTCAAAATTCATGTTTAATGACATAAAATTCATAAATCATCTTAAAATCTAGAAATTTCAGCAATATGCATAATAATATCAACATACTCATGTAATTCAACTTCTAAAAACATTAAAAATCTCATAATCTCATGAATAGAAACATAGGGTATAAACCCAACATCAATTTCATAGGAAAACATGTAAAATCAAATAACTTTCGCAAGAAAATCAAGTTTTGGGCACAAGGTCGAAAGGATTGTCCTTGTTCATAACCCCGCATACCTTAGATGATGAACTAGATGCACAAGCTTGCTTTTTGAGACTCTTTCACACTCTTGAATGAAGATTCTTGAAGCTCTTAGTCTAGGGATCTTAAATCTTGAATCAATTTGGAGAAAGGATAGTGGAATCTTGAGTTTCTTGGAGATGAAGTTGATGAACTAGGATTTTTGTTTGAGAGAAATAGATGAATAATGCATAAAGTGCCTTGATATTTGATAAATCTTATGTTTTTGAACGGATTGGGGTTGGGAGATTTACCAAAATACCCCTTTTAAAATCAGAAATGGAACTAAAAAACGTGCATTTTTCCGATTTAGGTGGCCACCGCTACGCGCCACTATCACGGTGGCTCTTTGGAAATTGAACGAACAGAAAATGGGCTCCCTCTACAACGCACCACAATCGCGGAGCCCTCATGTTTGTCATTTTGACCTCTGGCGCGACATGCCAATATCGCGAGGTCACACTGAAAAATAACAAATAGGATTTTTCACTACTCCGCGATGCGCTACGGGTCCAAATAACGGTGTTTTGCGACTGAAACTTAAAATAGTCATAACTTCTTACCCGGTTATTGAATTTTGGAGAATCTTATATAGTTGGAAAGCTTACTCAATTTCCTACACCATGAAAAGTTCAAATCTAAAGAATTCCACACGAAATAAATATCATTCATTCTAAGAGATAATCTTGTCATAATCGGAACAAGTTTAGGCTACGAAAATCGCAGGGTATTACAGTATCATCGGTTATGGTGATGTTGTAATGGTTGATTTTAAAAGAACTTGTACATGTTAAGTTTTTTGACTTAATAAAATACCTTGTGTGTATGCTACGATAACATTTCGAGCTCAATATGATGCCCAATTTGAAAATCAGTTTTATGAGTACTAATATTTATATTATGTAATGAAAAAAAATACATAATTACATATTGTGAGAAAATTAATATGATGCTTTATGAAGATTCTTGAATTGTTCCTTTGGAGATTTAAGAGAGAGAATACCCTCCTCTATATATTTACCCAAGCAAATCAAAATGAATGTGAATGAAGTGAAGGTCTATGATCAAGGAATCAACACACTAAAATTAAAATGGAATTTATATAAATATATATAATAAAAATTAAAAATATACAACAATGATAATCTGTTGAAATAAATGTCCCATCTGTTATACTTATCTCTGAACATGTTAACAAATTACTTATCTACTACAAGTTATAACTTACAGCAGATGGATAATTTGTTATAACAGATGTCCCATCTGTTGTATCAAATATGTAATCTATTGCAACAGATGAAACATATGTTGCACTTATCTCTGAATTTGTTAATAGATTACTCATCTACAACAAGTTATATAACAGATGGATAATCTATTGCAGCAAATGTACCATTTATTGTAACAGATAAAGAGATAAGTGTAATAAGTTTTTGAATTATAAAATATTTAAACATATGAAAGTTGTTGAAGTTAAGAAAAATTATTCATTATTTTCACCATTTATGTATGTTCATCATGATTTTAAAATCATTATAATTAAATTCATGCATGGAGTATATTTTTTAGCCTTTTTTGTTTTGAGGACTTTGTTCAGATCAACTTTTTGTTTGAAATACATCATTTTGTAAATATTGACCTTCTTATGCTCAACCTGCTCTGCACCAACATCATGGAAAAGAGGAGTTGAACAATAATACTTGAAAAATTTTTGGGGATTTCTTCTATCCTATTCTTAACCTCCAAAGGAGTGTAGGGTTCTCTAAGACTCTTTGATGGAATGACACCCCACTTAGATGATAATTCCTTAAAAACAGCAGTCAATGTATTAAGAACATTAATCACTTCATCATATTTGTCCTTGCATTCTTTACATTTACATGAAGAACAAAAGCTAGAACAGACGCCAAAAGAGGTGATATGCCTACTAAAAGTGTCAAATCCACCACATCTACCACTAAAATCACTAGTATGACCATCACTGCTGTGATAGATCACTTATCTGTTGAAGGCAATTAAAACTACAAATCTATTGTAATATTTTTTTCAACAAAGGAATAATATGTTCCTAACAAATGACTTATCTGTTGAAATATATTACCCATCTGTTGGAAACATCATAACAATAAATCATGATCTATATTCTAATTTATAGCTGATGGTATGGCTGTTCCCAACAGATGCTCAATATATTTCAATAGATTCTTAATATTCTAGAACATATTAAACATTTGTTAGGATATTAACTATAGTTTTATCACACTGTTTTATTTATGTCCAACATGTGGCTAATCTATTATAATAGATGAGTCATCATTGGGAATAATCAAAACACTTGCAAAATAAAACATCAACACCAATAGAGGACAACAACAAAACTCTATCAACACTATTCTCTAATGTTCAAAAACACCAACAACACCAATAAGATATCACAAATATCACCACTTGAACCATAATGTTCAAGAACTACACCAACAACACCAATATCTACAATACAATGACACCAATAACACCAATATTTATAATTTTATAATACAACAGCACCAAAAAATACCAACATTTATAATTATATAATATAATATCACCAACAACACCAATATTTACAATACAATAATTATATCAAATGTTAAGAGAGAACAAATATCACAAATTGATTAACCTCACTAACTTGGGACTACTTAACTTTGAAGAGTAGATATTTCTTATTAACCAAAACAAACAACATTCTGTTGAGAATTCTAATATTTTGAATCCATTTAATAACATAGAATATAATCACAAGCAAGTGTTCACTAAAATCTATGGTATAATCTCAACAGTTGTTGAATGTTGTCACAACAAATTTCTTCAAAAAAATTAAAATTTAAGTTTCATATTAAGAGAATAAAATACCAAAAATTAGAATTTCTCAAATTTCTCCTTCTTTTTTAAGTATAGCATCGACCTGGGATCGTGTCTTCTTAGGACTATTCTGGATGTACAATTCAATTTCGGTAGTAATAATTCATTTCAGTTGGAAAATGCAGTCAGATGTTTGGGGTAATGTAAGTGATCAAGGGGTAGTAACTCATATCACGGGAGGAAACTTTGATGATAAATTACTTTTATTTAATAGAATATTCAATTTAATACAATATTCAATTTGAAGATAAAATCGCAAATCACAGATTTGCGTGAAATCCATGTTGTTATAAAATTTCAAAAATTGTTAACCTATACTTTAAAGAGAAGACACCTTAGTTCTTTTTTTGGTCATTAATTCAAAACCCTTAATATTTTGAATATATATATATATAAAGGCTTTACCTGAGAAGACAGAAATTGACAGTTAGAATGAAAGGAGTGATGAAGAAATGAAATTGAGCTTGCCAGAGATTAAAGTCCTCGAAGGTGGATGGTCACATCAATCTGTTGTGAAATAAGGGCAACAATTATTGAGAGAGAGAGAGAGAGAGAGAGAGAAAAGACGTTTGAGAAGAAGAGAATGGTTTTGGGAGAGGTTTTGATTTTTGTGAAAAATGATTTTGGATTAATTATATTGTGGAATTAAATGAGTTGGGTTGTTTTGTATTTTAAAAAGATTAAAAAGTTTATAAAATATTAATCCAGTTACCAATTAATTTAACCTTTATTTTAAGTGGCTTTAACCTTACCCATCAAAATAGTCACCAAAATTTAGGTCTTGTTTGACTATGAAAATAATAATTTTTTAGAGTTGGAGTCTGAGTTCAAGTTATAATTGATGTTGTTTTTAGTGATGAATATAAATTTGAAGTTGTTTTTGAAATTTGTGAGAGAAATAGACGTGAAAAAGGTGAAAATATATTTCACTTGTTTTCATTTTTCCAAAATAATTTTCATTAAAGTGAAATACTTCTTATGGTCAAACACTAAGGGGCATTTGGTAGAGTGTATAAACATAATATAAGGTATATAAGTAATATTTGAATTACAAATGCAAGTATTAATAATGCTCATATTAGTTATGCAGGTACTATTTCTTGCACATTCTTTGATTTGATACATTAAAAATAATATATATTTACATAAATTTTACAAAAAAATGTATATTTACTGAAATACCCTTCTTTGTACACTCACTTTTCAAACAGATGCATCTGTTTGTGATTGTAGAGAGGGAGACTAGTGATAATCGATTGAACAAAGAGGAAGTTTTAGATGGTGTTGTAGAAGGAAGAAGATGTGATGAAACACCTTTTCTTTGGGAAGTACAAAGAAGCTAGAGAGACGACTTGTGTGGTGGGAAAAAGGAATTGGGAATTGCAATTATGGTGGGAAAAGGGCCGCTCACGTATTTTGAGGGATAAATTTGTCAATTAATAAGTTAATGTTTGTGTTAAAATTATTTTGTATTAGTAATCTATCTATAATTTATAGTCTATATAATATATTAAAAGTGTGGAGAAACTTATTAAAAGACTCTCCTTTAGATAAAATTATTTTTTTACCATTTGCCTAATATTTATTTAGCAATAACTATTTTAATTAATAATCAAATATTTAAGATTTCAAAATCAACTAAAACGAGATTCTTTTTTCCCTTATTTTTAGAAATTTGTAACCTATTTTAAACTTTTCCATTTCTAAACTTCATATGTAAAATAATTCCACGATAAAGGATTATGGTACTAAGTTTCATTTTATTAAAATTGGTTAATAAAAACTGCCGCAAGACTATTGGAGTAACAATACATATGCTAGGTACGGAGAAAACTCTGTTAGGGAGCGCTTCCCTCCGAATGGGGCCCTACGTGGCGAAAATCCAGATTAGTCGGGCTTCAATGCGGGTACCGGACACCGGATGGGAAGCCAAAAAAAAAATACATATGGAAAATAATACTACTCATATATGAGTCAAAAATTATATTCTTTAAACTTTTTGTCCTTCATTAAAATACCCGACAATAAATAAAAATTTTATTTTTAATTTTTTTTAAATTTTTATTTAATTATTTTTATAATTTTGACTCCTAAGTTATATGGAAAAAAAATGAAGGAGGTTCGAAAATATATGTAAGATATATATTACAAAAATTAATATAAACTCTTAAAATATATTGAAAGCTTAATTAATATAGGTTCCTAAAATATATGAAAAGGAGAATTAATGTTGATGGTTTTTTTTAACATATATAAACAATTCCTAATAAACACAAATTAAATCAAGTAAAATTCAATGAATATCATCATTCAGTTCTACGGTTTTCTGCAAAAATGCAACGACTGGTGAAGTAGGAAATAGCCATTTGTGATAATTTTAGAAATTCATATGTGATTCCTTCATAAGCCTCAACAGTACCTCAATGGAAACATGCCACGTCAAATACTACAGTACCATAAAATAGAATTTTGAATTGTAAGTAATTGACATACCACATTACCATAAAATAGAATTTTGAATTGGAAGTACTTTTTACTATTATATATAAGTGTGGACAGCTTAAGCTGGCAGTAGACGATTGTCGTGCTTGCTTCCAGCTGTTTGATTGCTTCGTAATTTTACTATATCACTCTTAATTAATTATTTGTGTTATTTATGTATTAAAACTTAATAATATTTAATTAAAAAAAGTGAAATGGACATTTATGATATGTCTACTTCAGCCTTAAACCGTAATTTTACTGTATTACCTCTAATTAATTATTATAAGTCATCTAAGGATTAAAAAATTAATAATATTTAATTGAAAAAAGTGAAATAGACATTTATGACATGTCTGCTTCAGCCTTCAACCATAATTTTACTATATCACTGTAAGACCCCGTAAAATCCTAAGCTTAATTCAGTCCATTTATGCTTGTCAAGGGGGTCTCATACTTAGAAGGTTTTAGATAAGTTTCCAGACAGTTTATTTTAGCCTTCAAAAGTTCGCAGTCCCATTTCGTGACTTTAATGTCCTTTAATGGTCCACATTCTTGCTAATTCATGACCAGGAAGGTCAATATGTGTTTCCAGACAAGTTTGGATTTTGCGAAACTCGTTTAGACCACGTTTGAAATCCCAAAATAGTGGACCAATGCGATCTTGGTGCGCCGCGTTGCCAATCGCGTTGGTTGATATTGTTGCAGGTTATCAGGGTCAAAGTACTGAGGCTCGATGCGATGATGGCATGATGCATCGACTATCACGTCGATGCCATAACACACCACGTCGCTAATAGTGTCGGTGTCCAGTTCTCAGTCATTTAAAAGTCGTGTCCTTAGGGTTATTTCAGTCTTTTTCCCATGTCCTTCAGCCCTCATAACACGAAATTTAGCCCTTTTTTGACTAATCATATTCATTATTCACAAAATCATCAAGAACAAAACCCTAGGACTATCAATTCAAGACTCAATTTTCAAGAGATTCCACCATCAACCTTCAAGAATTGACCAACTAAGGTATGTGAGGTGTTCATCCAAGAGTTTCTTCCACCCTTGGAGTCTAAGAAACCTTTTCAAGAACTCAAGATAATATTTTTGATGAATTTCATGATTTAGTTTGATTGTGTTCATGACTATTATGTTAATGGGTTCTCTAGTTCATGATTTAATAATAATATCTATGTGAAGTAAAGTGATATATGTGTAGTATCATGTGAAACCATGTTAAGCCCTTAAAATTGTCAATGGAAATATAAATTATGATGCTTATTTGTTGTATAGGGTTATGTGCATATGTTATGCTCACCAAGTGTTTGATGAATTGCTCATGTGAGTTAATAAGTGAAAGAAATCATGCCATGTTCATTATGTGCAAGTTGTATCATACAAGTGTTTGACAAATTATTTATGAGAATGAAATAATGCCATGTTATAGTATGTTGATACGTATTCCCCATTCATGTACAAGTAATGCATCTCAAGTGGTTGTTGAAATGTCTAAATGAATGAATGATAAACATGTAGCCGTTGTTGATCTTTTAATCTTGTGCCATGATTTATTTATTATGCTATAGAGTCTTGGGGGTACTTGTACCCGACAATTTAGCTATGTGCCTAGAGCCAGTGTCAGTTTTCATGATACTCACAGTCAAGCCATGATCAGTAAAACTCAGTCAGGCATGTAATTCAGGAAATTAAGTAAATTCAGTATTAGTCAGTAATCTCAGTGATCTCAGTAATCTCAGTGATCTCATTAATCTCGGTAATCTCAGTCAGTTATCAGATCTCAGTAATATTTAGTTTAGACCTTAGTAACTCAGTTAGCTAGCAGAACTCAGTAGCATTCTATCAGTTGATAGAATTCAGTAGTATTCCATCATTCAACAAAACTCAGTGAACTCAGTTTAGTTCAGTAAAATTGTACCATCAGTAACATCTCAATCATGCCTAGTGTGAACTAGGAAAATTAGTTCAGTTTCTATTCAGTTGGGAGTAGGATCAGCACTGAGTGAATCTAGGGATGAGGGCCCACCTGTTAGGAAGTAAAGGGTGTGATCCTTAGTAGCAATCCCTGCATTCCAGAACTACGTAGCCAGCGTAGGTCGAGATATAACCCTACGAGTCTAGGGACTATTCATCTCCTTTGAGTTTTCCTTACAGGTGGGGTTGACGGAAGAGCTCCCTATCAGAAAGGGTTTACTCACAGCTTGTCTTTACCCGTGGCATGGTACTGACACCCTTCCAGCTGGGGTTACAGGTTGGACCCCACTAATTCATATTCGGGGCATATCGGTTAGATGATTACCTCCCACAGTCTCATTTTTAGATTCAGTCTGAGTAATAAAACTCAGTTTAGTTCTACAGATATTAGGACTGTCAGATATAGTCGCTCAGCTCAGTATGGAACTCAGTTATTTCCATCAAAATTAGGACTATCAGATACAACCATCCAGTTCAGTCTAGAACTCAGATAGTTCTTCAGATTCAGAACTGTTAGATATAGTCACCCAGTCTAGTAAAGAACTTAAATAGTTTTTTAGTATCAGTATACTCAATTATCAGTTATCAGTAATATAGTACTAGTAACCTCCGATATCGGTTTCCTATAAACTCCGTAATTTATATCATTAATAGACTCAGTTATTCAGTATCCTAGTATTAGTAAACTCAAATGTCAGTACATCAGTATTCAGTATTGTCATGACCCCAGTTCTAGTTTATGTATTCATGCATGTATTTCTCATGCGTTCATGTTCATGTCATCAGTCAGTTATTATTGTTCATGCATATGAACCCTTGCATTCAACTTACCTCACTTGCATACTAGTACATTCAATTGTACTGATGTATTTGTGCTATGGTTTTTTATACCATAGGTTTAGAAATATGAGCTCCCGAGCATCCTTAGTAGATCAGACGTTCAGCAGCCAGACTAGCAGTGATTCCTCATCATTCGAGAATATCATGATTATTTTATTACTTTATTATTTTAGTAGTTCAGAGTTAGTTGGGGACATGTCCCATCAACTCCACAGTTTTCAGTCAGTTTTAGAGGCATTTAGACTACAGCATGTTTCAAACAGTTTATTTCAGTTTTGGGTATTGTTATACCCCATTACAGACATTGTTTTATATTCAGTATTAGTTCAGTTTTGAATAATATGGCCTTACAACTTATATTCTGAATATTTATAGTATATTATTCAGTGCTCAGTTACAGATATCAGTCATGGGTTAACTTGTGGTCCTTCGGGGTCATAAGCATCGTGTAGCATTTTGGGTACCATATTTGGGGCGTTACAAACTTGGTATCAGAGACTAAGGTTCAATAGTGTCCTAGGAAGTCTGAAAATCCATATCAAGTAGAGTCTTGTGCATGGGTGTGTTGTGCACCACACTTATGAACAGGAGACTATGAGATATTTTAGGAACAGTTTCCTCTCTTTCAGTATTCATGTCGTGCCAGTGAGCATGAGCTCAAATTTAACTCTCGATCTAATCCACTCTTTCTTTTATTTACTGAACATGCCTCCCAAAGAGGCTAGCGAAAGAAGAACCGATAATTAGTCAGCACCTCATCCCGTTCAGAAAGATCCCCTGGATGAACATGTTTCCCATGCAGAATTCAGGACTGCATTTACTACTCTAGCCAATTCAGTCACAGCTCTGAATGAACAGCCAACTGTTATTCCAACCAACCCAGTGGCTAATTCAGCTGCAGCCAGGATTTGAGACTTCACCCAAATTAATCCTTCCCTATTCTCCAGTTCTAAGTACGAAGAGGATCTATAGGAGTTCTTCGACCAGGTTCAGAAAGTCACAGATCATGGGAATAACTCCCAGTGAGAGTCTCGAGTTAGCCGCCTATCATCTACAAGATGTAGCCCATACGTGGTTTAAACAGTGGAAGGTAGACAGGGGTACAGATGCAGAGCCCATAGAATAGGAAGAGTTTGCTACGGCCTTCCTAGCTAGATTCTTTCCCCTAGAGTAGAAAGAAGCCAAAGTTTTAGAGTTCATCAATCTCAGACAAGGTAGCATGAGTGTGAAAGAATACTCCCCCAAGTTCACCCAGTTAGCTAGGTATGCTCTCCATATAGTAGTAGACTATAGGTCCAAAATGAACAAGTTTGTGTCTGGGGTTTCAGGTAGAGTGGTTAAGAAGTGTAGGACTGCAATGTTGATTAAGGAGATAGACATATCTATACTGATGGTCCATGCTCAACAGATTGCAGAGCAAAAACATAAGAAGAAGGAAAGAGAGAATAAGAGAGCCAGAACAGGTAGTTATAGTTCTTATCAGCCAGGGTCGCAGGGTGGTAACCATGCTCAGTATAGTTAGAAGCTTTCAGTTCCAGTTCCCTCTTTATCTAGTGCACCGTACCAAAGTTCAAAAATGACCATAGGGATGGGGCGTCAAGCTTCAAAACCTAGGGTAGTGCAAGCGTTATTCGTACTCATCCGCTTTGCGAAGAGTATGGTAAGTATCATAAGAGTGTGTATAGAGCAGGTAGTAATGTGTGTTTTGGATGTGGGTAGTCAGGTCACAAGGTTCGAGACTGTTCTAAACTCAGTCCACAAAGTCAGCACGGCCATCCTTCAGCTCAGTCCGGTCGCCCAAATTAGCAAGGTGCCAATTCCAGTGCTATCAGTGGGCAATGCCCAAATAGACTTTATGCACTTCAGTCCCGACATAATCAGGAAAGTCCTCCTGATACATCCATTGGTATGTTACAGATTTCTTATTTACATGTTTACACTTCTTCAGATTTAAGAGCTTCTTTTTCTTTTATAACTTTTTATATACCAGTTAATTTAAGGTCAGACTAGATGTTAACAGGACCTTTCTCAGTCTCCACCCAGTGGGTCAATCTATCATAGCCCGACAGGTATACAGGAACTGTCCGGTTATGGTACCTCAGAAGGCCAGGCCTTCATATTCTAGTAGTAATACCAGTATGGGTAGGAAATCAGTAAGGGGAGATGATTCCCGCCCCATTTCTATCTCAGTGCAAAGTTTTGTACTTTAGCCATCACGATACTTACGCATATATCACGTCACAGTTCTGTGAACCCAGCATATATTAACACTTTCCATAGAATCATGTGCGTTTCAAGTTCCAAGTATGAGGAATCCCAGTTCACTCAGTGTTATAAATTATGTCCCATAAACACAGAAATTACAGACTCGGGTCATGTAAATCATGACTCATGCTATGCTCCTAATGATCAGTTAAAAAAATTTAAACTATTTCACGTATATCGACAGTTTAGACCCCTTGGTGAATTCGTGGTGTTGATATTTCATCCCTCAGCCCTCAGTTACAGTGTCATTCAGTAATTAGTAATCAGTAAAGGAATCAGATAGTCCTACAGAACCATGGCCTTCAATTATCAGTTATTTAGCCATAAAGATTCAGTACTTCAGTACCAGTCTAACCCTCAATTATCGAGAACCAGCATTCAATCCTAATTACAGTCTTAGTTATGGTTACAGTCTCAATTACCATCTTAGCTACAATCTCAGTCCCAGTCCTAGTCCAGTCAGATCATAATCATAGTTCACTTTTGGGATTACCCGACCATAGCATATGGCCATCAGTTACTTAGTTATTAGTCTTTCAGTACCTCAGTTTATAGAATATTTCCAAATTATGTTGGATGTTTGGTCGTATGTTCTTAAGGTAATACAGTTTTCACTCATTCATGCTCAGTTACCTCGCGTTACCCAGTCAGTCATTACCTTCTATGTATAATACTCTATAGTCTAAGTCCAGCCTTTCAAGCTAAGTACAGTTCAGCCTTACAGACCCAGTAGTCAGTTATCAGTCATTCAGTTAATCAGATAAGTAAGTATATTTATGCATTCATCTTTTCAGTAGTCTCACTGCAGTGCATAAGGCTTAGTCACTTTATATTAGATGATGTTTCATAGGCCTTGTCTCCTAATACAAGAATCCCAGCCATGTAGCGATCTCCTATTCTGATGTCCTGCTCAGATCAGGCCAAGATTCACTTTCTCCTACAGTCACTAGAACTCTACAGAAAGAGAGTGTCATACGAACGCTTCATCTGAGTACAAGTTTCCAGTATGAGTTAGTTAAGCAGCCAGTAATTCAGTTTAGCAACCCGACAGATAAGTTTAGATGGTGTGGTTTCCCATCTTTCCATCTAGTCGCACTATCCAGAGTCTCAGGAATGTGGTCATTCTAAGATAGACTAACCAGGTAGTTAAGTGTTCAACCCAGTTCATGTATCATTCCTTAGTTTCAGATCCTAGATAATCAGTCATGATTCAGTTTCTAGGTGCCTTGTGCATCGCCTCAGTTTTTCTCAATATCTCAGCAAAGTCATCCCAGTATTTTTCAAGGGACATAGTATCCCAAGGAAGAGATACATTATAATTCTCTGAACCTTTATGACATAAATATGTAGCTCTCTCTTTTCATAATGAATCTAGTTTGGGGTAAGGAGTACTCATGAGTTTACCCTCAAACTCCGATCTCAATCGTAAGCCACGTATTCAAGGTACTTAGTTCAGATCACGATATCTAGCTCATGTATCATGTTCTAGACTCATTTATATTCGCGTATTTATGCTTATGAATATTTAGTAATTAATTTTAGGCTCATTAGGATTTTCAATTTAAGAAAACAGTCTCCCTTGAACTTAGCCAGTTTCATGCTCAGATTTCCATTATAAACTTGGTATTAATTACCATTGCATATCCAGTCATGCATTCATGTGACAGACCAGTCATACATTCATGAATCGGATATGCATGTTCAGTATAATATATTCATCTTATCAGTCATGCCAGTCATGAAATCATGCATCAGATATGCATACTCAGAATAAATCTCAGCAAATCAGTAATGTCAGTCATGTACTCCTGTTTCAGTTGTTTATGTTAAGCATGTACTTCAGCTTATCATTTTCCCCATCTAGTCAGTCTCATTCGAGGATGAATATTCTCAAGGGGGAGATATTATAAGACCTCACAAAATTCTAAGCTTAGTTCAGTCCATTTATGCTTGTTAAGGGGGTTCCATACTTAGAAGATTCTAGCTAAGTTTCCAAACTTAGTTTATTTTAGCCTTCGAAAGTTTGCAATCTTATTTCATGACTTTAATGTCCTTGAATGATTCATATTCTTGCTAATCATGACCAGGAAGGTCAATAGGTGTTCTTGAACAAGTTTCAGATTTTTCAGAACTCGTTTAGACCATTAACTAAATCCAAAAATAGTGGATCAACGCGATCTTGGTGCACCGCATCGCCAATCGCGTTGGTTGATATTGTAGCAGGTTTCCAAGGTCAAAGTACTGAGGCTCGACGCAATGATGGCGTAACAAATTGACTATTGCATCGATGCCATGATGCGCCACGTTGCTAATATCATTGGTACCCAGTTCTCGGTCATTTAAAAGACGCGTCCTCAGGGTTATTTCAGTCTTTTTCCCATGCCCTTCTGCCCTCATAACATGAAGTTTATCCCACTTTTGGCTAATCCAATTCATTATTAACAAAATCCTCAAGAATAAAACCCTAGAGCTATCAATTCAAGACTCAATTTCCAAGGGATTCCACTATCAACCTTCAAGAATTCACCAACTAAGGTATGTCAAGTGTTTATCCAGGGGTTTCTTCCACCCTTGGAGTCCAAGAAACCTTTTCAAGAACTTAAGATAATGTTTTTGATGAATTTCATGATTTAGTTTGATTGTGTTCATGACTATTATGTTAATGGGTTCTCTAGTTCATGATTTAATGACAATATCTATGTGAAGTAAAGTGATATATGTGCAGTATCATGTAAAACCATGTTAAACTTTTGAAATTTGTCAATGGGAATGTGAATTATGATGCCTATTTGTTGTATAGGGTTATGTGCATATGTTATGCTCACCAAGTGCTTGATGAATTGCTCATGTGAGTTAATAAGTAAAAGAAATCATGCTAAGCTCATTATGTGCAAGTTGTATCATGCAAGTGTTTGACAAATTGTTTATGAGAATGAAATAATGCCATGTTATAGTATGCTAATACGTATTCCCCATTCATGTACAAGTAATGCATCTCAAGTGGTTGTTGAAATGTCTAAATAAATGAATGATAAACATGTAGCCACTACTGAGCTTTTAAGCGTGTGCCATGATTTACGTATTATGTTATCGAGTCTTAGGGGTACTTGTACCTGATAATTTAGCTATGTACCTAGAGCCAATGTCAGTTTTCACGATATTCACAATCAAGCCATGATCAGTAGAACTCAGTCAGTCATGTGACTCAGGAAAATTTAGTAAATTCAGTATCACTCCAGTAATCTCAGTGATCTCAGTAACCTTAGTAATCTCTGTAATCTCAGTCAATTATCAGATTTCAGTAGTATTCAGTTCAGACCTCAGTAACTCAGTCAGCTAGCAGAACTCAGTAGCATTTTGTCAGTTGACAGAATTTAGTAGTATTCCATCATTCAATGAAAATCAGTGAACTCAATTCAGTTTAGTAAAACTGTATCATCAGTAACAACTCAGTCATGCCCAGTGTAACTAGGAAAATCAGTTTAGTGTCTATTCAGTTGGGAGTAGGATTCAACACCGAGTGAACCCAGGGATGAGGGCTCACCTGTTAGCCAGTAGAGGGTGTGATCCTTAGTAGCAATCCCTGTGTTCCAGAACTACATAGCCAACGTAGGTCGAGATGTACCCCTACGAGTCTAGGGACTATTCATTTCCTTTGAGTTTTCCTTATAGGAGGGGTTGACGGAAGAGCTCCCTATTAGAGTGGGTTTACTCATAGCTTATCTTTACCCGTGGTACGGTACTGACACCCTTCCAGCTAGAGTTACAGGTTAGACCCCACCAGTTCAGATTCAGGGTATGTCGGTTAGATGATTACCTCCCACAATCTTAGTTTCAGATTTAGTCTCAGTAATAAAACTTAGTTCAGTTCTACAGACATCAGGACTGTCAGATACAGTCGCTCAGCTCAGTATGGAACTCAGCTAGTTCCATCAGAATCAGGACTGTCAGATACAGTCATTCAGTTTAGTCTAGAACTTAGATAGTTCTTCAGATTCAAAACTGTCAGATACAGTCACCCAGTCCATTAAAGAACTCAGATAGTTTTTCAGTATATAGTACCAGTAACCTCAGATATTGGTTACATGTAAACTCCGTAATTCATATCATCAATAGACTCAGATATTCAGTATCCCACTATTAGTAAACTCATATGTCAGTACATCAGTATTTAGTATTGTCACGACCCTAGTTCCAGTTTATGTATTCATGCATGTTTTTCTCACACATTCATGTTTGTGTCATCAGTCAGTTATTATTGTTCATGCATATGAACCCTTGCATTCAACTTACCTCACTTGCATATCAGTACATTTAATCGTACTGATTCATTTGTGTTATGGTGTTTTATACCATAGGTTTAGAAGTATGAGCTCCCGAGCATCCTTAGTAGATCAGACGTTCAGCAACCAGACTAGCAGTGAGTTCTCATCATTCGAGGATAACATAATTATTTTATTATTTTATTATTTCAGTAGTTCAGAGTTTGTTAGGGACATGTCCCATCAACTTCACAGTTTTCAGTTAGTTTTAGAGGCATTCAAACTACAAAATATTTCAGACAGTTTATTTCAGTTTTGGGTATTGTTATACCCCATTGCAGACATTGTTTTATATTCAGTATTAGTTCAGTTTTGAACCTTATGTCCTTACAGCTTATATTCTGCATATTTATAGTATATTATTCAGTGCTCAATTACAGATATCAGTCATGGGTTAACTTGTGGTCCTTTGGGGTCATGAGTACTGTGTAGCATTCCGAGTACCAGATTCGGGGCATTACAATCACCTCTAATTAATTATTATAAGTCATCTAAGTATTAAAAAATTAATAATATTTAATTAAAAAAGATAAAATAAACATAAAATGATAAATTAACTCTTGATGTGTTAAATTAATTTAACATCTTATATAAGGCTTACTTAAATTTTTTTCACAAGTATTTTTTATAATAATTTTGCTATATCACTTCTAATTAGTAACTATAAGTCATTCAAGACATGCCTATTTCGCTACTTCAATCGTGATATTTGGTTGACTCTCGAAATTATATCTGTGCCGCTTAAATTGGAATAGAAGATAAAGTATTATAAATCACGATAATTAAAAATTTAAATTACTTTTAAATATAAATTGACTATCAATACCATAAAACTTTGAACAACGAGAGTATTATAAATTACAATAGCTAACACCTTAAAATAGTAAATCACAATGCCGAAAAAGTATTATAAATTATAATAGCTTTCATCTTAAAAAAATAAAAACATATTAAAAATATAATTGATTATCTAAATCTTATTTGTATCACATAAATTGAGACAAAAAATTATATATATCTAGCACGGACCCCTCGCTATCTAGTCTAATATATAGAAGAGTGAAGGAAGTAGGTGAAGGTCGTCATGCCTTCTTGCTTCGTGATTTTACTATATCATCCCTAATTAATTATTATATGTTATTTATGTATTAAAAAATTAATAATATTTAATATAAAATAAAATAGACATTTATGAGATGTCTACTTCTGCTCCTTCAACTGTAATTTTACTATTTCACTCCTAAGTCATTTAAGTATTAAAAAATTAATAATATTTAATAAAAAATATAAAATAGAAAAAAAAATAATTATTGATATTTTAAATTAACTTGACATCTTATATGAGGCTCACTTAAATTTTTTTCACAATTATTTTTTATATTAATTTTGCTATATCATTTCTAATAAGTTATTATGAGGAATTTAATACATGTTTCACTATTTCAATCGTGATATTTGATTGACTGTCGAAATTATATGTGTCACTTAAATTGAAATAGAAAAAAAAGTATTATAAATCACAATTATTAAAAACTTATATTATTTTAAAAATATAATTAACTATCAATGCCACAAAAGTTTGGAGAAGGAGAGTATTATAAATTACTAATAACTTAAAATAGTAAATTACAAGGCCAAAAAAGTATTATAAATTACAATAGCTAACAACTTAAAATATCTAAAAAAAATATATATTAAAAATATAATTGATTATCTAAATTTTATTTGTGTCACATAAATTGGGACAAAAAATAATATACATTGTTAGTACTATATAGAAGTGTGGTAAAGTAGACACCTCTTTGTCAACTTGTCTGCTTGCTCCATGATTTTACCATATCACCCCTAATTAATTATTATATAGCATTTAAGTATTCGAAAATTAATAATATTTAATAAAAAATAAAATAGACATTTATAACATGTCTGCTTCAGCTGCTTCAACCGTAATTTTACTGAAAAATATATTAAAAATATAATTGATTATCTAAATTTTATTTGTGTTACATAAATTGGGACAAAAAATAATATACATTGTTAGTACTATATAGAAGTGTGGTAAAGTAGAGACCTCTTTGTCAACTTGCCTGCTTGCTCCGTGATTTTACCATATCACCCCTAATTAATTATTATATAGCATTTACGTATTATAAAATTATTAATATTTAATAAAAAATAAAATAGACATTTATAACATGTCTGCTTCAGCTGCTTCAACCGTAATTTTACTATTTTACCCCTAATTAATTACTTAATTTATTTAAGTATTAAAAAAATTAATAATATTTAATAGAAAGGTAAAATAGATTAAAAAATAATAAATTAACTATTGATGTTTTAAATTAATTTGACATCTTATATGTGGCTGACTTAAATTTTTTCCACAACTATGTTTTATAGTAATTTTGTTATATCACTTCTAATAAGTTATTATGGGTAATTTAAGACATGTTTGTTTCGCTATTTCAATCGTGATATTTTGTTGACTGTCGAAATTATATATGTCATTTAAATTAGAATAGAAAAAAAGTATTATAAATCACAATAATTAAAACTTTAAATTATTTTTAAAATATAATTGACTATCAATGCCACAAAAGTTTAGATAAGGAGAGTATTATAAATTACAATAGCTACAACTTAAAATAGTAAATTACAGTGCCGAAAAGTATTATAAATTAAAATAACTAACAACTTAAAATATCTAAAAACATATTTAAAATAATGATTGATTATCTAAAATTTTTTTGTGTCACATAAAGTGAGATAAAAAATAACATATATTAATCACATGCTAGCACGGGCCCTTGGGTGTGTAGTGTCTACATACCGAGTAACATCTTATAGGAGGTAAGCGATATAACGATGGAGTATTATTCATCCAATATTCGCGTCGGTCGTCGGGTGAATTTTTGCTACTTTGAGATAGTTTTTATTGCATATTTTTCTTAAATTTTTTTATTGTTTAACCTAGCTGCTGTAAAAAAATAGTATGTAATGTACTAAAATTTTCATCAAAAAATTGAAGTGCTATATCTAAGTATTGGTTGAAACCAGAAGTTTATTGGAGGTGAGAAGGCCTCGGTAAGAGTTCAGTCCACGGAACATCATTCGAAGGCAAGACACCGCCATGCCAATTGCAAATTTAAAAGTTTAAAGGTTAAGCTTTTGTTAGGATAATTTAGAATCTAATTTTATACAAGCCACCTTTTGTAAGTGAAAGAATTCATGCTCAAGGCAACAATAATTATTGCTATGCTCATGAGTGTTGTGTAAGTGATATATTCTCCGATGATCTTTATTTATTATGAACTAGTATTCATCCCCGTGCTCTTTTTAAAGAAAAAACAAAAAAGAACGAGGAGAGAAAATAAAAACATATTTATTTTAATCATTTGTGACATATTTGAGATATTTATTTTCAATTTTTTACATATTTATTTTAATCATTTGTGACCTATTTGAGATATTTATTTTCAATTTTTTGGATCATTTTTATTACATTCTAACTTTTTTTATTATATATATATATATGTGTGTGTGTGTATGTATGTATGTATGTATGTATATATGTATGTATGTATGTATTGGTATTATTTTAGTACTGTCCATTTCATCAAACAAGATCCCTTTTTTATACTATGGGGCGGGAACAATATCACAATATAATGATGCGAGAATAATATTGAAACTAAATGATAAAAAATAGTATGCATGAAAATAATAAAAGACATAAGATTCTTCTTATAATTAATTTTTTCTTATCATTCAAAAATTAATCAACATATATGACTAACTCTAAGATGTTTCATCTTGTTTATGGACAATCAAAATTTTTAAAATAAAAAACTCACTTTTTAAGTTTATTGTGTGCTCATTTTAGATCTTACCTACTTTAATATTACTTATTTATTTCTATTTTGGTATATTGAAATATCCCCAATTTAGTATTACTATATGTGTCTAATGATTTTTTATTAAATTTTCAGTTGATTTATAGCCAAGTTGGCCAAGTTTATTTTTATTCAAAAGTATTTTAAAAAAAAAAATAAGGTGTTTTGCTAAACTTTCGAAGGAGAATAAATGCTTTTGTGGAGTGTAAAACCAGTTCTTCATAAGCTAAAAAAATAGCTTCTTTCTAAAAGCACTTATTTTAAAAAAATATTTTTGACAAATACACTTAAAAGCACTTTAAAAAGGTTGGCTAGATAATAATAATAATTGCTCAAAAATATTTAAAAAAATTTTGACCAAATACAAAATGTTTCTCACTAAAAGCATTTTTTAAAAGCATTTCTAAAAATTACACTTTTAAAAATAAATTAATTTTAAAAGTCTGACCAGTTATTAAGATTATTGTTCATTAATCTCTCTTATCCATTTTGCAATTTTGATAATTAAAATATACCATAACTAATGTAGTAAAGATAAAACAAAAGTATTGAACTACTCTTTTTTTTGTTATTGTAAAAAAAAAAAAAAAAACAGTAACTCTAGAAATTGGATCAAAAGCTAAAGCAAAAACTATATATTATTTTATAGAATAAAAACATAGTTATTCCTTATGCTATTATTTCTTGTCCATTTGTCATTTATTTTAATTTTTTGTAAGAATTGAAAGATCATCATAATTTTCTTAATAAATATATAGTATTTATTTATTTATTTGGCGTAATATAATAACAAACTAAGTTCTTGTACATTTCTTTCTTATAACTATATGATATATTCATCCAATAATTTTTGTTTGTTTTTCATTTTTTTTATTGGATTTTTCTTCAGTCTTTTTAATTGCAAAGTTGCAACATATATAAGCAATAAACAGAGTTAGCAAATTTTAAATACTGCTTCAATATAAAATTTGTGTTTGAAGTATCTTGTTTTCAAACGGTATGCTATTTTTCTCAAGGATATTAAGAACATGTCTACGCATGAAAATTTTTCATTGTTCTCTTTTAAAAAAAAATCACTTTATTCACAAATTAACGTTTGGTAATGAAAATTTCAAATATAACTTTAAGTTATATTTGAAATTTGAAAAATAGTCAAATTCATTTCCACTTTTTAAAACTACCTTTTAGAAAAAACTTAAATTTTTATTTTCATAAAATAATCTATTTAATTTAATTTCATATATTTTACAATAAACTTAAATGTAAATTCTAAAATTTATTTAAAAAGTATGAACTTCAAAAATTTTAGAAAGATTTTTTTTTTCATGACGAAATGACCACTAATTGAAGAAGCCAAAATCACACAAATATGCTCGTGTCTTTCAATTTATGCATCAACTAATTGATTCATTTAAAGATTTGCAGTAGACAATTGAGCCACCCACAATGATAATCAACCAACATATCCAAACACTTATTTTGATTTAGATTGAAAACTATGAAACTGATGCCTCAATAAAAAACACATTTGCTTGAGCATTATGTCAATCTCCAATCAACCATAACAAAGTGAAGAATGAATTTGTAATCCTTATTTAGGCATGATCCATTATTTAAAGAGAATTGGTATAACATAAGATGGTATACATGATGCATAACAATTTTAAAGTGCGAGTATCAATGTATAACATGCACCTATAAAGATGCAAAGCTCAACGAAAATAATAATTAAATTTTGTAAAATAATAACATAACAACTAAAAATTTAAGTAGTCATCAACAAATGATTGAAAAGATTAAGACAAAATAAGAAAAAAAAATACTCCCCTTTTAGTTCAAATCTCAAATGGTCTAAATTATGCTCTCTTTGTTTCCCTCTGACAAATAACCTAATTCAATTATTTTGTTGGGACTTTTTCTTGATTTATTTTTCTTCCTTATCAAATATCTCTCCTGATATGTGTGTTTGTAGTAACATTTTTTGTGTCGTGTTAAATTTAAAAGTCTCTTTTTAAGATACACTCTTATATTATGAGATAAAATTTATCTCATTTCAAATTCCTTTTTTTAAAAAATAGTGTAAGTTCAAAGATTTATCTTTAATTTAAAAAGTTAAAAGATAGCATCACTCAAGAGACTTTTAGTAAATACCTGAATATATAAGGTCTAATACTAAGCAACTTGATATTGTTAATGATCGACATCAATAAAAAACAATGAAAAAATAACCAATTATCTGAAAGAATATTTTTAAGCAGTTAAGAAGTTGAAATTCATAAACTGTTATAGTTAGGAATAAGATAAACTATTTTCTGAAAAAATAAAATATATATAGGTATTTGAAATGACGGAATTTTAGAATTCTATATATCTTTACAGGTTGTTTTTTGAGAAAATATATCACATGCAGTTTAAATCAAAAGGGGTTGTTCATCATTTATGTCTCAAAAAACATAGCATATCAATCATGATATAATTCACGAGAGAACTTTAACCAAATGTAGAATTTTTAATTTTTTTCGTACCTTCTTATCTTGGAGAATCCTTTCAACAAAGAATAAATGTGTAAATGTTCACGATCTGGATGTTGTATAACTTAATTTTTTAACCTCCATTGCTTATCACTGATGAATTCATCAGAGGCATACGTTGCAGAAGGCATATGCTATTAAAAGAATGTTGATACTCATCAACTTTGAATTATAAATCTACAATAGATAAATATTTTTAAAAAGGAATAATTTTATAAAATGATGAAAATAAATGGCCAACAACCGTTAGATTCCCGTATTTTACAAAATAAAAAATCTAGTTTGTGATTGTAGTTGGTCCAAGCCTCCAACTTGAATTTGAGGGAACAATGCAATCACCATTATGTAAAATCATAAATTATAACCATAAAAATTCATTGTCAAAAATAAATAGACTATTACTAAAAAAAAATTAAAAACACACATGAGAAGCAAAAGTGTTAACATGTTTAAGTTGTTCAAGGACAATAAGAGAACAAAAGAAGATGTGTGTAATGAAATTGAAGGAGTTATTCTTTTTAAAATACTTGACATATAGAGCTAAGTAATTTTTTCGGAATAAGATTAGTTACTTATTCAAATTTTAAAATCATAAACTGATTCAAAAATTGATTTAGGAAAAAATTATCAAAACGTGATAAGGAATAATTGTATGTAATTGCTTTAAAAAGTAGTTAAGTTAAATTTTTTCTTTTAGTTGTGTGTGTAAACCTGTATATGTGAGTTAGTGGGGGAATATGGACGTGCATGGTTTGGTTTTATTTAGTTTACTCTTTTTTAAAAAAATATTTTTTTATTATTTTATTTCTTTTTTCTTTTATGATTAAAAAGATGCTGGTCAAAAAGAATAGTAATTATTCATAAATGTGTGTTTGTTTTTCAAATCAAATTAAAACAATTTATATTATATATAAAATACCTTTTTTAATTATATTATTTTTCAAAGTAATATATAAATGTATTGAAAAGTGCAATACGGAAAGAAATATAAGATTTCATACTTATTAGAAATCTACAGTAACATTTTCTATTAATAATTAACTGTGTAATTGTGTTTGTAATTTAGTTGGGTAATGGGGAAGGGACGTGTTGGTATATAGAATTTCTTAAACTATAGAATTTTTTAAACTATCTTTTTTGTATTATTATTTGTTTAAATATTTTATTTTTTTAAAAAATAATTTTTTTAAAAATTACTAACGAATCATTACTTAATTAAACAATGGGACAGTTTAGTTAGTACTTTAAAAAAAAAAATTCACTTGAATTTCAAATGAATCTTCCTGGGAAATCTCAGCTTTCTTTAGCATCGTATTCAGAAATGTTCTTGATATTACTGCACTTCAAATTTTGAAAATTTCATATTTTAATATTTTTCACAATTTGATCTGTTAAAATATGACAACAACTAAAAGTAGAATATTTTAACACTTAAATGTAGGTAACTTTCCTATTCACAATAGAAGACGTTAAAATATATAGGTATTTAAATAAATTTAAATTTATTTATTAAAATTAAATTTTAAAAATAATAATTAATTCTTATTTAAACTAAAAAAGTCTTATATTTTTATATTAAATTTATCTTTCAATTCAAATTAAAATTTATGTACATGAATTCTAAAATAAAGAAACTGTATTACATAATTAGAATTTATAACGTTCCGCTCAAATTAGAATCCAAAATTCAGATTAATAACTTTATGTAAAAACTTTTGCATTTGTTTTTAAAATTGGACATATTTTTTTTATTATGTATTTAATAAACTTTGTGCTAAATTTGAAATCTATTTAAAAATTGAAAGCATTGACATTGCATGTGAATCACCATTCTATCTTCACAAGTGAATATCAATGCCGATAATTTCATCAAAACACCACCTCCATCTCCTCCATAACCGTCAAAGACATCTCTCCATCCAAAGTACATCAATTTTCAGGTATAAAATCACCATCTCAAATTCAAAAGATTCATAGTAACAAAATAATAATTAATATTACATGTAAAATTAAAAAAATTAAATTGAAACGAATCCAAAAAAATAATAAGACATATGAGGATAGAAGAATGCATATTGAACCAAATATTATTTCGACATAATAAATAGCAAATTAAGAAGTACTGTATAATGATATTTTAAGAAAAGAAAAGTAAGAAATTGAAAGAGAAGTTTACATGTAGTATGTATCATTACAAACATGGACAATAATAAAAAGAGAGAAAAAATAACATAATAAAAGAAGAAGAAAGCATTTCAACCTATGTTATTGGTCATAAATTAATATATCAATGATTTTCATTAACATTGCCACTCCATTCTTCCTCAACTTAAATTCAAATTTCTGGTAAGTCCAATTATAATGAAGCATAGTGAAAGATATAATTTTTAATTTGACATAATATTGCAACATATAATTTTTTTTTCTATGTTCATATCTATATTAAATTGGAATGTAATTTTTCTATAAAAAAAAAAATTACGCTAACCTTTAAATTAAATGGAATGACATAAACTTTCAAATGCAATTTAAAACAAAATAAGAACATGACAAACTTATCAATATAATATTTATTGAAGTCGATTGAAGAAAATATTGTCATCAGAAATCAAAGTCAACATAATACACATAAATAATGTTATAACCAAAACACTTTCATCATGTATACCTCGTGTGTTTTTTCTTTTCTTCTAATATAATTTTCTTACTTTTGGTATAATATAATTACATTCATGGCATCTGCAATACAAATAAAATCAAATATTAAGAAGTGCATGATATTTCCAAGTATGAAATATATTACATGGATGAAAAATAATAAAATATACTTTTGATAGGCTCGTAGATGAACTTCCAATAAAAGTTAAGATAAGTCAAATAATGTAATGCAGTTTGGTGTTCTTCATAAGAGTCTATGCTTAAGCTCTCATATTTATATGATGAGTGTGATATATATTTGTGTCCTGTGCAATTGTGTGTGAATGTGATCATGAAAACATATGTACCTTTTTCCAGACGTGGGCATGGAAATAGGAATGGGAAGTTCCTCAAATGTGGGTTGGGGTTAATTTAGGTAAATTAATTTTTTTAAAATCTTTTTCAAAGTGATAATTTAGAGTGGATAGAAATGGATTAGTGTGTGCCTTTAATTTAGGTGCAATTTTTTTTAGGAAGACCATAAAATTGTAAAAATTTGAATTTTACATAGCTACCCTCAATTAAAAATTTAAGTAATGCTAAAATTTATTTTGAAAAAATAGAACAAATAATTCCTAATAGAAATGTAACACTACCAACCCACGTTCTTCTCTTTTAAAATTGATATAGTTTTAATTTTATAATTTACAGTTTTAAATTTAAAATAACTTGACAGTTTTCATTTTTGTGAGAATATTTTAAAATAATATTAATATCAAATCAATATAAGTTTCAGTTATTATAAAGTGAAAACAAATCAAAGATTTATTTTTCAATTCAATAAATCGACAGTTTTTCGATTCATAGTAACAACCAACCATTACTATGATTTTAAAAAAGGTCAGAACTTGAATTAAAAAAATTGTAAGAAAATTTAAAAACTATTTAAAAATTTTAAATTGAACACAATAACTAATAATTAATTAAACCTAACTTTAACTAATTTGTCCTAAAACTAACACATGTTATCATCTTAGGCTGCCACTTAGCAACAATCTAAGCATGACTTTCTTGCTATTTAGTATAATAATATAGAATATAGATAGTTACTTATATAGTGATGTCTAAGTATTGATTGAAAACAGAAGTTTGTTAGAGTTGAGAAGGCTTTGACAAGAGTTCCGTCCAGAGAACATCATTTGGAGGGAAGAGACTAACATGGCAATTGCAAATTTGAAAGTTCTAAGGTGAGTTTGAGCTTCTCGTAGGAAACTTTAGAATCTACCTGAAACACCTTGGTTTCTGAACTTTAGAAAATTTCATAGAATTATGGTCTTTGGATCCAATACGACTCATGGGTATGAGCCATATGCTGGGGTACGAATGGTATGATCCAGTCGTATGATAATCAGCAGTGGTTGGTGGGATGGATTTTGGTCACTAGAATGGGTACGACTTGGTGGTATGAGTCGTATGGTTAGATACAGATCATTTGGTTCCTTCACTTAACCTTAGACTTGGTAGCTTAAGTTGGATTTGAGTACGAGTGGCTCACCAGGAGTCGTAATTTAGGGTACGAGTCATACCAGAACTCGTATAATGGACAGTGTTTAAACCTTCTGTGATTCTATCTTGCTAGGGATAAGGGTGAAGGGTACAAATCCTATGTTGTCAATATGACTTGGGTAGGATAAGTCGTACACTGGACAATATTGGTTCCAAGGGTTAAGGCTTAGGATAAGAGTGATGGGTACCACTCGTATCGAAGGGTATGGCTTGTGAGGGTCAGTCATATCCCTATGACGGGATTTTGTGCAACTTAAGTGGGGGTAATCTGGATATTTTCTCACTTACCCTAATAAGATCCCACAACTTCTAACTCTCTTGGGAGGCTATTTACTCTAAAATTCTATTCATTAACACTTAGAATACTCTTTCTAAACACTCTATAATTCTCTCAAAAGCTTTTGGGCAAGGAAGCTAGGGTTTCAACTAGAGGACTAAATTTGGAATCTTGTTGGCGATTTCTCTCCATCTACTTTGTCAATTAAGGCACGCTCTCTTCCTTCATTGTTAGTTCCAACTAAGGCATAATTTTTATGAATGGTTTTCATGATTTCATTATTGTATGATTTTGGATTTTTAAATATGATTTGGGGGTTTTGATTATAAATGCCTGGTTATAGTTTTCTCATGTTTTAATTATGCTTTTATATACATTAATGGTGGTTTTAGATAATTGGTTGCATGGGAATAGTTCTTTGGTAATGGACTTTAGTTTTGAAAATACTATGCCCCCAATGTGTTTGATAAAATACCTTTAACAATGTTTCCACTATAGTGTTATTTTTTCAATGAAACTTATGTATGGTTTAAACTTGGTAATAGAACCCTAAATGATATGAATGGTTTAAATGGTTTTAAATGGATTGGAAAGACCTTGGTGGTCATGGTTTTGGTTAATTGGAAATTATGAAGGGTACATGGAATCGCTTAAACCTATACATGGTTGGCTATGGATAAAAATTGCAAGTATAGTCGATATGACAATACCACTACTAATGGCCTTGGTTAATAAAAGGTTAATGGATTGGTTGGTTGTTTGGTAATAGTTTTAATTGGATAATAATGGCAGGGTGTGTAGTAAAGCTGTAGAAGGTGGAGGTCCTGGGGGATCAAAACTGGAAAATCATATTTGCCGATGTGAGGTTTGTTCTTGGTGACCGTGTGCATGATGTCACACTTTATATTTGGGAGATGTACTAGTTATCCCAGATTTTTTCCCCTGGTCGTGCAGCTTCACGCACTAGAACCCTTTCAGCAGGTGGAGCTGAACCTATATAGCCTGTGAGTGGTTTAGAACGGCAAAGCTACATAGCCCAGGTAAAGGTTTTAATGGCATGCTAAATCCGGTTCTTTTTCCTGGCATGGATATATATACATGTATGTATGTATGATTTGTGTACATATAGATGGTTTTACTTAGTTTTATAAATGACATTATTTTATCCTTATCATGAGTTCATGCTAGCGTTCACTCACTAACCCGTCTTCGGGCGACTATATACCCACGCTATGCAGGAATCGACTGTTCTACTCCTCCTACATAGTGATTGACTCGGGGACAGGTGTTGGATTGAAATGGTGAGCTTCCATCTTTCTTAAAGGCTTTATTTCATATTATGGATATTCTTAAATATTTTAAGTTATTTTTGGACATTGGGTTTGGCTATGGTTGGGGGAATGTCTCAATCGGATATTTTTACTCTTTTGGTTAGAGACTTTGTGGTACTGCTCTGGGTTGGAATGAGCGGGATCGGTATTGGTGTCAGCCTTAGCAATGGTATTGATATTGGGTCTGATACTGGTTGATGATATTATTGGTTGTTCCATCATATTTCATTTTGGGATTAATCATATTATGTTTTGGATCTTATTTTATTATGGCCTGATTTATGTCCCTTGGCTCGGTATTGGTTTGGTTTGGTGGTTTGGTTGGTACGGTTTGGTGGACGAGATGACTTGGTAGGGTTAGTCTAGGAATAAACATATCCCAAAGTAATTCTTTGTCTAGTTATGCTATCTTGTTATATATTCAGAGTTCAACTGACTCAAGGTATGCTAATGGTGGTTGGGTTGGGTAACCGGGGGTGGTCTCCAGTCCTAGTTGGACTTGGGATGCCCATTATGATAAGACCCCCGATTAGGTCATATCAAGTTGGTATCAGAGCTTTAGGTTCATGGTTAATTGGGAGTCCACAAATCCATGTCGAGTAGAGTCTATTTTAGGGGTATGTAGCATGCCACACTCATAAGAGAGAGGATATAAAAATGTAGGAATATTTCACTTTCTTGGTATTCTATTTTCAAGCATGGAGTCCAAGTCCTAGAATTCTTATCCAATCCTTGGTTGTTCACTTTTCAGATTATGACTCAGCAATCTGAAACATAAGGAAATGCTTCAGTCCCATCTGGGGATAATGTTGATGGGATACTTCCTATGTCTGAGGTTCATCTTCGATCTCAGGGTCCTATCTCTAATTATTCTGTAGTTCCTTCGGTTGCTACTAGTCCTCCCCAGGGTGATGTGACTAATGAAAAATTTTGCCAGTCTATTCATACTATTGCTAAATTGGTTGTTGCTTAGGTTGAGCGAGATGCATCTAGTGGGTTATTTGCCGAGGACACAAGGGTTGGTTAGTTTATGAAACCAAATCCTCCTAATTTTATTGGTGTGAAAGTGGAGGAGGATACTCAGAGTTTCTTGAATGAGACGGAGAAGATATTTAGGGTAATGCAGGCTACAAATATGGAAAGGGTAAGCTTTGCAGCTTATCAGCTCAAGGATATTATGTACCAATAATACGAAGAGTGGGATAGGGATAGAGGTGATGTGGAGGAGATGTCCTTATGGGATGTCTTCTTTGGTGCTTTTCTGGATTGTTTCTTTCCTCAAGAGATGATGAAAGCAAAAATTGAGGAGTTTGTGAATCTTAAGTAAGGGAGAAGGAATATGCCTTGAAGTTTCATCAGTTGTCAAGGTATGCTTATGATTTGGTGGCTGATATGAGAGCGAGAATAAGAAAGTTTGCTTTTGGGTTCAATCAGGATTTGTTCTTGGAAAGCAAGACTGCTTTGCTGATTACAGATATGAACATTTCTAGGTTAACTATTCATATGCAGAAGGTAGAGAATGAAAAGAGAAAATAAGCAGAGTTCGAAGATCGGCAGGGTAAGAGAAGAAGGTTTTCAAATTAGGGAAATGGTCAGTCTCAAGGTGTTTGGTATGGTGGCAAATGGCAAAAAAAAAGTAGGGGAATTCTGGATCCTTCTCTACTGCTAGTGCTCCTTACCCAAAGCAGTCGTGTGACAGACGTCATCAAAGTGGTGACAATTTTCGAGCATAGAGTGCTCAATCTCAAGTGAGTGGGGGTCAGTCAATTTCTTCATTCCTTTCTTATCAGTTTTGTGGTCGTCTTCATTGAGGTTATTGTATTGAAGAGAGGGACATATGTTTAAAGTATGGACAGGCAGGCTATCGGCTCAGGTATTATCTGGTTAATAAGGTTTCTACGGGGGCAAATAAGGTACCAGTGGCTTCATCTTCCATTCTTGCATCTGGTGGTGCCACGTCTACTTCTGTTACTGCTCCTGATTCTAGTATTGGCCGAAACAGGTTGTATGCTTTAGCGTCTTGATAGGAATTCGAGGCATCACCTGATGTCATTACTGGTATGTTACAACTCTTTTCTCATGACGTGTATTGTCTACTTTATCCGGGGTCAACTCTTTCTTATATAACTTTATTTATGGTTGTATGTATTAGTTTTGATCCTGAGGTTATTTCGGATCCTTTTTCTAATTTTACCCCGGTAGGTGACTCGGTTATTGCTAAGAGAGTCTATAGGAGTGTGTGGTATCTGTTGTTGGCAGGACTTTGGTAGATTTGTTTAAACTTGATATGGTGGATTTTTATGTTATTCTAGGGATGGACTGGCTACAGTATGGTTACGCATACTTGGATTGTCGGACCCGTAAGGTTTTCTTTAGGTTCTCTGGTGAATCGGTTATTGAATGAGAGGGTGGTTCCCTAGCTCCTAGGGGGGGGGTTTATTTCTTATCTTAGAGCTCGAATGTTAATCTCTAAAGGTTGTCTTTATCACTTGGTTCGGGTAAAGATTCTAACTCGGAAGGTCCTTTTTACAGTCAGTCCCGGTGGTAAATGAGTTTTCTGAGGTCTTTATGGATAATCTTCATGTTGTTTCTCTGAATAGGAAAATTGAGTTTGGTATTGATTTAGTTCCGGATGCTCGTCCAATATCTATTCCTTTTTATAGAATGGCTCTAGCGGAGTTGATGGAACTCAGGGAGAAACTTAAAGATCTTCTGGATAAGGGGTTCATTCGTCCTAGTGTATCCCTATGGTGTGCACTGGTTCTATTTATGCGCAAGAAGGATGATTCCCTTCGGATAGCAATTGACTACAGGTAGTTGAATATGGTGACAGTCAAGAATAAGTATTCTCTCCCAAAGATAGATGATCTGTTTGATCAGTTCCAAGGTGCCAATTTTTTTTCTAAGATAGATCTTCAATCTGGGTATCATCAGCTAAAGATTAAAGTGGTGGATATCTCTAAGATGACTTTTTGTACTCGGTATGGGCACTTGAGTTTTTTGTAATGTTGTTTGGATTGACTAATACCCTGGAGATATTTATGGATTTGATGAAGAGGATTTTCAGGAAGTTCTTTGATCTCTTCGTCATTGTATTTGTTGATGACATTCTAGTTTATTCCAAAAGTGAGGTGGATCATGCTAATCACTTTTGTGTGGTATTACAAGACATTGAAAAAACAACAGTTGTATGCCAAGTTCTCTAAGTGTGAGTTTTGGTTAAATGATGTGACTTTTCTTGCTCATATTATTTCTAGCAAGGTGATCATAGTGGATCCGCAAAAGGTTGTTGTGATTAAGAGGTGGCTTAGGCCTATAACTCCAATTGACATTCGAAGCTTCTTGGGCTTGGCTGGGTATTATAGGAGGTTTGTGAAAGGCTTTCTGTCGATAACTGCTCCTTTGACTAAGTTGACTCAAAAGAGGGTTATGTTTTCTTGGTCGGATGCTTGTGAGAGGAGTTTTGATAAGTTGAAAGATAAGCTGACTTTGCCTCTAATTTTGAACTTGCCGAAAGGTAATGATGGGTTCGTAGTCTATTGTGATACATCTCGGGTAGGTTTTGGTTGTGTTTTGATGCAGCATGGGAAGGTGATTGTCTATACTTCCAGGCAGTTGAAGGTACAAGAGAGGAACTATCCTGCTCATGATTTGGAGTTGTTGGCGGTTGTGTTTTCCTTGAAAATATGGCGACATTATTTGTTTGGTGTACATATGGATATTTTTTCTGATCATAAGAGTCTATAGTATGTGTTCACTCAGAAGGAGTTAAATCTTAGGCAGAAGAGATGGTTACAGCTTCTCAAGGACTATGATATAAGTCTTCATTATCATCTAGGTATGGCTAACGTGGTTGCTGATGCTCTTCGCAAGTTTTCCATGAGGAGTTTGGCTCATGTGGAGAAAGGAAAGCGGGAGTTGGTGAAGGATATTCACCTCTTGGCAAATCTTATAGTTCGTCTTTTGGACTCCAAGGATGGAGGTGTAATGGTACAAGAAGTGGTTCGATCGTCTCTTGGTGCAGAGATTAAGATGAAGCAAGTGATGGATCCTATCTTGATGAAAATCAAGGGTGATATTGGTGGTAAAAAGGTAATGGTGTTTGAGATCAGTGGTGATGGTACTTTATGATACCAAAGAAGGTTATGTGTTCCTGATGTCGATGGTTTGCGATAAAGGATTTTGGATGAGGCGCATGAGTCGTGCTATGTTCTTTATCCTAGTTCCACAAAGATGTATAATGATCTCAAGGAGATGTATTGGTGGAACGGTATGAAGAAGGATGTGGCTGATTTTGTGGCCAAGTGCTTAGTGTGTCAACAAGTGAAAGTTGAGTACATAAGACCTGCTGGGTTATATCAAGAGATTGTCTTGCCGAAATTAAAATGGGGGGTAATCAATTTGGATTTTGTTACTGGTTGTCCTCAGTCTCAGAATCAGTATGATTCGATTTGGGTCATCGTGGATAGGAAGACGAAGTCTGCTCACTTTTTGCCAGTGAGGATTACCTTTCGACGGAGGATTATACGAAGTTATATCTTAAGGAGATTGTGAAGCTGCATGGGGTACCTATCTCAATTATTTCTGATCGTGGGATGCGGTTTACGTCTCAGTTCTGGCGGTCTTTCAAGAAAAGGATTGGGACTAAGGTCAGTCTGAGTACTGCTTTCCACCCCCAGATGGATGGACAAGCAGAGAGAACTATTCTGACGTTGAAGGATATGCTTCAGGCTTGTGTGATTGATTATGGTGGCAATTGGGTTAAGCATCAACCTTTGGTAGAGTTTGCTTAGGACAATAGCAATCATTATAGTATTAGCATGACTCCTTTTGAGGCATTGTATGGTAGGAGGTGTAGATCTCCCATTGGTTGGTTTGAGCTTGGAGAGGCGGATATGTTTGGTCTAAATTTAGTTTACCAGGCAATGGAGAAGGTTAAGGTGATTCAGGATAGGCTTAAGGCTGCCCAAAGTTGCCAAAAGTCCTATGGGGATGTTAGGCGTAGAGACTTGGAGTTTGAGGTTGGGGATAAGGTGCTTCTCAAGGTATATCCTGTAGACACGTAATTTTGTCCCTCATCAAATCATTTTTTACAATTGTTTACCCCGTCTTACCACGTACCTTCATCCATGTGAAAATTTCCACACAATAATAAATCCAAAAAACTCTTAACCATTTTTTAACACCTCACCCTAACAAATTTTATCTCATCTTAACTAATTTGTCAACCTCACACCCATACCTCTACCCCTAGCACAAACCCCCTACCCCTTACCTCTAATCACATTTTTTTTCTCCTTTTACCATCGGGATATATACAAAATACAAATACATATAGAGGGGGTTTTATGTTTTTCATTGAAGAATAGCATATACACACACCCATACACAATTCAAAACACACAAAAAACCACACACACACTGCATATATGATACACACAGAAGAATTGGAGAGGAGGAAGCAAAAAATTAGTAGCAAAAGAGTAGGGAAAATAGGGGATTAAAGGAATTAAGAGTTATGAGATAGAAAATCGGGAAGAGAGGAGAGAATCTTTTATTTTTCATTAGATTTACACACACAAATGGAGAGAGACAGAAATCAGAGAAAAAGATAGACGAGGGAGATCGGGATAGAGAGAATAGGTGGAGGTTGACTATTCTGGCGAGTTTTTCGCCGGAAAAACACCACTGCCTCTCCTATCGACCTACTGTTCTCCGTTATTCACCATTTTCGAGCTCGTCGAATCTCCGACAAGGTGGAAAATAGTGATACCCAGCCACTTTTCTAATCAAACGCCTTCCAACGGTCATCTCCCTCCCCTTTTAGGCAAATACCTATCGGAAATATCGGCGAACCAGTAATGATTTCAGTTGAACGGTCACCAGAGACAGTCGACTAAACATCTCCTTTATTTTTAATTTCATCCTTACCTTATCGGAAAACATAATCGATCGTTTTATTCAATTATCAGGTTGGATCAACATTGAGTTTGGAGGATTAAGGTTTTGAGTTCGGGTTTGATTCGTCGCTCCATAGAACAATTAGGATTTGAAATAAAATTGAGGTCCATTCTTCATCTCATTCTCAATTAATCTTCATTATTTGATACTTTGTGTGGTAAATTCATGTCGTGTGAATGTTGCTTCATGTGATTTGGTACGTTTGGATTATGGTGGTGGTTGATATTAATTGTTTGATTATTTGAATTGAATAATTGAATAATTTAAACTCAATTGAGAATAAGTGGGACAGAAATTGAAAATTGATAAAGATGTTTGTTGATAATTTTGATTCATAATGCAAGGAGTTTGATTAATTGATTGTCTATTAATTTGGACCAGAAAGTATCATGTTTTAGGTCGAGAATCGATAGGTAAATTTTAGATTTGGGGTAGACAAAATATAGGGATTATGATTGTTGAATGTTTGAATGTGTTGAATGGCTTTTGCTTCATCGCTTCTAAGCTTTTTATATTCATTTGCCCGGGAAATGCCCAGAGAAAATTGTACTTATTCGTCGGGAAATGCCCTGAAATAATATGTACGCGAAGGAGGTATATGATCAAGACCCGAGGCATCGGGTGAAGCATAGTTTAGGATTAATGTAGTTTAGAATGGGATTTATATTTTCATATTTTTCTATTTTTGGGACTGTATAATTCTTACTGGACATTATTTTTAGATTTTTAATTATTTGGTTGTTTTGTTTTCTTGTTATGTGTTTTGTTGGTTTATACATTTCATAGTGTCATACTAGCCGATATACTTTGCGAAGCGATCGTGGTCGAACCACGGGTCTGAGGGGTGCCTAACACCTTCCCGTCGATCAACAGAATTCCTTAGTCGGAGTCTCTATTCATGGATCAGTTTTTAAAAGAGTCAAAACCATTTTGAAAAAGGATTTCTAAAGGTGACTTGGCACACCCGATTTATGCCAAGTGGCGATTCTGAGTTTTGTTGTTAAAAATCCTTTTCGAAACAAATTGTTAATCTTCATTTTTGTTACTTTAATAATAAAAATCCTTTCAAACTTAAAATCAATCTTTTTTGGTGAAAAAAAGGGTGTGACAGCTCTGGTTACTCTGCTGAGGATCGAACCCAGAATATCTGGTTATTTTTGGAGTTGTATCAGCTTAGTTTGAAATTATGGGTGTATAAACATTTTGTTTGTGTTATTATTTTATCATTGTTGAGTGACTACATGCTACGTGTTTACTGGTTTTCTCTTATCTGTTACCGCTTTATATCTAGCATCACGTGCATAACTCGAGTCATTTCTTTCACAACAAGTCTTGTAGTACATGTTGTATACACGAATTCTAGTTGAGTCGCCCTTGTTTTAGGAGAGGGAGCCATTGATTGGTATGGAGTGGGAGAAAAGCTATTGTAGCCACCATCGACCATACGCTCCCCAAACAGCCTTGTTAGTAAACCTCAACATAGGCCAACCTTTAGGTCATGCTTATCTGCATCATATTGAGATCTAAAGAGACCCACTTGGTCCTTTGTAGGAGACTCACCCCTAAAGAATACGTATGTACTAATTGTTGCTTCTTTAAGGGTAATAGGGTCATTTAACTGACTGATTTTGGGTAAAGCATGCGCTAGAATTAAAGAAGCATGTGCTTAAGCAAGGAAAAATAAAAGAAAAGCGAGTCAAAAAAGAGTTTGTAGCTTTTCTTAAAGAGTTCTTGATGGCTTTTGTTTTTCAAAATTCAAAAATTCAAAAATATCTTTTACCTTTTGCACTTATTTCTCAAAAAAAAAATATCAAAATTTTTTGTCTTTTGTTCTCTTTGGCAGTCAACTAAGTTCTGAACGAATTAGCTCCTTGGTAATGGCTTAATCTATAGATAGAAAGCCCTATGATGGGAAACTACCACGTTAGGTTTGGAGAGAGATGGGACCAGTTATATAATAGGGGAAGCAGATGCAAGCTTTTTCTTTCAATAGCCGGCCAAATGACTACAGGATCATCGGTCTAATCTACCTCAATTCACCATTTCGAACCTTATACAGAAGGTTTTTCCGTACCAGCTCTTTCATCCTCACTACCTGGTTTATAGTAGAATCTGGAGAATATGAACTTCTCGCATTCTTCTTTTTGGTACGTTGTTATGAGCAGCTCTGGTGCTCGATCTTAGGTCTGAGGTATAAGTCGAATCATGATAAAGAAGGTTCTGACGCTAATAAAGCCAAAGAGCAAGAAAGAGGTGATGATGTGATTCCGTATGTACCTGTGTCTGTGTCGCTTGACAAGTATACCTATTAATCAGTTGACCTATCTCTATTTGTGTTTTCTTCTAGGTCGGCTGACCCTGGTTTTCTTTGAGTTTATGATATTCCCCGCTCGTCCGAGCTTTTGTAGGCCGAAGCAAATGCTTAGATGAGAAGAAGTCAGAGAAAAAGTCAAAACAAGAAGGACAAAGAAGTCTCTTCCACTCCTCTAGAGGTCTTCGGCTTGCACGACGTCTCCTTTCATTTGCTCCAGCTATGAAAAAAAAGAATGGGTGCAACACTTTATTCTCTTCTACCGCTCTTTGTTTACTTCTGGCCTTCCCGAACTCCTGCACGGGGGGAGTCAGATCTTGGAGTAAGCTCATTCATAATTCAAAATTTTCAAAAAAAAGATTTTTTTTATATAGATTTTTTTATAAAAGGAAAATTAAAAAAATGGTAGAAGTTTTGTACATTTTATATAACGAAAATACTAAAAAAGATTTTTCTTTCATAGGTGTTAGTGTCAGCTTTATGTGAAGTGTCAAATTAAAAACCCCAAAAAGATTTTATAGATGTTTTATCGTCTGTCTTTGGTCGTGTCTTTCAAATCAAGGTTTAGTTTGTTCTTTAATCCTTAATTGTCCAATCTGGATGAACTACACACACTTGATTCTCCTCTTTCGGGAGTGAATATGTAGGCAACCCTTCTAGGGTTCGGTGATCTTATTTAAAAAAACTCAAAAAGATTTTCTTCACTCTTCATTTAGAGTAGGTGTTTCATATACATTTATAAAAGAAAACTACAGAAAGATTTTTCTTTAATATTTTCAAGTTTATTTTTCATATGAAATTCAAAATCGAAAATCCAAAAAGAATTTTCTTTGGTAATCATAAGTTTCATTTTGTAGAGGGATGTTAAACCTGAAAAAATTCAAAAAAAGATTTTCGTCAATTCTTTTGATAATTTGTTATTTTCTTTTCTTCTTAAAGTTTCAAGAAAAATAAAAAAGAGAGTTTGATTGGCCATGTTGTGCCAAAACTTCACGAACTACGCACACCTGATTCTCCTCTCTCGAGATGGAGATACGTAGGCGCCCTTCTCGGGTTTGCTAATCTTTTTAAAAATAAATAATAAAAAAAAAGAAATTTTGAAAAAATGTTAAACTCTAATGCATTTGTTATCTCTTGTTCAGTTAGTTTAAGGTGGTTGGTTTGTGGCATTTTGTCTGGTCCTCCATATTGCACCAAGTCAAAGAAAAAGTTACGACCAATGAGGATACCAAGGTTGTTGTCACTAATTGGATAAAGAGTTCGGGGAATGAAAATTTAGGAGCTAATGAAGAGATTTAGGAATTAAGGCAACAAACGATAGAAATGCATCGAGCTTGGGCTAACGGGTTGCCACCTTCTCCATTTTTCATTGATAATCTGGAATATCTTTCTAGCTTACCTCCAGTTTCACATGCACAATTTCCTATTTTTGTTGAAATGACATATCATGCATCAGGATCTACTCCAGGGCATCAGTATCCAAACACTTCCAATGTTTATTTCCTCACTCCTCAACATAAAAATACCACATGCTCGGCTCCACCTGCTATTTATGTTTTTGCGGCGTCACCCACGCCTGAAGTCTTGCTTTTTTAATGTCTATCTAATGGTTGTGTTTTCCCACTCTGAGAGAGATCCTGTATTGAATATTTTTGCTGATTAGCACCATGCTATTGAGCCCACATTTAAGTTAACTAATCCTTATGGCTACACTCACCCGCCTTAATTTCATCTTAACACTGAGAAGCCTATTATGACAGAAGAACAAAAGAAAATGACCAGAAAAATAAAAAGTTTGGAACTGGCTATGAAGAACTTCCAAGGATTCGGGGGTTACAAAAGTGTCTCGTATAAAGATCTATGCATGTTTCCAGGAATTAATCTCCCTCTTAGTTTTAAAAAGCCAAAGTTTGAGAAATATGACAAACATGGGGACCCAGTGGCACATTTGAGGAGCTATTGTAACCAACTAAGGGGCACTAGAGGGAAGGAAAAATTACTCATGGCTAGTTTCGGTGAGAGTCTTCCAAGTTTAGCTTCAGAATTGTTTGTTGATCAAGACATCAACACGTGAAATAGTTGGGATGACCTAGCTAATGAATTCATGCAACAATTTCAATACAATGTGGAGTGGAGTTGATTCCTGATAAAAATCCCTAACTAACATAAAGAAGAAGAGTATAAAAAGTTTCAGAGAGTATGCAATTAGATGGCGTGAACAAGCTGCTAGGGTGAAACCACCAATGAAAGAAAGTAAGATAGTGGAGGTATTTATTCAAGTGCAGGATAAAACATATTATGAACACTTGTTACCTGCATTAGGCAAGCTATTTATTAAGGTCCTCAAAATGAGGGAAATGGTAGAGGATTGAATTAAAACCAGTCGCATTGTGAGTTTTGCAACATTGAAAGTAACTACTCAAGCAATTTAAAAGGGTTCAGGAGGTGTTGGGGAGAAGAATAATGAGGAAGATGCATATGCTATTGTAGTTAGACAGCGGGCACGGTCACAAAGATCACGTCGTCGTCACTCTTAGACTCAATCCCAAGGTCATGCCCAAGCTCCACATAACCACTCCAAAAATCTATTATACTTTGCTCCCCCATCTCCATATCCAGTATATAATGCACAACCACATGTTCAACCCTTATCTTACCCATAATGGTACATACCAACTCTTCAGAGTCATCCTCTAACTCCACAAACATACCAAAGCCTTTCTAGGCCCGATTTTCAATCCAAGCCAAACAATGAAATGAGGAAGAAATCGAGAGATAGCTTCACACCAATTGGAGAGTCGTATGCAGTTTATTTCAAAGATTGGTATAGTGGGGCATGATCACTCCTCTCCTTGGGCATACTCTTAATCTGCATTCAACAAATTTTGATCTTAATATATGATATTGATAACACTCAAACTACAGCTCTCGTAAGAGTGTAAGTGGTCGTTGTCAAATATAGAACCCAATTGGGTTGGGTGTCGAATCCCACAGAGAATACTTGGTCACTAAGTAAGCAAAGATTATTAGACTTTTGGTGAAAGTTTCGTAAAAAAGGGGGATTGTAGCATGCAATAATGTAACAAAGTGAAAAACGGAAATAGCAAAGTAAAAAGAAAGAATGTTTAGTAAGATGTTTAACCAATGAGAATTGAGAGTTGGGGTTATGTCCACCTTATGAGTTATACGTCTCTATTGGCTATGAGTTATGCGGAATTCAGACATGCATGTGCTTATAGAGAATTGTATTCTATGGTAAATCCAAGCGTCTTTCGACCTAACAAGGACTATTTCACTTTAACTCTTTCGAGCTTAAAGCGTATCTAACGGTACAAATTCTCCAAGAGGTTAATCCAGTTACGGCACTAACTTTTTAACAGGGGTTGGTGTCTATTACCTTGACATTATCTCTTTTCCAGACATATAACTTTTCTTTCGAACAAGTTAATGCTATACTGGCGTATCCTATGTGTTTGCAACCACAAGAATTTGCATTAAGATGAAGAGAATAATGATATAAGCAGCATACGTGTCAAGAACTCACAAACTTATAGCAATAGATAGTATCTCATAAGGCTTCCATAACCCCAACAGAGAAGTTTAGCTACTCATGAGTGCAAGGGAAATCACAATAGTCATTATCATTATACCAAAATAAAGATCTCACGTGTAGTAGGGTTTGGTATGGCTTGTGGCGTGAAGACCTTGCAAGTAGCGTTTCTCTTGTTGTGAAAATTTAAGACGAATAGATGAAGAGAAAGTAAATAAGAATTAATTGAAAGCAAATTGTTTAGAGTTGTAGATGAATGAATTAGAATGTGAATGATGAGAATAATGATGTGTGTCTAAAAACTGCAGCAAAATAGGGTATTTATAATACCCATATCCTATTCCTATAGGGCTACTGCGTACTTATCCTAATCCTAATAAATTACTGCATCATTATCCCAATCCTTATAGGTTACTGCTGATCCCCAAAAGTCTTGGAAAATGTTGTTTTTGCCCGGGGCAGGTTTCCCATGCGTCACTTTTGGTCCTAGACGTCCAAGCTCTCCTTCCCTTCTTTCGTGAAGCTTCCTTTGGCATCAAGTTATCCATAAAATGCTGAAATCTACATCATTTATACCTGAAAATTTGCTAATCACGTTTGTTAGCTCACTTACAGGAAAAAGGACTAAAAGTGCATGAGTTATATATTTTGTCCTCAAAACTTAGCTAAAATATGGGTAAATTAAAGCACTTAAGGCGTGTAAATACACCTATCATCAACACCCCACACTTAAAGCTTTGTTCGTCCTCGAACAAAATATCATGTCCTTCTAAACATCCACTTAAGGTTTCACAGTAACAACACAAAATATTCATCAAGACAAGCACGACAATTATTAACAAAGAGTAGTTTTCTGATCACTTCTAGAAACAATTCAACCTCTAATATAGACTCGTGATGATGGTTAATTCGTATTCAAAAGTTAAGGCACAGAGAATCATACACAACCATCCAAAACTCATCAACCATGTGTGTCTCACAAAATATAACCCATAATCACTCACAAGTATTGTATATATTTCGAACATGGGTATAAGATTATCCTTGCTCTCACTCTCACAAAGAATTCGTATGTTTCAACTGATGACCATAGGCTTGCCCTTAGTGTAATGCTCCACTAAATATCAGAATACTAAGCTTAGGATCAAATAGGTCTTTACAGGTTGTAATGTAGGCTAAGGGACGGGTAGGACTATTTTGGCCAGAAATAGTGACTATGTTCCTAAGCGCTTTAATACATCACATTATGCCATTTATGCTTTATTTCAAACAACCTTTCTACTTTCTTTTAATCTACCACCCTTTCTCACCTCTTTTGTTTTTTAATTTTGAACAGAATTAACTTTTTATATTTCTTTTCCTTTTTCTTTTCATAACACACCTCTTATGATAACAATTATTTTTCATAACAAATTCAAGCACCAATACACTCTAAGGCACTATTCTCACCCAATTTCCTCTTATTTTGTCACATTACTTTACAATTTAAAGCACTTAGGAATTTGGATCAAATTATAGTCCTGAAAAAAAATGGATTAGGCTTACATATGAGGTTATCAAAGAAAATAGGCTAACAGCTCAAACGGGGTTATCTAGGATGATGTCCATGGGTAGATAAAATGAAGGTAAACAATCATAGGTTGCCAAAGAAATGCCTAAATCATCTCCTAAACTCACACTCTTTATTTCGCTTTACATACATACCAGGCAAGTTCTAGCATCAGCCACAAACATAGAATATACTATCATCTCACACACACAAGGCACATGGTCGACTTTATTGGAAGCAGTATAGACTCTTGACCCAACAGATGAAGGAATTAAACCACACAATTATCACATAATGAGTCACTATTAGAGCCTAAACGTCTCAGTAGTAATGATTTTATCACAGACTCTAGTCGTAATACCATGCTGCCTATCAGAACAATTTCATGCAAAGTTAAAAAAATTTAAAAAAAAAATTACTACTAAAAAAATAAAACTAACTACTAAAAACAAAACAAACAAACATAAATGAATGCAAATGCAGATAAAGAAGTATAGCATGCAAATACCAGCACCCCACACTTAGACGGGACACACTGCCCTCTGTGGAAAATAAATAAGAAGAACCTGGTTAGTCGGACTCCTCCTCTATGTCTGGTGTCATACCCCCTTCGTCGGAATCATCATTGGAGTCATCGTCATCAGAATTCTCCTCCACATCGGAGTCTGGCATTCTGCGATCATCATCGGTTGGCACATCGTCCTCGAGAGGTTCCTCAAAGTATACCCCTACTCCGCACATCACCCTTGCATGCTCATTCATTGGATAGTCATAATCAAGTTGTTGGAGATCTGCAGAAGTTGGAACATGACCTCCGCTCATCATTGTAAACCGAGTCATGCCATAAAGATAGCGAAAGAAACTCTCATCCCGAGCATGCCTTTCTGCAGTGGTAAAGTTGACGTCATGCGTGGTTTCAGCATCTTTAACTTTTGTGAGGTCAATGTTCTTCGGGTTGTGTGGGAGTTTATGATCAGTAGGTTCCTCTTCGATGTCCTCCTTCCTCAATATTGCAGTCAACAGATTGCCAAAGCTGAAGTGGGACCTCTTGTGTAGCCTAGCTTTGCGCATTGTGGATCGAATAATTGCTCCAATTTTGATAGGGACATTCGTCATCAATGCGTACACCAAGCACACTCTATCTCGTGTTATCTTTGTGTACTGGGTCCCTGGAATCAAGCAAGAGTTGACTATTCGCAGCCATATCCTAGCTTCCCTATTCAAAGAAGCATATGGGAAGGTGTTGTGCCGACCGGTGTCCTTGTGTCTACTCCATCTTGCCATGGATCGTGGTCCGCATAATGTGTGTCTAATAGCCCTATACGGAGGTCTTTTATACAGCTCCTTGAATGGTGATGGGTCAACAGATAGCAAACCTAGAAAGGAGTTGAAGAACTTCGCATTTAGTTGCAGAACTTGGCCCCGAATCTTTACTTCATTCCCTGTAGTTTTTGGTGAACAGTTGGCGTAGAATTCTCATGTTAAATCGAGATTGCACTCTCCCATATCTTGGAAGATGAAATCAAGATGTAACGCCATTATCTTGGCCAACATACGAGGTTCTTTCTTTGCTATGCTTTCCTTGTTTATCAACTCCACTTGAACATATTTTTTTTCTTTATTGTTCCTATACCATTCCTTTCCTTCCTCCTCTAGGACCCATTTTATTTCGAACATACGGCGAGGTATTTGCAGCGAGGAGGATTCTCCTTGCTCTTTTCGTCCTCTTTTCTTGCCTTTTTGTGAAGTGGTTGCTTTTTCTTTTCCTTATCTTGCTTTTGGTGCCATTGTACCTGAGATTAAAACAATAGTCATGTTAGCTTCATCTCGGTGGATACAATCGATAAACAAGCAGTAGTGGCACCACCCCACACTTATTTTGTTGGTACAAACTAGTGAAGTGAAAGTTATCGATTATTCAGACTTCATCGATATACATTTTAGGTGCTATATTCCAACAATATAATCAGTGCAGTCATACTTCATGAAATCTTGGCAATACTTTCATGTATGATATATCTTTTGAGCAAGACTACTCCATATAGATTGAATCAAGTTTTAGGAATAATCACAATTTCGTATGTTTGTAGTCAACCATGGTTTTCACCTTTATACACAAGTTATTCTAACATGTAAGAGTTCTATTGACAAGATTATGCAATGTTCTTGACCATGTCAATTCTGCAAAAGTATGGCAGTGCATCAAAATTAAATACAAGTTGGAAACAAGTCAAGATCATTCTTACGTATTCTTTCCCTCACTTAGTTGTATCACAACAAATTAATCACATTCAACTCACCAATACTACTTCAAGATTTAACAATTCATAATAGGCGTAGTAGTGTAGTACTTACGGAACATAAAAGAAGAACAAAGAAGTACTTACTTGGTTGATGGTCTTGGAAGATGTTCTTGTAAAGTTAAAAGAGCAAAAGGAAAATTTTTGAGAGGATTTGGAGAGGTAGGCGGCGCTTAGGTTGGATTTGCAATGTGTTTTTGGTCTAAGACTAAGTTTCTTATTTATAGGGCAAGCTTGGGTCGGGTTTTGACCCATTTAGAATTGGATTTGGAGACCAAAAGTGACCATAGGCGGCGCCTAGTGCTTTGCCTATGCTAGGCATAGGCGGCACCTTTTGTAAAGCCTAGTTGAGCATAGGCGGCGCCTATGCCATGGCATATGAGATTCAGAGACAAAAGGCTTTGGCATAGGCGGCGCCTATGCTATGGCATTCTTAGGCATAGGCGGCGCCTATGCTATGACACTCTAGAATTCGAGAGCTTAGGTCATAGCATAGGCCTTGCCTTGTTCGTGGCCTAGATTTACATAGGTCGTGCCTTCTTCTTTGCCTATATTTTCATAAGCAATGACTCACCCATAGCCTTTTGCTTCTTCATTCCTAACTTATCACCTTTAACATGCACTACTTCCAAATCAAAAGTTGAAACCAATCTCCTCCTTTACCTCTCTTGTACCTACATTCACTCAAAAACAACAAAAACGATTAGAACGATGGGTTGCCTCCCATCTAGCGCCTTAGTTTTGGTCGTGGCTCGACTCTTTTTTTTGGATTTTTGTTTATCAAAAGCAAATGCAAAGTAGGACGAAAGAAAAAATAAAAAACGATGGGTTGCCTCCCATCTAGCGCTTGATTTATTGTCGCGGCATGACATAGTTACCTCGAGTACTTAAACTTCGTCGAGATAAATGGTGGCCATATAGTTTATCGAGTCAAGCTGACTGATATAGGGCTTTACTCGTTGGCCATTCACCTTGAAGGCAACACCATTACTGTCTTCTAGCTCAACGACTCCAGACGGGTAGACTTGGCTAATCTTGTATGGACCAGACCATTTGGACCTTAACTTACCTGGGAATAGCTTCAGTCGGGAATTGAAAAGAAGTACCATGTTGCCTTTTTGGAAGTTTCGTTGAACAATCCGCTGATCATGATACTTTTTTATCCGCTCCTTGTAGAGGTCTGATCTTTCATAGGCATGTAGATGGAATTCATCCATCTCATTCAGCTGCTCCAATCTCAGATTCATAGCATCATCCCAATTCAGATTTAGTTGCTTCAGCGCCCACAATGCTTTATACTCAAGTTCGATGGGTAAGTGACAAGCCTTCCCATAAAATAGTTGGTAAGGGGACATGCCAATTGGCATTTTGAATGCAGTCCTATAAGCCCATAGCGCATTGTCCAGCTTCCGAGACCAATCTTTCCTATTAGCAGTTACAGTCTTAGCAAGGATTTGCTTGATCTCTCGATTGGAAACCTCTACCTGTCCACTAGTTTGAGGGTGATAAGGTGTGGCTACCTTATGTTGCTTGACACCATATTTTGCCAACACGGATCTGAACAGCTTGTTGCAAAAGTGAGATCCTCCATCGCTTATGATAGTCCGTGGTATTCCAAAGCGAGAGAAGATATTTCTCTTCAAGAATGCTACAACACGCTTTCCCTCATTGTCGGCTAACGCTACTGCTTCGACCCATTTTGAAACATAATCTACAGCAACTAGGATGTATTTCATTCCAAACAAATTTACGAATGGACCCATGAAATCAATACCCCATACATCAAAGAGCTCGACTTCAAGAATTTTTGACATGGGCATCTCATGGTGTTTTGAAATTGCACCTTGTCTCTGACATTGGTCGCATCTTCTCACAAAGTCGTAGGCATCTTTAAATATCGAGGGCCAATAATATCCACTTTGCAATACCTTCCTTGTTGTCCGATTACCTGTGTGATGTCCCCCAACTTGGGAAGTGTGACATGCTTCTAATATATAAGGCACCTCTTCATGGGATACGCATCGCCTGATAACACCGTCCGCGTATCATCGAAATAAATATGGCTCATCCCAAAAGTAATGTTTTACATCATGTATGAACTTCCTCTTTTGATGAAATGATAAATTCGTAGGCATCACATTACTCACCACGAAGTTTGCAAAATCTGCATACCATGGTAACTCCTCCATCATTGTGACTAAAATCTCATCATCAGGGAAGGTATCGTCAATCTCACGATCTTGCTGTGCTATATGCTCATTCTCGAGTCTAGATGAATGATCAGCCACTTGGTTTTCGCAACCTCTTCTATCTTTTACCTCGAAATTAAATTCTTGCAGCAACAATACCCATCGAATTAGCCTTAGTTTTGCATCTTTCTTTGTCATCAGATATCTAAGAGCTGCATGGTCTGTATGAACTATCACTTTGGTTCCTAACAAATAAGCACGGAACTTTTTGAAGGCATACATAGCTGCTAGAAGCTCTTGTTCTGTGACATTATAGTTTTTCTGGGCTTCATTCAAGACCTTACTCGCATAGTAGATTGGATGGAATAACTTTTCTCTTATCTGGCCAAGTACAACACCAAAGCTACCCCGCTAGCATCACACATGACTTCAAACGGTAAAGACCAATCTGGTGCTACCATGATAGGAGCTTCAATTAGCTTCTCTTTGAGGCATTCAAATGCCTTTATACAATCCTCATTGAAGTCAAACTTTGCATCTTTCTCCAAAAGTTTGCATAATGGACTAGAAATTTTGGAGAAGTCTTTGATAAACCTTCGGTAGAAACCTGCATGACCAAGGAAACTACGAACTCCTTTGACCGAAATTGGGGGTGGTAGTTTCTCAATAACTTCGATTTTAGCTCGATCCACCTCAATTCCTCTTTTGGAGATTTTATGCCCAAGAACAATACCTTCTTTCACCATAAAGTGGCACTTCTCCCAATTCAGCACTAAGTTGAATTCAACATATCTCTGCAACGCCATACTTAGATTTGTCAAGCACGATTCAAACGACTCACCCACAACTGAAAAATCGTCCATGAATACCTCCAACGTTTCTTCCACCATATCAGAGAAAATGGACATCATACAACGCTAAAAAGTGGTGGGTGCGTTACATAGCCCAAATAGCATACGTTTGAAGGCAAAAGTACCATAGGGGCATGTAAACGTTGTCTTCTCTTGATCTTCGGGGGTGATACATATCTAATTATAGCCGGAATAACCGTCTAAGAAACAAAACCATCCTTTCCCTGCTAATCGATCAAGCATTTGGTCAATAAAGGGCATTGGAAAGTGATCTTTAAGGGTCCACGAATTCAGCTTACAGTAGTCCATGCATACTCTCCACCCTGTGACAGGTCTGAGTGGAATTAACTCATTTTTTCATTCGCAACTACCGTCATGCCACCTTTCTTTGCTACACATTGTACCGGGCTTACCCATTTACTGTCAGAGATTGGATACACAACCCCTGCATCTAACCATTTAATAATTTATTTCTTCACCACCTCTTGCATAGGTGGATTCAGACGCCTTTGATGCTCAATAGTGGGTAAGCAATTTTCTTCAAGCTGAATCTTGTGTGTACAAATCCCAGGCGGAATACCAATGATATCAGCGATGGTCCAACCGATGGCTCTCATGTACTTTCGTAGAACCATGATGAGAGCTGCAACTTGCTGCTCACCCAAATTTGCCGCCCCAATAACCGGAAGTGTGTTACCGCTTCCCAAGAATGCATACTTTAAATGGTTAGGCAGCTCCTTCAATTCTAACGTGGGTGGTTCCTCAATAGATGGTTTAACTGGTGGTGTTGGTCGGTTTTTGAGATCAAGTTCCAGCTTCTTGGGAACATGAGGATATGACCCTAATCCTGTTAGAGCACAAATAGTTTCTTTATAATTTTCAGCATCCTTATGCTCAACATTCATAAGCACAACCGCCAATGGGTCATCAACAAGCTGCTCCTCTACGGGTAATTCTTTCTCATCATCAATATAAACATCGGTTACCGAGAACACGTTCAGATCTTTGGGTTGCTTCATTGATTTACATACATCAAAGCGGACTACTTCTTCATTAATCCAGAATAAAAGCTCATTAGCTCTTAAATCAATAAGCACACTTCCTGTTGCAAGGAAAGGACGCCCCAAGATTATGGGAACTTCAGAGTCTACCTCACAATCCAGAATAACGAAGTCCGCTGGAAAGATGAATGAAGAAACCTTCACCAATACATCACATAAAATACCAACAGGTCAGTTTACCGACTTATCAGCCATCACAAGCCTCATATTGGTTGGAGTAGGATCACCCAACCCCAACTTTTTGTAAATGGATAATGGCATCAAGTTGATGCTGGCTCCTAAATTGCATAATGCCTTGGAAAAATTCAAAGATCTGACAGTGCAAGGAATAGTGAAGGCTCCTGGGTCAGCCTTCTTCTGAACCAGTGATCTAGTAGCAATTGCACTACAATGATGAACAACATCTGTCAACTCACCACTTGCTGCTCGCTTCTTTGTTAAAAGATCCTTCATAAATTTTGCGTAGACTGGCATTTGTTCTAGTGCCTCAACCAAAGGAACATTTATGGTCAGCTGTTTTAACATTGACATGAATTTATTGAACTTGGTATCATCAGTTTTCTTCTTTAATCTTTGCGGAAAAGAAGGTGGTGGAAGGGGAATTGTTTTCTCCACGACTTTCTTTTCATCATGCTTAGGTTCGAAGATCTTTTCAGGCTGTGGACGTCGAGGAATGACGTCATGAACGTCTTCATCAGTTTCGATGGCGTCATCTTCTTCTGTATTACCTACGATATCTTCGGCTACTTGCTTGCTTTGGGATGAATTTTCCAGCACCTTACCACTTCTGGTAGTAACAGCCATGCATGTTCCATCGTTTCTTGGGTTTTGCACTGTGTCGCTCGGTAGGGTGCCAGCTTTTCTTTGATTTAATGTGGCTGAAATTTGACTCAATTGTTGTTCCAGCTGTCTTATTGAAGTGGAATGTGAGTCAACCAATTGCTTCATTGAGGCCAAATCATTTATTACCTCAGTTACTCCCGTGCTGGTTGCTTCCACTCCTTTCAACAGCTTAGCCATCATATCTTCCATTGACATATTTCCCGAACCAGATGCAGTGGCCTCTCGTCATCCAGGAGGAATATACACGCCACTCCTGTCAGTCTTGTTCTTCCAACTACCTTGATCCCGGTCCTTGTTTCCAGAATTATCATAATAGTTCCGACCTTGGTTTCCTTGGGCATTGCCTCGAAAACCCCCCTGATTGTTCACGTAGTTGGCTTCTTCTTCAGAATCAGATTCCTCTCTTCCTTTTGATGCAACTGCTTTGACTTTTTTGGTCTTCCTTGATAGTAGATGCTTTGTAAGAAGATCCACTTGTGTTTTCATGTACGCCAAATCTTGATCACATTCTTCTTATCTTCTCCTTTGTTCTGCAGTCATGCCTATAGAAAAAGTGGGGCTTGCTACCTCAGAATCTCTAGTATGCCACGACCTACTTTGCTTCGTCATCCGGTCTAGCATATCACTTGCCTGAACAAAGGTGAGGTCCATAAATGATCCTCCAGCCGCATTATCCACCACAGGTTTAGTTACTGAATTCAAGGAACTATATAATATCTCCATCAAGTGAACATTGGTCATGTGATGGTTTGGGCACCTCATAAGCTTCTTCTTGAATCTCTCCCATGTTTCGTGGAGGGCTTCAGTTGGAAGCTGTCGAAAATTACTGATTTCATCTCTCAATTGTGCTCTCTTGGATGACAGAAAGAATCTTTCTAAGAAAGCGTCTTTCAATTGCCTCCAATTAGTGATAGAATCAGGAGTCAGCCCATTCAACCATAGAGTTGCCTCCCTAGATAGAGACAATAGAAATAAGCACAACCGAATTGCATTCTGTCCAACGTCAGGATTGTCGAATGACCTGCATATAGAAATAAAGTTGATCAGATGCATATTCGAATCATCGCCTGCTAGTCCACCGAATAATCCCTTGAGTTGCAATAACTGAATCATGGTGCTCGTGATGTTGAACTTGGCTTCGGGTACCAATGGCGGAAGAATAATAGCTCCTGTGGCACCAGCTCCATCCAAATCGTCATCATCGTCATCAAAAGAAATCTGTACAGCTCCGCGATCAGGCCTCAATCGCGCTTGACGATCTCTCCTCTGCATGGGTGCCTCCATCTCAGCAGTGTGCCGTGGGTTTAGTAGCTCCTCATCGCCTAGGTCCTCATCATCAAGATTTGTTGCACGACCTGGGTTATCAATATTCTGTTGGTGCACTTGAGCAGCGGCCAACGCAGCTAGTCTAGCCTGCTCCTGTTGAGCAGCCCTTCTTTCAATGTCACGTTGCGCATCCATTCTGTCAATAGAACCTGAATAAAACAAAAACAATAACTTAAAGTAAAGTACAAGAATCTTTGACCAAAGGGCCTAGTAACTATCACAAACTTAGTAGACAATCGTATTCCCCGACAACGGCGCCAAAATTTGATAACGCTCAAACTACAGCTCTCGTAAGAGTGTAAGCGGTCGTTGTCAAATATAGAACCCAATTAGGTTGGGTGTCAAATCCCACAGAGACTACTTGGTCACTAAGTAAGCAAAGATTATTAGACTTTTGGTGAAAGTTTCGTAAAAAGGGGGATTGTAGCATGCAATAATGTAACAAAGTGAAAAACGGAAATAGCAAAGTAAAAAGAAAGAATGTTTAGTAAAATGTTTAACCAATGAGAATTGAGAGTTGGGGTTATGTCCACCTTATGAGTTATATGTCTCTATTGGCTATGAGTTATGAGGAATTCAGACATGCATGTGCTTATAGAGAATTGTATTCTATGGTAAATCCAAGCGTCTTTCGACCTAACAAGGACTATTTCACTTTAACTCTTTCGAGCTTAAAGCGTATCTAACGGTACAAATTCTCCAAGAGATTAATCCAGTTACGGCACCAACTTTTTTAACAGGGGTTGGGGCCCTATTACCTTGACATTATCTCTTTTCCAGACATATAACTTTTCTTTCGAACAAGTTAATGCTATACTGGCGTATCCTATGTGTTTGCAACCACAAGAATTTGCATTAAGATGAAGAGAATAATGACATAAGCAGCATACGTGTCAAGAACTCACAAACTCATAGCAATAGATAGTATCTCATAAGGCTTCCATAACCCCAACAGAGAAGTTTAGCTACTCATGAGTGCAAGGGAAATCATAATAGTCATTATCATTATACCAAAATAAAGATCTCACGTGTAGTAGGATTTGGTATGGCTTGTGGCGTGAAGACCTTGCAAGTAGCATTTCTCTTGTTGTGAAAATTTAAGACGAATAGATGAAGAGAAAGTAAATAAGAATTAATTGAAAGCAAATTGTTTAGAGTTGTAGATGAATGAAATAGAATGTGAATGATGAGAATAATGATGTGTGTCTAAAAACTGCAGCAAAATAGGGTATTTATAATACTCATATCCTATTCCTATAAGGCTATTGCGTACTTATCCTAATCCTAATAAATTACTGCATCATTATCCCAATCCTTATAGGTTACTGTTGATCCCCAAAGTCTTGGAAAATGTTGTTTTTGCCCGGGACAGGTTTCCCATGCGTCACTTTTGGTCCTAGACGTCCAAGCTCTCCTTCCCTTCTTTCGTGAAGCTTCCTTTGGCATCAAGTTATCCATAAAATGCTGAAATCTGCATCATTTATACCTGAAAACTTGCTAATCACGTTTGTTAGCTCACTTACAGGAAAAAGGACTAAAAGTGCATGAGTTATATATTTTGTCCTCAAAACTTAGCTAAAATATGGGTAAATTAAAGCACTTTAGGCGTGTAAATATGCCTATCATCAGATGTGCATATCATTCTGATGTTCAGGGTCATAGTATTGAATATTGTTGGGATTTGAAAAGAGAAATTGAAAAATAATTCAAGAGGGATCAATTATGGTGTAGAACATTGATAGTGAGTAAAGCTCTAGTCATGCGGATATCTAAACCAGTGCCTAAGATGTCAAGCTCAACAATTGGGAAGTCACTCCTCTTTCTACTAGGATGGATGTTTGGTAGTTTCTTTTATTTTCCTTTTTGTTATCCGAATTATTTCAGGGTTGTAGTTCGGGATCTATCTCATTTTATTTCTTTATTGTCTTTGTTCAAACCTTTCTATTTTTCCTTCCAATGAAATATGGTATTTTTGTTTGTTTTATTTTAGTTTGTTTATTTGTCTTCTTTACACAATACATTTTATGTTGGTTCTAGTGATATGACATGCTTGCGGAATTTTCAGCTAGATCTTCTAATTCAGTTTAATCATGAAACTTTGAATCAGAGGGTTAAAGTTAAAAAAAGCATCTGAGAAATAGGTAGCGTGTTAAGATATTTGGTGACCTTGGTTGAAGCCTTCTTTCAAATTAAGGAAATTATTTTGAGAATCACAAGAATAACTTGGTCATCAATTGAAAAGCATAGCTCAATTAGGTCGAATAGTGGACGTTTGATCCCTATATCAAGAGGAACATAAAGATAATCAGCTCCACGAAAGTAATGGGTCATTCGATGTGAGGGATGTACAACAAAGGTGGAGTTGTATGTTTGACAAGTGTAGAAGAAAAAGTAACACACATGCTCAGTTAAAGTTAGTGTTGTTAAAGTGACACAAATGATCTTCATCTTTCACTTCATATTGCATAATGTGTACTTGCATTGTCAAGGATTGATATGACGAAGATATTTCTTTCTGCTATCCAAACATTATGTCATCCTTTGTTTACCCCTTTTGAGCTTTAGTTCTATTTTCTTTCATACCCCTCTTTTGGAATTAAGATAGAGTCAACAAACCTCAAAAGAAAAGTATCGAGCAAAAGAATAGAGTCAGAAAAGTTGTAAAAAAAAAGAAAAAAATAGGAGAGAGAAAAAATGTGTCTAAAAAAGAAAAAAAGAGAAAAGTGTCAAGAAAATAGAGTCAGAAAAAGTCTCAAAAAGAGAAGAGTCAATAAAATAAAAAAAGGAGAAAAATAATCAGAATCAAGCAAATGAACAAGTTTTCGGAACTATGTGTGACCTGATTCTCCTCTACCGGGAGTGAGATATGTAGGCTGCCCTATTTTGGGCTCGGTCCAACCAAATAAATAATTTAGAATCACCCAGCCAAAAGAAACTGGGGCATGGTTAATCCTCATTGTTTGAGTCGATTCTAAAAGTTGTAAGTCCACCCCACTTTAAGTGTCGTTTGGGCCTCATGTCATCTTTTCTTTCTAACCTTATCCTTATGGGTGTCAAGTGGGTTGGGCCGACCTGGCCCGACCTGACCCAACTCGGCCCTCATAACTAACCCAGCCTAGTTTGACCCAGCCCGGTAAGGCCTAGGGCTTTAGGGTTCCGGGTCCCGGGCCGGTTATTTTTTAAAATGGGCTCGGCTAACCCGGCCCAGACCAAGCCCGGTCCAGGCCCACCGATTAACCGGCCCGGCCCGACCCGACCCTGATAAATTTTTTTTAAAAAAAATATGAGCCGTTGGGCCAACGGCTATATAGCCGTTTTTGGGTCCAAACGGCTAGTTTGGGCCCATTTATTAAAAAAAACTTTAAAAAATATTTTTTAATCTAAAAAAAAAAATCTATAAATACCCTACAACTTCAAATCATTTTTCACACAATTTTTCACTCTCTCAAATCTCATTCTCTCTCAAATCTCAATTCTCAAATATTTAATATATTTAATTTCTTAAAGTGTTCACTTTAATTTTTTAATTTTTCGTTTATAAAGTACGAGTGAAAGTTTCTAAAGTCGCAATCTTTGGATACTTCCAAAATTTGGTATTGTAGTTCCATCTCTTACGTTTAATTTTTATTTATTGTGTTAATTGTTTAATATTTAATTTTATTATATTTGTGTATTTTGAATATTTTTAGTTTAATTTAATTTATATTATGGATAAATTAAGAAACCTCGCTACTAAAGGTGTTAAAATTTTATCCCGGAAGCGGTAGTGGTAGTAAAAAGTGAATTACTAGCGGTAGAGGTAGTTCAAGTAGTAGATATACTCGTGTGCCTTCGCCTCCGGTACCGCTTGGTACACCTTTTGAGGAAGAAATAGGTGTAGTGCTCACGATATGGATTATGTAGAAGCTCAGGAAAATTACGGTATAGAAGAAGAAAATGAAGTAGATGCGGTTAATTTAGACGAAGATAATAAAAATATTTGTGAGACACCTGCAGTAGGAGATGCTAACGTTAGATCTGAATCAGTTAATCTCCCTTTCCGTCCTTCCAGTGCCCCAAAACCTCGTAAAAAAACTAGTATTACATGACAATTTTTTGAACGTATATCAGATATTGAGGTGCAATGCAGTATTTGTCAACAAATATATAAGCATAGAAGTGGAGGCAAACAAGGGGATACGGGTACGTTAATGAGACATGTAGCTGAAGATCACAAAAGAGAGTTAAATATTGCAAAATGTGGTGGGGAAGTTGGTGGGTCAACACAAACTAGAATGGCCCCAGCAACCGGTCACGTAGCGAAGAAGTATAATAAATTGAGGGACTAGGAAGAAATAGCTAAAATTGTAGCTGTGAGTTGTTTGCCTTTTAATTTTCCTTCTTCTGATGCCTTTATTCGTTATATACAAGCAATTTATAATCCTATGTTTAACGGTATTCCTAGAACTACTTGTCGGTCTGATATTTTTAGACTTTATTCACAATATTATTTTTATTTATCAACGTTGTTAAAAAATATTCAATGTAGATTGTCCCTAACTTCTGATCTTGGTCGTGCTGTAAATAAAAATGATTATTTAACCGTTACTTGTAATTGGATGGATAGTAATTTCGTGATGCAAAAATGTATTCTTGCTTTTTTATATGATGAAGATCGTAAACATACTGGACAATTTATTGCTGATTCTATTGTTAAAATTGCCGGATATTATGGTATCGAAAATAAAGTTTTATGTATTGCTTTTGATAATGCTTCTAACAACAACATTGCTATAAAAAAATTAAAATCTACGCTATCTCCGCCCTTGCCTGAAATTTTTCATATTAAGTGTGCATGTAATATATATAATTTAATTGTAAAAGATGGTCTTGAGGTTTTTGAGTTTTATATTGAAAAAATTCGCCTTGCTATTGGTTTTATTCAAGGAAATAATCGTAGATCGAGAATTAGATAATTTAAAGTTAAATGTCAAGAAAATAAACTTACACCGATTTTGATGCCTGAGGAAATTGATACTAGATGGAATTCTACGTATGAATTTTTAAAAACTTGTTATAAATATAGAATTCCTATTACACTAGCTTTTAACCAACATTGCGGTTCATTTGCTGATTCTACTGATTGCATGCTACATAATTCTGATTGGGTTGTAATTAATGAACTTGCTAAGTTTTTGGAAAAATTTTATGTAGCTACGGTGGAATTTTTCGGTGCTTATTATCCTACTGTTTGTAATATTTTGGCATATATAGCCAATATTTCTGGTTTGCTCAAAGAATATAAAAATAAAGAAGGTTATAAAGAAGTTGTTGGCGCCATGTTTACGAAATTTAAAAAATATTTTTTTCCGATTCCCCCTATTTACTTGGTTGGTGCTATGCTAAATCCGTGCATGAAATATAATAATATGTGTCACTTTAGTACTCTTATTTAAACTAACTTAGAAATAAATACTAACCATGATTCTGAACAAGTACAACCTGATTTGTGGACGGCTACGGCTGATGCAAAGGATTACATAGAAAAATTATATAATCACTATGCTGATTTATTTGATTTAGCCGTACCTACAAATATCACTCCAACTGTCGCTCCTCATCCTCCCGAGGAGCCATCATCTTCTAAAAGGCCTGCACATAGTGGTTTTTTTGATTCGTTTTATGATGTAAATTGTTGGAACAGTGTTGATGAGAGAACTTACACATCAACTTATCGGGAAGAGCTGAAATATTATCTTCGGACGGCACCAGAGGATCGCAGACGACGGATCAACACGTTGGATTGGTGGAGGAGTAATTAAACACAATATCCTGTGCTTTCAAGATTAGCTAGAGATATCTTGAATGTTCCAATGTCAACCGTTGCATCAGAGAGCGCCTTTAGTCAGGGACGACAGCAGCTTGGAGACAACCGACACTCATTGGAAAGCAATGCAATGAATGTTCTGGTTTGCCTCAGAGATTGGATTAGAGCGGAAAGAAGAAACCAAGGAATGGAACCGGAGTCGAGCGACGAGCTGAAACTTTAAGAAATTATGACTTTACGGGAGAACTCAGCAGAATCAAGTCCAATGCATGGTTTTGCCCCCGTTGACTTCGACTATCCTATGCAAGTTCTCATTAATATTAACATGAATGAGTTGGAAAAAATAATGCATAATTTATAGATTTTTCATTCATGTAAATTATAAATTTTGGATCATTTTGCAATCAATAAAATTCCCCAAATTCATTCACTCCTTAGTCCTTGCTTTTTATTTATTTTTTCATTTAATGATTTAAAATTTTAAATTGAATTTCTAGTTTTCTACTTTAAATTAAAAACTTACTTCTAATATATTATTAATTTACTACCAAATATTATTAATTTATTATATTAAGTAGCATATGTTTTGTATATTTGTCCATATATCTTCTATAGAAGTGTATATTTAACGTATACATGTGTATATGTTTTATAAATTAGTATATAAGTATAACTATATATATTGTAATGTATATATAATGTAGTATATTTTATAAGTAGTAGTATATATATATTGAATGGTGCGTATACACGGGTATATATCTTCTATAGAAGTGTATATTTAACGTATACTTGTGTATATGTTTTATAAATTAGTATATAAGTATATCTATATATATTGTAATGTATATATAATGTAGTATATTTTATAAGTAGTAGTATATATACATTGAATGGTGCTTATACATAGAATAGAGTGTATATATGTGAATAGATCTTCTATAGACATGTATATTTAACGTATACATGTGTATATGTTTTATAAATTAGTATATAACTATACAAATATATATATTGTAATGTATATATATTATAGTATACTTCATTTAAAGTATTACATATACATAGAATAGAGTGTATATATGTGAATAGATCTTCTATAGACGTGTATGTTTAACGTATACATGTATATATATATTTTATAAATTAGTATATAACTATACAAATATATATTGCAATGTATATATATTGTAGTATATCTCATTTAAAGTATTACATATACATAGAATAGAGTGTATGTATGTGAATAGATCTTCTATAGACGTGTATATTTAATATATATATGTGTATATGTTTTATAAATTAGTATATAACTATACAAATATATATTGTAATGTATATATATTGTAGTATGTCTCATTTAAAGTATTACATATACATAGAATAGAGTGTATGTATGTGAATAGATCTTCTATAGACGTGTATATTTAATGTATATATGTGTATATGTTTTATAAATTAGTATATAACTATACAAATATATATTGTAATGTATATATATTGTAGTATATCTCATTTAAAGTATTACATATACATAGAATAGAGTGTATGTATGTGAATAGATCTTCTATAGACATGTATATTTAATGTATATATGTGTATATGTTTTATAAATTAGTATATAACTATACAAATATATATTGTAATGTATATATATTGTAGTATATTTGATTTAAAGTATTACATATACATAGAATAGAGTGTATATATGTGAATAGATCTTCTATAGACGTGTATATTTAACGTATACATGTGTATATATTTTATAAATTAGTATATAACTATACAAATATATATTGTAATGTATATATATTATAGTATATTTTATTTAAAGTATTACATATACATAGATTAGAGTGTATATATGTGAATAGATATTCTATAGACGCGTATATTTAACGTATACATGTGTATATATATATATATAATTATATATATATATTGTAGTATATTTTATTTAAACTTTAAAGTTTAAAGTAGTACATATATATTTGGATGGTGCGTATATATGTGTAATTGTGTATATGTGTATATGTTTTTTAAATTCTAATGTAGTATATACTATATATATAGTGTATATATATTGTTTAACGTATTTATAATGTATATAGGTGGGTATATATAATGTATATTGATTTTTTTTTTATACTTTTGACCGTTTTTTTAATCGGATTTGACCGGGTTTAGGTGGGTTTGACCGGGTTGGGTTAAGTGGGCCGGGTTAGGGTGGTTTTTGATTTTTTGACTATTGGGCCCGAACCGGCCCGACCCACTTAGACCCCAACCCGGACCGGCCCTCAACCCAGTTAAATAACACGGGCTGGTTCTGGGTTGACCCGTCCGGCCCACTTGATAGCCAAGTTGCAACCAAAGAAAGACCTTCAGATCAATCTTTGAGAATGTCAAGGCTAAGCATCCAATGGATATGATGACACATTTTGGGTACTACTTGTATTCCTCAAGATAAGAAATCAGGAGAGAAATGAAAATGAGAGTCTTATTGGTGAAAACCCTCATGGGCACCATAAAACAATAGTAAGTTGAGAAAAATAAAAATAAGAAAGTTTTATTGATGAAAACCCTTACGGACACCATAAGGCAATGGTGAGCTGAGAGAAAGAAAGAGGCTTGTTGGCGAGAACCCTTTAAGGTGTCACTAGCTAAATAAGGTCTGTGAGTGCAATTAGTCTATAAAATCACCTCAATTTTAGGGTCATTAACTCAACAACGGTGGGTGAAAGATTGGATGAAAAGATCAGGCAACTTAATCCAAAATGCATGTCATAATTATTAGAGTTGACTGTCACTTTCAGATAAATTCTTCTTTTCTCTTTTTCAATGGGGACGTTCATTGTCTTTTCTTTCTTCTCTATAGTTTTATTTTTGTTTTCTTGAGCCAGCTATCCAAATAAAAAAAATCATTGTCATTTTTCTCGTGTCTTTGAGTCAAGTCCATGTCAAAATAAATGTGAAAAGATTTCAAAACTGGCAACCAACTTCTTCAATTGCACAAAGCAAGACAAAAAGGCCAGCACATAAAAGAGACATGATTGTAAGCTAAAATAAAGCATGCTGAAAGTTTTGTCCACAGAAAAGTCTGGGAACTTATGGAAATACCAAGGTTCAAAGGATTTATCTGAGAAGCATGGAAAAGCAGAGATACTATGTTTGGTTCAGAGTCACTCTTAACAATCTGAGTTTGGGTCAATGCTACAGTAAGTCAATGACAATGACAATGGTTTAAAGCAAGATTGAATGTAACCAGCGCAAGAGCAATGCCTCAAAAGCCAAAGCCGCAAACCAGCCACCATGTTTTAAACTCACAAGTTTTCTTTGATGAAACAAAAAATATGTTACCTTCAAATCAAGGGCTTTAGAGCATAAAGGGTTCCAATGTCTCACTTCTATAAATGCAGGAAGCAATTTTGCTGCAAAGGTTTGATAATCAAATTATGGTAAAAATTCATCATCATATATCCCTCAGAGACACCCTTCCTTATCCAGGTATTTTAGTTTTTAATTGCTAGGTGATACATTTTTTAAATTGAACATTTACTCCTAGAAGATGTACTTTCTAGTCAAGCTACTCCCCTTGACTCTTAGAAGATGTACCTTCTGATTAAGTTGTTCCCCTTGACTCCCAGAAGATGTACTTTCTAGTTGAGTCGTTCCCCTTGACTCCTAGAAGACGTACCTTTTGGTCGAGTCATTTCCCTTGACTCCTAGAAGACGTACCTTCCGATTGGGTCATTCCCCTTGATTCCTAGAAAATATGCTTTCTAGTCGAGTCATTCCCATTGATATTCCTAGAAGATTTACTTTCTAATCGAGTCATTCCCCTTGACTCCCATAAGATATACCTTTTAATCGAGTCATTCCCCTTAACTCCTAAAAAATGTACTTTCTAGTCTAGTTATTCCCTTTGACTCCTAGAAAATGCACTTTCTATTCGAATCATTCCAATTAACCCATAGAAGATGCATTTCATTGTTTAAGTTTTTCTAGTAGTTATAATCTGACTTTCACAAAAGTCCTTGGATGATAAACTAGGGCAAAATTTAATTCCTGTATTTGGAACTTCACTTTTCTGAAAAAAATAAAATCTTTCTTTACAAAATCTTTGTTTGAGATAACACTTGTTCTAGTTTTCAAATTGAAAGTCAGGAGCCCACCTGAAGAACAGGGTGATGAAAATAAAAGTCAGGAGTTCGCCTAAAGAACAGGGTGATAAAACTGCAAGTCAGGAGCCCGCCTGAAAACAGGATGAAGAAATTGAAAGTCAAGCAACACGTCGATGAAATTAAAAATTAAAAGATTAAAATATAGCAAGTCAGGAGCCCGCCTGGAGAAAGAGTGATGAAATTGAAAGTCAAGCAACAAGGTAAAGAAATTGTAAGTCAGGAGCCCGCCTGAAGAATAGGGTGAAGATTTTCAAATCAGGATCAAGGTTCAGAAGTACCACCGACAGAACATGGTCAATTTGTTAGTTCATCTCTAACATCAAATTTTGCATGGAGAAAGAATCCATTCTCAAGTTCAACCCAAAGAAGATCAGATCTTTTGTCAATTTTGAAAGCATCTGAAACTCAAGTCAATAGTCCAGAGAAGCTGCAAAGATAGGATTTTATAATTTTGGTTATCTTTTTCACTTGTAATTTTCATTTTTAATGTAATGATAGAGCCGTGGATCAAAACCTCGACAGGACCTCACTCAACTCTCCAACTCGGTTGCCTTCCTTCCTTCTGTTTTCTTCTTTTGAATAACAGTTGGGACAAAATTCTGTCTCGTTGTCTATTTTTTTTTTGTTTGAAAATACTTTGTGCTTACACCCAAAAAGTGGCATGATGTAGACACGTAATTTTGTCCCTTTCCAAATCATTTTTTTTACAATTTTTTACCCCATCTTACCACGTACCTTCACCTATATGATAATTTTCACATAATAACAAATCCAACAAACTGTTAACCATTTTTTGACACCTCACCTTAACAAATTTTATCTCATCTTAATCACCCATCCTAACTAATTTGGACACCTCACACCCATACCCTCACCCCTCAGCACATACCCCTACCTCTGATCATATTTTTTCCCCTTTCACCATCAGAATATATACAAAATACAATACATATAGAGGGGGTTCCATTTTTTCCATTGAAAAATAGCATATACACACACCCACACACAATTCAAAAACACAAAAAAACCATACACATACACACTGCATATACAATACACATAGAAGAATCAGGGAGGAGGAAGGAAAAAATTAGTAGCAAAGGAGTAGGGAAAAATAGGAGATTAAAGGTAACTGAGACTTGTGAGATAGAAAATCTAAGAGAAGAGAGATTCTTCCATTTTTTTATTTGATTCACACACAAATAGAGAGACAAAAATCGGAGAAAAAGATAGACGAGGGAGATCGGGATAGAGAAAATAGGTTGAGGTTGACTATTCCGATGAGTTTTTTGCTGGAAAAATGCCACTGCTGCACCTATCAACCTACTGTTCTCCGTTATTCACCATTTCCAAGCTTGCTGGAGCTCCGGAAAGGTGGAAAATAGTGACACTTATCCTATTTTCTGATCAAACGCCATTCAATGACCATCTTCCTCCCCTTTCTGGTGAATACCAGTCAAAAATGTCAATGAACCATCTGTGATTCTGGTTGAATGGTCATCGGATACAGTCTAATAAACATCCCCTCTATTTTTCAATTTCATCCTTACCTTGTTGGAAAACACAATCGGTCATTTTGTTCAATTATAGGGTTGGATCTGCATTGAGTTTGGAGGATCGAGGTTTTGAGTTCGGGTTTGATTCGTCACTCCATCGAACAATTGGGATTTGAAATAAAATTGAGGTCTATTCTTTATCTTATTCTCAATTAATCTTCATTATTTGATACTTTGTGTGGTAAATTTATGACGTGTAAATGTTGCTTCATGTGATTTGATTATGTTTGGATTATGGTGGTGGTTGATAGTGATTGTTTGAATTGAATAATTGAATGATTTAAACTAAATTGGGAATAAGTGGGATAAGAATAGAAAATTGATAAAGGTGTATGTTGGTAATTTTGATTCATAATGCAAGGAGTTTGATTAATTGGTTATTTGCTATTAATTTGCACCCGATAGTATCATGTTTTAGGCTGAGAATCGATAGGCAAATTTTAGGTTCGGGGTAGAAAAAAATATAGGGATTGTGATTGTTGAATGTATGACTGTGTTGAATGGCTTTTTCTTCATCGCTTCTAAATTTATTGTATTCATTTGGCCGGGGAATGCCCCTAGAAAATTGTACTTATTCACCGGAGAATGCCCTGAAGTATCATGTACGCGAAGGAGGTTTGTGATCAAGGACCTAGGCATTGGGTGGAGCGCAGTTTAAGATTAATGTAGTTTAGAATAGGATTTACATTTTCACATTTTTTTATTTCTGAGACTGTATAATTCGGATTGGACATTATTTTTGGATTTTAGATTGTTTGGTTGTTTTGTTTGCTTGTTATGTGTTTTTTTGGCTTATACATTTCATAGTGTCATACTAGCCGATATACTTCACGAAGCGACCGTAGTCGAACCACGAGTCTGTGGGGTGTCTAACACCTTTTCCTCGATCAACAAAATTTCTTAGGCGGAGTCTCTATTCGGGGATTAGTTTTTAAAAGAGTCAAAATCATTTTGAAAAAGAATTTCTAAAGGTGACTTGACACACTTTATTTATGCCAAGTGACAACTCTGAGTTTTATTGTTAAAAGTCCTTTTCGAAAAAAATTATTAATCTTTATTTTTGTCAATTTAATAATAAAAACTCTTTCAAACCTAAAATCAATTATTTTTTGGTAAAAAAAAAAGGGTGTGACATCTCCCATGAAGAGAGTAGTGCGGTTTGGCAAGAAAGAAAAGCTTAATTCCTGGTATGTTGGTCCTTATGAGATTCTGTGGAGGGTTGGTAATGTTTCTTATGAGTTGTAGTTACCTTCTAGCTTGAACTTGGATCATTCAGTATTTCATGTCTCCATATTGAGGAAGTGTCTTGGTGATCCTTCTTCGATTATTTCTTTGAAGGGGTTGGGTATCTCAGACTCTCTGTCTTATGAAGATGTCTTAATTGAGATCTTAGATAAGCAGGTTCATCGGTTGCAGACCAAGGATATGGATTTAATTAAGGTTCTGTGGTGGAACCATAAGGTGGAAAAAGCTACGTGAAAAGCAAAGGAGGACATGAAGTCCAAATATTTACAGCTATTTGGTACTCTTGGGATTTGTGCGGAAGGTATGTGTCTTCAACACATCTTTATTTTCTGAGTTTGTTAAAGAAAATATTAATATCTTTGCCCTTATGTTTTCAAACTTTGTTAAAGATTGGAAATATATTTGATAATGCAAATAACTCGTGTGTGTGGTTATCCCTACCTTATCCATCATTCGAGGACTAATGTTCCCAGTGGGGGAGACTGAAACACCCTGGTTTCTGGACCTTAGAAAATTTCCTGGAATTCTTGTCTCTGGACCCAATACAACTCATAGGTACGAGCCGTATGCTGGGGTACAAATGGTATGGTCCAGTCGTATGCTGACCAGTGTTGGTTGGTGGGATAGATTTTGGTCACTATAATGGGTACTACTTGGTGGTACGAGCCATATGGTTGGATACAGATCATTTGGTTCTTTCACTTAACCTTAGATTTGGTAACTTAAGTTGGATCTGAGTACGAGTGGATCACTAGGAGCCGTAAGCCAGGGTACGATTCATACCTAGGACTCGTATGGTGGACAGTGTTTAAATATTTTGTGATTCTATCTTGCCAAGGATATGAGTTAAGGGTACAGATTATATACTGTCAACACGACTTGGGTAGGATGAGTCGTACATGGGATAGTGTTGGGTCCAAGGGTTAAGTCTTACATACGAGTGATGGGTACCACTCGTATCGAAGGGTACGACTCTTGAGGGTCAGTCGTACCCCTATGATAGGATTTTGTAGAACTTAAGTGGGGGTAATCTAGACATTTCTCCACTTACCCTAATAAGATCCCACGACTTCTAACTCTTTTGTGGGGCTATTTACCCCAATATTTTATTCATTAACACTTAGAATACTTTTCCTAAACACTCTATAATTCTCTCAAAAGCTTTTGGCAAGGAAACTAGGGTTTCATCTAGAGGACTAAATTGGGGATCTTGTTGGTGGTTTCTCTTTGTCTGCTTTGGTCAATTAAGGCATGTTCTCTTTTCTCATTATTAGTTCCAACTAAGGCATGGTTTTTATGAATGGTTTTCATGATTTTATTGTTGTATGATTTTGGGTTTTTAAATATGATTGGGGGGATTGGTTGGTTATAAATGCTTGGTTGTGTTTTTTTCATGTTTTAATTATGCATTTATATACATTAATGGTGATTTTGGATAATTGGTTGCATGAGAATGGTTTTTTTTAATGGACTTTGGTTTTGGAAATACTACGCCCCAATGTGTTTGATAAAATGCCTTTAACAATGTTTCCACTATAATATTGATTTTTCAATGGAACTTATGCATGCTTTAAACTTGATCATGGAACCCTAAATGATATGAATGGTTTAAATGATTTTAAATGGACTGGAAAGGACTTGGTAGCCATGGTTTTGGTTGATTGAAAATTATGAAGGGTACATGGAATCCCTTAAACCTATATATGGTTTACTATGGACAAAACTTGCAAGTATAGTCGGTATGACGATACCACTACTAATGGCCTTGGTTAATAAAAGGTTAATTAATTGGTTGGTTGGTTGGTAATGGTTTTAATTGGGCAATAATGACTGAGTGTGTAGCAAAGCCATAAAAGGTGAAGGTCCCGGGGAGACCAAAACTGGAAACTCATATTTATCGATGTGAGGTTTGGTCTTGGTGACCATGTGCATAATGTCACACTTTATATTTGGGGGATGTACTAGTTATCCCAGGTTTTCTTTCCTGGTCATGTGGCTTCACGCACTGGGGCACTTTTAGCAGGGGAAACTAAACCCATATAGCCCATGGGTGGATTAGGACGACAAAGCTACATAGCCCAGATAAAGATTTTAGTGGCATGCTAAACCCGATTTTCTTTTCCGACATGGATATATATATATATATATATATATGTATGTATGTATGTGTGTGTGGTTTGTGTGCATATGGATGGTTTTACAAATGATATTATTTTATCCTTATTATGAGTTCATGCTAGCGTTCACTCACTAAGCCATCTTTGGGCGGCTGTATACCCACGCTATGCAGGAACGGGCTGTTCTACTCCTCTTACATAGTGATTTACTCAGGGATAACTGTTGGATTGAAGTGGTGAGCTTCCATTTTTCCGGAAGGCTCCATTCCATGTTATGGATATTCTTAAACATTCTGATTTATTTCTGTACATTGATTTTGGTTATGGTTGGGGGCATGTCCCAATTGGATATTATTACTCTTTTGGTTAGAGGTTTTGTGGTACTACTATGGGTTGAAATGGACGGGATCGGTATTAGTGTCAGCCTTATCGTTGGTATTGATATTGGGGCTGATATCGGTTGACGATATTGTTGGTTGTTCCATCGTATTTTATTTTGGGATTAATCATATTATGTTTTGGATCTCATTCGGTTATGGCCTGGTTTATGTCCCTTGGCTCGGTTTGGTTTGGCTTGGTGGTTTGGTTGGTACGGTTTGGTGGACGAGATGACTTGGTAGGGTTGATCTAGGAATAAACCTATCCCAAAGTCAGTCCTTGTCAAGTTATTCTATCTTGTTATATGTTCGCAGTTCGGCCGACTCAAGGTATGCTAATGGTGGTTGGGTTGGGTAACAGGGGTGGTTCCCGGTCTTGGTTAAACTTGGGATGCCCATTACGGCAAGGCCCCAATCGGGTCGTGTCACTAACTTAAGTTTCAACATATGAAACCTAAGTCAAAATTTTAGTCGCTAGAGCAAGGAAAGGATGATGATCTAATTAAATTGTTTACTTAAACCATTGGAATATCCATGTTTAATCCCATACTTCGAATCCAAATTAGTCGTGCTTATATGTATATTTGAGACACTGAATTTCAAACATTTATAGTATTTCAAGTTAAAACTACTGAGTTAAAATTTATTATTTACATTACAGATTAAGTGTATTAAGTATTTAGGGATAAACGTGCAATAAGAATTCTCGTAGACTAATACATAAAAAAAGATGATATTAGTGATGCATATATTAGTTATATATAGACTAAAAATATGTACGAAATAAAGTATTAATAGTACACATGAATAATGAATCATTATTTTTGTTAATACAATATCAAATGATTCATAATATTTTAATTCTTTTTAATAAAATAAAATAATTTTTCATGAAAAAGTTCTAAAGGCTAAATGACTAAATTGAATCCTTGTTCGAGACCTTTTGTTGAGTCTTCTCGCACAACTCTCTAGCTCCAATCTATTAAGTGTATCCACTTCACTGAATAAAATGAAACACAATACAATTCCGTACATTATGATACACATGCAACAATCATCCAAATAAAGTGTAGAAGCTGAATTTTTTTAATTTAATTTTTTAAATTTAAAGGACTTTACTTAATTGACAAATTTGTCACTTTTAGTGGGTGCTTAGAATTTTTGTCCTGATTTTCTTATTATATTTAAATTTTATTTCTTTAGAAGGAAAATAAAAGTTACCATAATTACTTTTACTTTTTTCTGAAAGAAAAAATATAATTTTTTTTCATATTTGGCTAACCTCTTTCTTGAAAAAAAGATTTTGGACATCTATAAATAGAAGACCTCCTTCTCATACCATAATAAAATAGCATCCACGATGTAGTCTTTTAAGATTTTCGTTTAGGGGGAGATTTTCTCTCTTATTAGTTTTATGTTTTTAATATTAGGTTTTATATGTAGGACAATTGGCCAAATCATATAATAAATTATGTTTTTAGTATTTTTTTCGTTGTCGTCTAATTTATCGTCTCATAGTTTGCACTAGAAACTTTCGCATGACGCCCTCTCGATTACGAACCCAACAAGCGATATCATAGCTTACGGTTCAATGGTCTAATGGTGTGATGAGACGAGATTAAACAGGTTCAGAGCGGTTTTAAAATCAAGTTGCAACAATTTGGATGATAATGAAGATTTTTGTCGAACTACATGTGGAAAACAAGTTTCAACCATATTTTCAACACTCCTGCTGCTGCATCTTTAAAAATAAAAATTATTACTTTTAAATAAATTTTTAACCATGATATTTTAAACCTTATTTTTAACCATGACAAGCGGCAGTTATGAAAATTATATCAAGTTATGAAGATTATATCAAGAACGAAGTTCATGCACGTGATATGAAGAGAAGACGAATCAAGTGAAAAAAATCAAGCCAAAAAGGAGAAATTTGTTAAAATTTTTGTGTTGATTTTTTTACTATATTTAATTTTTATTTTTTTTTTTAGAATGAAAATAAAAATTACCATAATTACTTTTATTTTTCTGAAAAGAAAAAATATAATTTTTTTTCATATTTAGCTAACCTATTTCTTGGAGAAAAAGTTTTGAACAGATCCTATCTCATACCATAGTAAAATAGTAAGTTTAATGTTATTTTAATAATAGATTGTATATGTAGGCCAAATCATATAATAAAATTATATTTTTAATATTATTTTTTATTATCATCTAATTTATTGTCTCATAACTCACAACCAGAACCTACGCCTCTCGATTAGGAAACCAACATGCAACTCTCTGGAGCCCTCTCTATAAACAGTCCTTTACTCAAAAGTGAGTATCATTTCAGCCCAGAATGAGGCCAACAGAGCGCAAAATAATGGATGTTCATGGAGGGTGGTTGTCCTCTCTGTTTGGCCTGTGATTTCCACCAAATCAACAACCCTCCCTTTCTCTTATTTCCCAACAAAAACCAATAAAATAAAATAAAATAAAGTATTAACATGTTTATGTCAACAGCAAGAGCAGTACTGTTATTACTTCCTCTTTTCCATCTTTTCACCTTTCTTTTAAAAACAGTCCACAAATTGCTACTACCAAAAAAAAGGCAATGATGATGATATTTATTATTTGCTATGTGATAATGATTTCTGGGCTGAGATTATTATTATTATTATTATTATTATTATTCGGAGCAATGGAGAAAACCCGACCCGTATCTTGGCGGGGCAAGACCCGAAACCTGGTTCGTTTTCGCAGCCATGGCGTTGTCGTAGTTTTCTCCGTTTTGGTTCCCCCATTTTACACACATCTGAGCCTCCCTCTATTTGACAAATTCGGATCCGGGTCGGATCTGGATTTCGGACCATTAGGTTTGGTCAATGTCACCATTACTCAATTCAATATTAAAAGACACCTATCCTTCAATTTTCTCTAATCTCTTTAGCTTGTCTGCAAAGATTGTTTTACTCAAGAATGAGGATCATTTCAGCCTAGAATGAGGCCAACAGAGAGAATAGATTTTCATGGGAGGGTGGTTGCCCTCTCTGTTTGGTCTATGATTTCCACCAAAATCAACAACCCTCCCTTCCTCTCATTTCCAATGAACTCTACTTTGGCATTGATGCCAACAGTATAGTACTTCTAATATTATTACTCCCTCTGATACATTTTGTACTTTTCTTTTGGAAACACAGTCCACAAATTGCTACTACAAAAAAAAAAGAGAGGCAATGATGATGATATTAATTATTTGCTGTGTGATGATGATATCTGGGCTGAAAATTATTATTATTATTCGGGGCAATGGAGAAAACCCGACCCGTATCTTGGCGGGGCAATACCCGAAACCCGGTTCGTTTTGCTGCCATGGCGTTGTCGTATTTTTCTTCTTTTTGCTCCCCATTTTACACACATCTGAGCCTCCCTCTATTTGATAAATTCGGGTCCGGGTCGAAAATGATTTTTTTTAGAAACAACATAAATTGCATAGTCACTGAAATCTCAATTTTGGGTCTAGTCCCCGATACATCCAATGAAATACATTTTTTTCTTTACAAAAATACATAATTAGCTTCCTATACTTTCTTTTTTATTTTAGATGTGTCGAGATACATTATTAGCTCCCGATACATCCAAAGAAGATACACATTATTTGGTATTTTTGTACTCTCTCCGTTTCAAAAAAAATGATCTACTTTTCTTTTTAGTCCATTTCAAAATGACGTTATTTTTATAATACTTTAATTTCAACTTTACATACGACATGCTTAAAGATTGAAAGAAATTTTGGTACATTTGATACAACTGTAATTTAGGACCATAAGAATAAAAAATCTTCTTTACTTTCTTAGACTCCGTGCCAAGTCAAACTAGGTCATTCTTTTTGAAACGGAGGGAGCAATGATTTTGTAAGGGTGGGGATTTGTCTAAGTGTAACTGGTAAAGTAATGTGATGTGATTAGAATGTTATGGTTCGAGTCGTGGAAACAGCCTCTTGCAGAAATGCAGGATAATACTGTATGCTATAAACCTTTGTGACTGGCTCCGCGGTATTGGGAGCGTTGTGCACCGGGTTGCTCTTTTTTCAGGGTGGTTGGCCATATGTGGTATGTCAATGATTTCATGTTTGCTTTAATCAATAGCTCTTTTTAGCTTTTGCTGTATTTTAAGGTGTTTTTGGTATGGTATGGAGGAGAATGTTTTCTATGGGAAATATTTTCGAAGAAAGCATTTTTTAGGAAAATAAGTGGTTTTGTGATTGGTGTAAATAAAAATAAAAAATTGTTGAAAAACAAAAGTAAATAAAAACATTATTCTAAAAATATTTGTATATATTTAACACAAAATTAGAGGATGAGTAGCGGGGTAGGTTGATGGTGTTGTTGTGGGGCAGAGGGAGAGAGTTGTAGGGGTTGGGGTGTAGGGTGTAGGTGGGCGCGGGGTGGGGCTTGCTGAGGTGGGTGGTTGTAAGGGTGAGAGGAGATAAGTCACTTGCTTTTGCTACATGTCCCTTGTTTTCGCTACATTTATTGAGGAGCTTATTTTCAAGAGCTTGTTGTTCTAAAGAAAATATTTTTCTAAAACTTTAACCGAACATGAAAAAATAGGAAAATGTTTTCTGAAAAATATTTTCTTCCACAAACACACCCTAATTGCATGTTTTGGGGACATAATGTTAAATTCTTTAGAAATTGAAGTTATACCCGAACAAAAATTGCAGGATATTACTATAAGAAAATACAAACTTATGTTTTGCCAAAAAATTGTTGTTACGAGGGGCATAAATTAAAGACCAGCACAAAATAGGAGCAGTAACTGTGAATGACCCAGTGATGGAAGCTAAGCCTAGGATGAAGAATGAGGCCAACAGGGAGAAAGGGAATTTCTTTTGAGGGTGGTTGGCCCCCTCTGGTTGGCCTATGATTTCTCTTGTAGCCAAACCAACAACCTTCTGCAAAGGTGGAAACAAGAAGCTGTGTTTTCAGTGGCGCGCTTCTGTCCCGAGCAAGGCTTAAAACATGTTGAGCGCTTCGCGTCACTTAATGTGCGCTTTATGTCTGTCACCAAGGCTCTAAGGCATACTTTTCCTTGCCAATTAGAGGCGACACTAAGCAATTGATATTTCACTTTATCGTAATTTTTTTCAATTTCCTTGTTCATACATTTGTCATTTTTCTTATAATTATTAGTATTGGACTAGATATATTTTTTTTTTCTCCCTTTGAGCCTGTCTCCGTTAAAGCTCACGTCGTATTTGCATTGTGCACATAAAGCCCAATGGACCTTTTTTGCGTGTTTTCTTTTGATAACAGGGACGAGAAGCGATATTTGTTTCCATCACCTTCAATGGTGGCGATGTGATGCTGACAGCAGTAGTGCTATTCAATTTTCTGATCATTCTGAGCTACATTTATTTGCAGTTCTTTAAGAGCGCGAGGCAAAAGTGCAATTGACCCTTTGAGCTAAGATCTCATTTGTTTTATGCTTATGCTTAAAAGCTACTTAAAATACTAGGCTCATCCAAATATTTTATTTTTCCTTATTAAGGTTGTTCAAACCGGCTCTTTTAGAAAAGTTTCCATGTTTAAGGCAGTGATTATACAGCTAATCGGGCCGAGTTTTGGGGCATGGAGACAATATGACACATATCTTGGCATGGCAAACCCAGATGGCTTGTGATTGAGTCTTCTCTTTCACAGGCAACTGGTTCTTTTGCAGCCATGACCGTTTTCACCCTCTCTTGGCCCCATTTTTTGCAGCTCTGAGCCTCAATTTCCAACTAGTGTGATTGGACGTCCTAGGATTTGAAGAGTTCTGCACCTAAATGACCAAAAAACCATCTGTATGCGCGCACACACAAAAAGACGCATCATGAGAAAATGTCAAAATGGTCCCTTATTGTGACAGTGATGATCTTTCAATCCATCCTCTTGAGCTAGTAATTGAGCATTGAGACTACCTGGCCGGTATCTTGGTGGGGCAATGACCCGGATGCTTGTGATTTTGTTGCATGCAACTTGTGAATATTTGCAGCCATAGCTTGGCTGGACTTTCTTTGCCTGCACATAAATACAAATCTGAACCTCAATTGTCACTTGTGTCTTCCTATGAGCGTATTTGATATGGAGTAAAATGTTGTAGTGAATCAGCCCTAAAGTGGCTACCTTGTGTACAACAACATCCTTAGGGTGATCCCTGGAATGTGGCTACATTGTGTCATTTCTACTAATATGACCTTCAACATGAGACCCATAATAAGGCTGTGATGATTCTCATGCTTTACTCATCAGATGGTTGAGCTTTGCTGTATCTTGGCGTGGCAGCTTTTGGTGGGTCTTCCGAGATATTGGAGCTATTTTGGTTTCTGCCTCTAGCAAAGGCTCCTTGTACTAGCAGCCATGGTGGGGTTTAGCTTATGTTTGAGAAAAGGTGAATCTGCACTACCCAAATATCTGTTTGTGTTGAAAGAATTGATGCTTTTTATACTACACAACTTATGCTGCTTAAGTTAATATCTACAGAACTTACGAGACAAAAGCTCTCTAAACTTACCAGGTGGCTTTCCAAACAGGCCCTTATAGGCTCCAATCTCCATCTATAAAGAGTTTTTACTCAAGAATGTGGATCAGTTTAGCCCAGAAGGTAGAATGAGAACAACACGGAGAACAAAAAAATGGATTTCTTGGAGGGTGGTTGCCCCCTTTGATTGGCCTATGATTTCTCCATCCCTCCAAACTAACAGCCCTCCATTGCTATAGCATCAATAGTACTACTAATTATTACTCCCTCCGTTCCATTTTTACTTTTCTTGAAAACTGTCCACAAATTGCTATATTAAAGAGGCAGTGATGCTGATATTTGCTGTGTGATGGTTCTTCTGGGCTGAAAAAATTCAGGGCATGGAGAAAACTCGACTTGTATCTTGGCGGGGCAAAACTCAAAACGGGGTTTATTTTGCAGAAATGGCGTTGTTGTTGTCTTCTCCTATCCCCCTCACCAAACACACATATTCTACACACATTTGAGCCTCTATTTCAAATCCAGATCTGATGGAATCCCAGTTCATTTTAGCTCAAAAGACTTGAGGCAATCAGGAAAAAAATTGGGAATTTTTCACTCTGGTATGTCAATGATTTCTTGTTTGATCTAATTAACAGCCCTTTTTAGATTTTGCTGTGATTTCCTGGATTTTGGGGACTTTACACTTTACTCGTTACATATATATTTTTTTAATCTAATTAATGTGAGAATGTGTTGCAACCTATAGTATTTTTTGGTATAGTTTTCAAATATCTAAAGGGACGACCCGGTTCATACCTACTCCGTAGGTGTCGGGGAGGGGGGGACCACCTGGCTTGACCTACGCGTCCTCACCCCAGCTTTGCTGGAGGGACGTTTCGAACCCCCGACCTAGGCACACCACGGCAAGCAAGCTTACCGCTGTGCCAAGGCCATCCCTCAACAGGAAAAATTAATTAAAAAAAATGAGACCTTAGCTTAGAATAATCAGAAAATTGAATAGAACTACTACCTTCAACATCAAATCGCCAACATTGAAGCTGATGGCAACAAACATTGTTTCTAGTTTCCAGTTTGGCAGAGGGTTGTTGGAGTGGTTAAAGGAGAAATCATTAGCCAATCAGCAGAGGCAACCACCCTCCAAAGAAATTCCCTTTTTCTCCCTGTTGGCCTCATTATTCACACTGGGCTGAGCTTCCATTACTCATCCGGATTTTCCCCGTCAGGATACAAAACCAAACCGAACTACGAACACACCATACCATACCATGGGAAACCACCATCCAAACAAAGTGTAAATATACCAAAGAAAAAAAAAAGGTTATTGGTTGGCTTCATTCTTCCTTCTGGGCTCAGATCTTTAATTTATCTGAGGCATTGAGTTATTAGAAACCGCCATGGCTGCAAACCCTATAACTTGGGTCGCCCTGCCAAGTTACGGGCCTGAATCAACGATACCTGATTTCATTTGCTCAGTAAAAGTATCATCACAGCCCCGTTATTATCCTTTTCAATTTCATTGTTGTATGCTTTTGCTGTTGCTTTTTCAGGAAAACATAGCCTCTGAGGAAGAGAGAATGACAGTAACAGATGCAAAGAGAAAATGATCAAAAAAGGTCCTTAACATTACTTAGAGCTAAAAGATACTAGAAATCATAGGCGTGATGGAAATGGTCAGCCACCCGGAAAATCCAGATAACTTCCCATTTTTTCTCCAACTGCCTCATTCTTTTTAGCTAAAATTTGACGGAGAACACCATCAGGTGTTCAATAAAAAGTGAACAACCAAAATGGTGTTCACCAAACTACAGGTCCTGGGTTCGTATCCTGAACTGTCCAGAAGGACTAGTTGGAAATCGAGGCTCAGATCTGCAGCAAAGCCTCGAATATCTAAATTTAAAATTTAAAATTTAAAATCTTGCATTAATCTAAGGAGCTGTTTGGCCATGAATATTATTCATATTAAATGAGCATTATTTCAGCCCAGAATGAGACCAACGACAGCAAATAATTGGATTTTCATGGAGGTTGGTTGCTCTCTCTCATTGGCCTGTGATTTCTCCCTTAACCAAACAAACAACCCTTTCTAAAAGTAGAAACAAGAAGCAATGGTTGTTGCCGTCGCCTTCAATGCTAGCAATGTGATGCTGATGGGAGTAATACTTTTCAATTTTCTGATCATACTGAGCTACATTTTGCAGTTCTTTAAGGACGTGGGGCAAAAGAGAAAATGGCCCTGAGCTAAGGTCTCATTTCTTTTATGTTTATGCTTAAATGCCACTTAAAATAAGTCCTCCATCCAAACAGGCTCTTGTTAAGGATGTTCGAACAGGTTCCTGTGGAAAAGTTTCCATTTTTGTCGAAAGAGGCTTTGATGATATTGTTAATTTGGGCTGATTTTGGGGGCATCTAGATAATCTGACCAGTATCTTGGCATGGCAAACCCGAGTGGCTTGTGATTGAGTTTTCTCTTTCACATGTAACCGGTTCTTTTGCAGCCATGGTGATTGTCACCTTCTCTTTGCCCCATTTTTGGCATTCTTAGCCTCCACTTCCACCTAGTCCAACTGGATGCTCGAGGAGTTCTGAACCTAAATGACGATAAAATCCTCTGTATACACACACAAACACATCATGAGAAAATGTCAAAAATGGTTCCTTACCCGGACAGTGATGATCTTTAAATCTATCCTCTTGAGCTAGTAATTGAGCATTGAGAGTACCCAACTGGTATCTTGGTGGGGCAATGACCCGGATGGCTGTGATTTATTGCATGCACCTTGGGAGTATTTGCAGCCAAGGATTAGGCCAACAGAGAACAAAAAATGGATTTATTGGAGGATGGTTGCCTCTCTAATTGGCCTATGATTTCTCCGTCCCACCAAATCAACAACCCTCTGTTGCTATATTTGTGAAATTTCCAAAAATAAATAAATAAATAAATTCTGTTGCCATTGATGTGATGTTGATAGCAGCAGTAGTACTATACTAATACTCCCTCCATTCCAATCTACTTTTCTTGAAACCTGTCCACAAGTTGCAGTAGAAAAGTTTCCATCTTTCTAAAGAGGCAGTGCTGATATTTGCTGATGATTCTGGGCTGACATTCGGGGCATGGAGAGAACACGACTCATATCTTGGTGGGGCAAACTTAATGCATGCAACCGGTTTATTTTGCAGCCATGGCGTTGTCATGTCTTTTCCTCTTTGCCCAATTTTCCACATATCTGAGCCTCTATTTCAAATCCGTATTCAGATCCTTGTTTGATGGAAACCCAGTTCGTTTTTGTTCAAAAGACGGAAACAATCGGAGAGAAATGGGGGTTTGTTTTTCACGGTGGTTGACCATCTCCGGTATGTCAGTGATTTCTTCTTTGCTCTAATCAACAACCCTTTTAGCTTTTGGTGTAGTTTCCTGGATCTTAAGGAGCACTTTACAGAGCAATGTACGTAAAATTGCACGTTTCGGGCACATAAGTTCTTTAGAAACTAAATTTATGCCGAGTTTGCAGCCATGGCAGTGTCAAAGAACTCAATACACTCAGATCAACTGCTTGTTCAAAACTTTTTAAAATCCATCTGCAGTTCTCATTTTCAGCTTTGCTTTGGAATTGCGGTGGATAAAATCTTAAACATTCTTACAAGTAGTTGGCAAGTTTTGGACTGAAATATGTTTTACTGTAAGCCTATTTACTTCTTATGTCTTGATGTTTTGTCTAACCTTTCTTTTTTTTTCTTTTTCTTACCAGCAGCTCTATGGTTAGATGGACTAGGGCACAGATGACGGTCGATATTTTTCAGTTGTTGAAACAGGGTGGGTAGCTGTGTATGTTAGGCAGAAGAAATGGTGGAATTTGTTGCCAGGAATGCTCGGTGTTTTGAAGAGAAAAGCAGCTCCATCCAGAATTGCCTTTTTTTTTTTTTTTTGGTGTAAACTTACCTGGTACTTGTTACTGGGAGGTGGTAGATCCTGTGAAAATAGTCGTGAAGCGCTCAAGCTAGCCTGACAGCGGCAAACACGATTGTCAAAAAATAAAAGATGTGAAAAATCATGGCGAATCTTACTAGATATTATGGATTCCCATGTAAGATGAACAAGGCATTTTTAGTTGCTGTTTCTGTTTCTTTTATTAGTATTTGAAACCTGTACATGGGCTTCAGCACACCCTTTATAGCTGGTTGATAGTGTGTATATATATATATATATATATATATATATATATATATATACCAATGTTATCATTCGCAAAAGGAAATATATAAAGGTGCCCAGGCTAATGAAACTTTACCTTTCCGTAGAGCTGGAGTGGGCTCAATTACAAAAAAAATGTTTGTGTTCATTGGTAAAAATGAATTGCCAAGTTCGGCAACATGAAAAGAAACTTTAGGAGTAATTTGGTGTGAGGTACAAGGGATAAATAATTTCGGGATAAAGTGATGTTTGGTTGGTGTATAAGTTAGTATTAGAATTATTTATCCTATCAATTACACCATAGTGATGAGATAAGTTATCTCATATACATGATGGTATAACTAATCTTGGAATAACTTGTTCCGGGATTAGTTGTCCTGGGACAATTCTTTCCCAACCAAACTACTATATTTCATGAGTTAAAATCAATATAGTTAATATCCCGCACTACAGATTTCGAAATTTAAAGGACAAGTTTTTTCATTTAAAATTTCAAAGTGACAAGAAAATTTCAAAACGGACAAGGTAAACTATAGTAAAGTGCAAGATAAAATTATAATTTTACCTTAAAAGATAAATAGAGTCACTTATCTTATGCTTTGACCGAAAAAGTTAGTGGGATTGGGAATATAGTGACACCAATGTACTCCCTCCGTCCATCTTTTTTTTATCCACTTTCTCTTTTGGGATGTCCGAAAATACATGACCAGTTTATGAAATCAATGGATAACTTATCCATTTTTACATATTTTATCCTTGGTATTAAATACAATACATCACTCATTGTATTTTTCAAAGAAAAAAAATTATTATAGTTAAAGGGTGATATAGTAAAATCATCCATCTATTTATTATTTTTAACGCCTATGTCAAGTAAAAAATGAACAAGTATTTATGAACAGAGGGAGTATTTAGTGAAGAATGTATTTCAACTATATTGCAAGGTTGGGAGACTATTTTACCTTACAAGGTTTCACATTATTATTTGTTCATCCGTTTCACTCTCTTCATTCACATTATTTGTCTGTTTGTTCTTGTTCTCGTTCAAAGTCTACTTCATCAAAAAATTTGCTTTTTAAGGTATATTTTAATCTCTTTTTATATAATTATTTCAATACCTAGCAAACAAGTATGTAGTATTAATGTTATTAATCATCTTTTTAGCTTATTAATTTGCCAGATATTGTTGTTATCATACCAATTTATTAAGCCTAAATCTACGTTATGTCATTATTGTCTATCCAATTCTTTTTGAATTTGTTGTTTGAACAAAGATGTTAAGTTTGATCATGCACGTGTAAAAAACCTGCCCTTTAGGCTCTAGACTCCCTTTAGTTGCATGCATGTGTAAATTGATCAATTCATCAAATTATTACTTGACATAAATGTTCGTGAAATCATTAAATTGCCTCAAATCACTTGACAATTTCTGTGAGTTGAGTGAGCGTACCTCAACAATTATTGTTTGCATAACTATAAAGGAAAAAATTACTTAATTAAATAAAATGGGTTGTTTATTACCTATCAATTCCCTCCACCGAAGAAGGATATTGTGGACCACTTGAATTGAAAATTTTCAAATTCATAGATGCATTGATAGGTCCTCCCATATCGAATTATTCACAGATAATGAGTTTCAAACCTACCGTTAAATTGTTGTTCCATTGTCATTCTTGAAGAATCAATATTCAAATTCGAAGAATTTTGACTTACTCGAAAATCAAATTCGCTATTCGTGGGTTCTTCAATAATAGGAGAATGTTCAACAAATGCATGCATGTCAAGCGTCTGTAGATTAAGGCGATTATCAAAAATTTCAATGGTACAATGAAATAAAGATTAAGAATCATCATTCCAAATAGGAGTTTCACCAAATATTGATTGTCCGTTGAACGTAAAATAATTCGGATATCGATAAAAAATAATGCATCATCTTTCAAATTAGTAATACCATTTTACTCCTAAACAAGCTTTTCAATCGATCATATTTGAGAGATAAAGAAAATCGTTGAACCACTATAGGACGCTGATTATATCGCATCGAATCTCGATCATGCAAAAATTCACCACCCCAATATAAATTTAGTCTTACCTTATTATCATCCATCTTAAAGTAAGAAATAAATAAGGTTCAACAAATATTTTGAGTTATGAACTTTGATAATTTTTTTTGAATTAATGCAAATGAAAGAAATCTACACGCACACTCAAGTTGTTACAAAGCAAACATGTGATCCTACCTTAAAAGGTGAACATGAGATCCTACCTTATAAGGTGAGAGTCCATACCTGATTTACAATCCAACAGAAAATTTATTCCCTTCCCGATCAGCGGTAAGTCCCATCTTACAAACACTCCTTTCCTCAGGGAATTATTCCCTATTTTGTTCAGTCAAAGAATAAGTAAGTGACTCCATTTACATTCTAAGATAAAATTATGATTTTAATATGCACTTTTTCAGTAACTTTTTTCAGTCAAAGGATAAGGTAGTGACTCCATTTACCTTGTAAGGTAAAATCACGATTTTACCTTGTACTTTATTATGTGACTGACGACGTTAACTTTTAATGTCTTTACCTTGTCCGTTTTGAATTTTTTTCATTTTCATATTTGTCCTTTTAAAATTTTGAATAAAAAAACTTGCCCTTTAAACTTCGGAATCCCACACTACATTGGTTGCTATCAATAATATCCAACACCAAATACGGTATTTGGTTATCACCCCGATAACTAAAATATGTAAAGTTGTAACTCAATTTATGTACTCTATTATTTAATTTAGGTAGGTAGAAGATGAATGAACTAATATATGAATAATAAATCCTCTGGAGCGCATCTATATTAGTAGATATGAGTGCATTATTTTATTGTCCTTACTAGTAGTCGTAGAATCAGTTTTAGAGTTTCTTGTTCTCTGATCTATGTTAATATTTACTGTTTTGTGTAGTTTAATAGTAGTATTATTTTATTATAGTAATGTCTTCTACTATCTATTGTTTTTGTTCTATCTATTATTTCATGTGCTTTCATTATGTCATTTTCTAGTCTTTTTTATCTTGAGCCGGTGGTCTTTCGAAAACAATCTATCTACCTTACCTCTGAGGTAGAAATAAAGTATGCATACACTCTACTTTCCTCAGATCCCTCTTTGTGAGACTACATTGAGTATATTATTAGTGTGGTGGTGTGAATAATAAGTGCTCTGCATAACTACTCTTTGTATAGCTCTACATAACTCTAACAAGTAACCAAACGATCCCTTACTAATTTTTGCCAATCCATTTCCTTAATCCGAACAGATATAACAGAAGATTAATAACAAACCATCTGATACAAAAATGTCAAGCAAGCTTGCATACCTTAGATCCCTGTAATTCGATTTTCTTTGAGCTCCATGCTATCAAAAGCTCAGTGTAACCGAGCTATCTAAGCAGTGATATAACATATAAAACATTTTGCATTTTTTTAATAATTATATTTACAAACTCACTATGGAGGACAAAATTAAAACTACGCCGTTGTCCATGACCCTCGCCACTCATCCGTCAAACACTAATTGAAAAGAAAAATTAGGTAACAATAGGATTCGTGGTTACATAAATTGATGTTTTTCACGTTATAAATGAGATTATATCATATTATTGATTTTATGTAACAATCAAAACAAATATGATACTCTTGGTAATGATACAATACTATACCATGATAACCACCATCCAAACAAAGTGTAACTAGAGACAGTGAATTTAGGGTAACCAAAAAATTTAAAATTTAAATTATAGTGACTCGGGTTTTAGTTATTGAATAGTGGTGACAACTTTTAGATTTAAGGATTAAAGGGGTCTGATGACTAACATAAATTTTACATCCCCAAATTTTTTATTTTATGCTTTGGCCCTTCTTAAAATTCCCTAATAACTAAATATGGAGGGCAAAATATGGCCATGATTGTTGTCTTGGCTCTTGGCTCTCTTCTTTCTCTTCGCTTTGGCCTGTGGCCATTGTTGTTGTTTTTGCTGCTTTTCTTTGTTCGTCTTCTTCTTCTTTTTCTCGCCATTGTTGTCATTGTTATTGCTGCCACTATTGCTTATTCTTGTAATTTTTGGATCAACTTTTGTCCACATATCACTGGGCATTACTTTGTAGGTAATTTTGGTAAGTGAAATAATTTTTAGTTTCATTTATTATCTAGGTATATCTATTATTTTCCCAACAATTTACAGTAGTGTATCCAACAACCCTTGGTTAGTTTCCACTACTATTAAAAGTAGTTCCAACAAGGAAGTCACCTGTTATAACAAATAATAAATCTATTACAACATATGTCGTAAGTGAATCCAACAGATTAGTAATCTGTTGCAATAGATCACTTAGCTGTTGGATAACTTTTATCAAATATGAGAAAAAATCAAAAGCTAAATCTAATAGATAAGTTACCTGCTGCCACATGTAAGTCATTTGTTGCAGTAGATGAGTCATACACTTTCAGAAACAGAAGATAAATCCAACAAGTAAGTCATCTGTTGCAACAAATGACTTACTTGTTGGATACATGTTACAGTAGCTGGTAACGTTAAGAAAAAATCAAAAGTTGAATCCATTAGATAAGTCATCTGCTATAACAGATAATTATCTGTTGTAATAGATAACTTACCTGTTAAATTCATCTTCTGGTGCTAAATATGTATCCAATAGAAAAATCATTTGTGCAACAGATGAGTCATCTTCTACAGCAAGTGACCTACCCATTGAAACAAATGACTTACCTATTGAATTCATGTTATAGTAAGTAACAATACTGGGATAGAACTAGAATCTGAATCCAACATATTAGTCATCTGTTGCAATAGAATAGTGATATATTGCAATAGATGAGTTACTTACTGGGACAATGATAGTGATCTATTGCAACATATATTTTTTTCGTTGTATACAACCACTCAACTTACTATATTATTATAATTAACTTTCTTATAACAAGTTTCTTTGGGTATCACATATGGAGGAATCAATAACAACATGGGTTAATTGTTATGATGAATGGATCAAAAAGAAAAATCAATTTATTTGGCATTGGAAGGACGTTGACATGTTAGAGATGATAACGATGACAGTTCAAATAAATATTTTGTACGATAATTTTGTGAGCTTAATCATTAGCTATTGGGGACTAAATTGCCAATTGAAATATCTTGTTATTTCTTACATGCACAACTCTTTTTAAAATTAGAGAGTCCTATCTTTTAAGAAAGCAATCATGTTTTTTACATATTTATTTGAGTGAGGCAACTAGGCCTATTTTAAGGATGTACATGATTGAAACATTTATAGAGAAACAAAATGTAGAGCAAGGCCAACAAGATATGTTAAATGATAAACTATATGGGGTGGACATGAATATTCCACATGATGAGAGTGGAGATAAAGTAGAGGAGGACCAAACACCTACACCTAGTGGAGGAGGACCAAACACCTACACCTGCTATTGAGAGCAATACAATATTCAATTCTCAAGTAACACAATCAATCAATGTTCAAGATAAAAAAATTAGATTTTTATAAGGGAATGACACTCAAGAACAAGAAAGAACTAGACACTTCATTGAATATTGCTTGCTTGAAAAATTTTTTAGACTCAAGAAGGTGATTAATTTGTGTAATTTGTATTATTTTAGATGTGCACATCCATAATGCAAGTGATGATTGAGGGTTGTGAAATTCATAAGTTCTGACTGATTCTGTGTTAGAAATTATGAAAAATATCACACATGTAATTCGAAGCATATTACGAGCCATAATCCGCAGGCTACGACAAAGGTCATTAGTAAGTACTTCAAAAATAACTTTTCTAATGGTAAAGTCCCATCTACAAGGGATGTAATCAATCAACTCTATACAGAATCAGGTTGTAAGGTAATTTATTAGATGATTTATAATGGAATGGTGATTGCAAAGTCTTTGGTTAGGAAAACACATGAGCAGGGTATGCAATAGTTGATTCTACCATTATATGCTTTAGTGCGTAATTTAGAAAGTAGGAATGCATTGCAGGTTAATGAAAATGGAAACTTCGTGTACTTTTTTGCAGCATATGTAGCTTGGATTCTTGACTTTATACAAATAAGAAAAGTCATAGTCGCCGATGAGACATTCGTGGAGAGAAAGTATGAAGGAGTTTTGATATCGACGGTGGCACAACATATAAAGAATTATTCTTAATGAATTTTTGTTTAGTGGACAAGAAATGTGACGCCTCATACAAATATTTCTTTGAACAAATGAAAAATTATATGGATGGTGCCGATGAGTTATGCATAATTTCTGATAGGCATTCAAGTATTTGAAAGATGATTTCAATTGTCTACCCATCAACTCATCATGGTTGTTGCATGAGGTACCTTGGAGAAAATATTCTAAACAACTTTCACAATTCAAAGGTTGTGTCTTATATTTATAAAGAAATGAAAGTGTATGATGGAGATGAGTTCAATGACTATTTCAATCAAGTAAGGAATAGAGTATCCAAGGCATCCAAATATCATAAACATGTCAGATTCCATAGATGGATCACGGCATTTTGACTAAAAAATGGGTATAATATTATAAATCGATTGTCTTACTAAGTGATTTTCTTGTATAAGTATAATATTATGAGGTCAAATATTGTTGAAACAGTGAATGAAATGTTTGAGGTTGAAAGAGAATTTTTTATTGTCGCTCTACTTCACGAAATAAACATGAGGTTTGCACAATTATTTCATGAGAGGCATATGGAGTTGGTCAACTCACCAAACAAACTTGTTCCTATAATGAAAAATAAATATCAAAGTATATCAACGCAAAAATAAGTTATTGGACCATCAAATAGTCAACTACAAGTTCAGTATCATCGATCATGGTGATGTTGCCACTGTTGATTTTCAAAGAAGAACTTGTACATGTGGAGTTTTTGACTTGGAGAAAATATCTTATCCACATGATACAGTAGCGCTTTGAACACAATATGATTCATAATTTGAATATCAAATTTATGAATATTCATCTCTATCTTATGCGGTGAAAATGATACATAATTACATATTATGAGGAAATTAATTTAGTGCATCCTGAAGATTCTTGTATTATTCCTTTGGAGATTTAAGAGAGAGAAATACCTCCTCCACATGTTGTCCCAAGCAAATCGATAAAAATATAAATGAAGAAGAGGCGTGGAGTCGGGAAATCAACACTAAAATCAAAATAGAATTTACATAAATATATATATATAATTAAAATTTAAAATATACAACAGATGGGTAATCTATTGAAATAAATGTCCTATTTGTTGTACTTATTTCTACACTTGTTAATAAATTACTCATCTACTACAAATAGCTTACAGTAGATGGATAATTTATTACAACAAATGTTCGTCTGTTGAAACAAATATGTAATCTGCTGCAACTCATCTGTTACATTTATCTGTAAACTTATTGATAGATTATCCATCTACTGCAACTTATAAAATAAATGGGTGATCTATTGTAATATATGTATTATTTGTCTTAACAAATAAAGATATAAGTATAAGTTTTTAAATTATAAAAATATTAAACATATGAAATTTGTTAAAGGCTAAAAAATTTGCCTATTCCTCTCGCCATTTATGCACGTTCATCATGATTTTGAAATCATCATAATTAAATTCATGTATGAAGTATACGTTTTTAGTCTTTTTTGTTTTGAGGACTTTATTCAGCTCAAACTTCTTTTTGAAATTTATTATTTTATAAATGTTGACCTTCTTACGCTCAACATGCTCTGCACTAACATCATGAAAAAAAGGAGTTGAACCTTTTCTTGTTTTAATACTTGAAAGAATCTTGAAAGTTTCTTTTCTCCTCTTCTTAACCATCAAAGAAGTGTAGGTCTCTCTAAGCCTCTTAGATGGAATGACACCCTCTTAGATGTTAATTCTTTAATAGTAGCAGGCAATGCCTTAAGACCATTAATCACTCTATCATATTTTTTCTTGCATTTTTTACATTTACATGAAGAATAAATGATAGAAGAGACACCAAAATGGGATGGTATGCCCACTATAAGGGGTGAATCCACCATATCCACCACCAAAATCACTAGCATGACCATCATCATGGTCAATTTTTTTTTTCAAAAACTTTTTCATGAGCATCATCACCATATTCATCACTAACTCTAACACCAACACCAACACCACCATTAACACCAACACCCATATCATAAACAACATGACCATATAAATAATAGGATAAATAACAAGATCAACAAGAACTAGTTGACCAGCTCTAGGTGTTTTCATTTTGATGGTTGTTGCTCCAGTTAATTTTTTTAATCATATCCACCTTAGAGTTTGCTTAGGAATCCCTTGTGTAATAAAGAGGTACATTTGCAACTCTTGCTCTATAGGGACAAGCTAAGAATGTACAATCTATAATCAAAAGTAGATATATCAATATCAAATATTAACTAGTCATAAAAATAGATATATTAAAACCAACTTATAAGTTGCAATATATGGGTAACCTATTATGACAGATGACTACAGATTACCCATTTATTACATTAGTTTGCAGTTGATTGAATAATCTATTGCCAGTTGATCAGATATAAGTTGAAGCAGATGTCTTATATGTTGCAATAGATTACTAATCTATTGCAACAAATTACCAATCGATTTCATAATTTGCAGTAGATTGGGTAATCTACTAATAAGTTTAGATATAAGTTGCCGTATATGCATTGCAATAGATGAAATATCTATTGCAACAAATTATTCATCTATTGCAATGTGTTAATTTATTAACTTAAGTAAAATTTTCTATTTAAAAGAAGTCTTATTGCATCATCAAGAGTGTTAAAAAGATCAAGAGCATTCACTCTTGAGTTGTTCTTGGAAGTCAATCACCTAATAATCGTTGGATGTGAAACCTCTTCTGAGTAATCCTTGACTTACTTCCAGAGGTGAGTAATAACTTCAAATGTTCAAACCTAAAAAACATGATGACTACAAAAAATTAAAATAATTATTCAATAATAAAATAAATGAAACTCTAAAAAAATGTGAAGTTTATCATGAAAATCCAAGAAAAGCCATAGAAGTTGACCGTCTCCAGTGATATCATTGTCAATAAATATTTGACAGTCCACTTAAGTCATTCATAATCCTATGGATAATTGTTGAATGTATCTCAATCCTAAAAAAACTTTAACAATTCAGGTTTTATGACTTTGTTGGTGTGTTTAGTGCATAGAATGACATGCACAGACCAAACTAAGAAAAATGAATCCTTGTGCTTCTTCAGCAACTTTTTATTTTTAAGATAAAGTAATAATTTCTTGTCTTTATAGCTTAGTCCAACAATGTCCACCAACTCATTATCTTTGTTTATTTTGTCTTTGCTTTTATTGATTTCGGTGGCTATCTTGGTGGCTGTCAATCTGTCTACCTTGGGTGTTGATGTCTGCCTTTATTTCCTGCCTTGATTGATTTAGATGTCTTACGCGCCTTTGACTTTTTTGTGGGAATAACAGTGGGAAGAGGTTCAGAAGGAGGATGACATCTAAGGTCAATCACTATGGCAAATTCTTTCATGCCAAAATAAATTAGCATGCAACAATAGTATATCCACATCCCAATCATATTTTTGTCCTCATCCTTATTATTTTCAATATCCTCATCCGCATACTTAATACTACACTGAAAGTGTCTAAAACGACTGGACTTAAATAAATTATTTAATTTTTCCTTCCTCAGAGTCTAGGACTAGCAAAAGCTTTCCCCATGACTGATTTAACAGAGTCGCCAGTCAAATTTGTACGATTAATCATAGGTATATCGACATAAAATTTGTCAATACTAAAAGTTATAAGACTTTCAATTTACATTCACGATATCTTAACATCATTATCTTCATTATCATCAGCTCTTTCCTCTTCATCATCTCTTTTCTTTTCACTATCTCTTTTCTTTTTCTCTTCATCATCTTCTCTATTTTTAACATCATCTCCTTTCTCACTTTTCTTTTCATCTTCTTTCTCACTTTCCTTTTCATCTTCTTCCTCACCTTCCTTCCCATCTCCTTTCTTAATTTTTTTTTAAATTTTCTTCCTCATCTCCTTTCTCACTTGTTTCATCATCTTCATCCTCACTATTATTTTATCTCCTTCCTCATTTTTTTCATCTCCTACTACATTCCTACAACTTCTTCCTCACCTCTTTTTTTTTCTTTTATACATTATCTCTAGATTCTTCAATATTTTCTCCTTCAATATCTTGTTCATAATTTTTTCACAACTTCATTCACTTTTTGTAGATCTACAGATGATAATACTTCATTTGTTTGTGAAAGGGATAGTTCAGCAAGTTCATTTAATGTTGTTTGTGACTTAGCTTTTTTAGTTGATCTTTTTGAAGTTGATTCACTTCCACTTTCTTTTCTTTTGTGCGTCATTTTATTTATAAATAAGAGAAAAATAAAAAAAAATTATAATTAATTTGTGCACCATTAGAGAAAAGGTAGCAATGAATTTAATCAATACAATGTAGTAAAATAATATTTTCAATAGATGAGTGATTTGTTGGGAGAAATAAAAATAATTTTAATATTATCTCGGAAAGGAGCCTAAAATATTCTTCAAGTATTAGAATTAGTTCAACAATATCTTTCATTTACTTATTGGGCCAAAAATATCCCTCTATTCACCTTTATGGCTCAAATATACCCTTACAACTAATAGACCTTTTTTAAACTATAATTTTTAAAAATTTCATTAAATATGTGGTAGCTTTCTACTAGTTGTAAATTAAATTAATTAAAATATTAAATAAAATTCAAATTCAAATAAAACTACCCGATCCAAACTAGATTCAAACCATTAAAACCTCCCAGCCTATTAAACAAAAAGGAAATTTTAAAGCCTAAACCTAATTCCATCGATCAAACTGATGGAAAGCAATTCGGAAGCCATGATTTTAGATGAAAGTGATGGTGAAGAAGCCGATGCTCATCGATTTACCTTGTACACTCATCGATATATAGTATTCGAGTAAGTTCTATAGTATCCATCTAATGTTAGGGTTTAGTTTATTTTTAAATGCTACCCGACCTAATTTATATGAAAATATTTGTAAGTTTTTGTTGTCTTATATGCTTGTTTATACAATTAATTAATTTAGGTTTTCATTGTACAATGAAGTTATGACTTTTATAATTTTGATATCGACGAAATTCTACGATTTTCTCTTTATTCTTATAATTTTTATATCTCGATTTTAGGGCTTTTTATGAAGTCCCCGTGTCTCGATTAAGCAAAACATGGAATTGAGATGTTAGGGCTTTATGATGTTGGTGTTAATTTTTTGTATTGTTCTAAGAAATTTTCTGTCTATTTCAAATCTTTGTGCAACTTTTGTCTCAATTTTATGTATTTGAATGGCATTTTATGAATTTTCTATGTGAATGGGTCCTTTCATGTTTGTTTTGCCATTTTGACCGCACATAAGAACCTATTGTAGTTTCGTATAATTTATGCATTTGGTCCCTACTGCGTTATTCTTTTGTTTTCTCATTAAATAGTGTTAGATTCTCTACTGTTTGTTTGTGTTTATTCATATAGTTGTCTGACAAGTCTCTTTCATTATTATTTTTTATGTGAATTTATTGAAGAATAGTTGATGCAATGGATTAATTATAGGGGAAAGTGAGTCCTATCTCCTCAACTTGCCTAAATAAAGAAATCAAACTAGTCTTAAAAAAGGTATAATATTGATCTGTTATCATATATTGATATAACTACAAAGTTCACAAAAAAAATTGGTTTTAAGCTTGTCAAGCAACTACTAGTAACAGGACCTAATGGTAAGTAACTTTTGTTTAAGGATGATTCAAGCATTAGGACCCTACAATCTATTTGGTTTAGTCAGTTCATGGTGCTTTAACTATTTGCTGTAGATGATGGTGAAGCTAGTGTTGTATCTCTAAATATCTTTTTTTTTAATCAACCTAGTTTGAATGAAGTAGATGTATGAATAAGAACTGTTGTTGAATTAGAGAAGGAGGATAATAATGAGCCTATTCCTAGTATTTATGATAGTAAAGAGTTTGAACTTTTTAGAAAGGAAAAGAGTAAAGAAGTCAATGACCATCTGGACATGTTCTTAGAGTTGAAAAGGGTATGTGCTTTAAAAATCTTAAGGAAGCTAAGAGAGTTGTGAGTTATTACTCTATTTCTAATAAGAAAGCCCTTCAAGTTGATGAGAGTGACTCTACCAGATTGAGATATGTGTATGATGCTATATGTCTCTTTGAATGTTTGATATCTAAAGATAAGTAAAGCCAGGGACTCAAAATTAAGACTTTGAATACAAAAATACTTGTTTGCCAACTTTTAAGAATAGAGGAGCTACCCAAGTTGCTTTAGCATACTACTTCAAGAAGAAGATCCAGAATGATCCAAAATATAAGGCGATAGACATGAGAAAATATTTGAATGATACTTTTAAACTGAATGTTAGCTACTCTACAATGAAAAGGTTAAGAGGCTTATTTTAGAGAAATTAGAGGGTAGCTACATTGATGAATTTAATAAGTTGAAGGCTTATGCCAAAGAATTGATGGAGAGCGATCCTGGTACTGATATGATCATAAATATATCTAAGAGGCTTTGTATCAACGGAAAAGAAGGTTCTTAAAAATGTATGTGTGTATTCAAGCTCTGAGAAAAGGTTAGAAAGTAGGTTTCAGGCCTTTTATAAGGCTGGATGGAACTTTTTTAAAAAGAATATTCATGGGAATTTTATTAGTTGCACTATGCCAAGATTTAATGAAACACTTTTATCCTTTGCTTGAAAAGTAGTGGACAAAGAGACAAGTAGAACTTGAAAATGGTTTGTCGAGTTGCTGTGAAGTTCCTTAGATTTAGCTGATGGTAAGGGGTTGATATTTATGTATGATATGCAGATGATAATTTTCTGACACTTTTATTTATACTTTTCTATTTAATTATTATGCAACTAGTACTTTAAATATTTTTATGTTCATTGTTATAGGGGATATTAAATGTTATTAGTCAAGTCTTTCTCAAAGCACATAATAGAAGTTGTGTAATACATGTAGAAGCAAACTTAAGCAAGACTTGGAGAAGTGTAAAAAAGAAAAAACTACTATGGTGGTCTGCTTGGAGCACATATGAAGAAGAATTTCATGATCAATTAAAGGATATGGAAACTTTGTCTGAATAAGCTACCAAGAATTTGGTATGGTATCCTACACAACGTTGATGTAGGGCTTATTTTGATACAGTCTATAAAAATTCTGCATGTGAAAATAATTTTATAGAATCATTCAACAAATGGATTTTAAATGCAAGAGGAAAACCTATAACCAAGATGTTGGAAGAAATTAAAACCAAGGTAATCCTCTTATTATTTTTTTCAGGTAATCCTCTTATTATTTTTTTCATTGTTTGGGTTTCTGAGTTTTTCAGTATTATACTCTCAGTTTATATTACTAGTTGGAAAACCTATTGTTTACTGTTTTCATTATCAGTTTATATTACTTATTTTTTACACTATCTTTTGAAGAAAATTTATGAATTATAGTTATTTCATATTTTTTTGGTTATGTAAATTGTGAAGTGCTCCTTATTCTTATTCTATATCCCTCAGTCTTCTCTTTGTGTGTGTAGTGTGTTTATCTTATTCATTACTGAAAGAGTAGAATTCTTCTATTGCACTGTAGTTCTAATATTTATTTACTTGTTAAATGTATCGGGTTAAGTTTCTATCGTAGTTAATTTGTTGTTTCTATGGGACTAAGACTCTTTTTTTTTAATTTGACTAAAGCTTGGCTATATCCCAAAGTAGAAATTCAATATTAAGGGCAGTGATCCCAATATGTAGTATATGTTTTAGGTTAGGAAAAGTTGTTTATGTCTCACCATTTTCACTATTCTTAGTTTATAAACTAGTTTTCAGTATACCTACTTATTTCAGTTTATAAATGGTTATATTACCTACTATTTTACCTGTTAAGTTTATTATCTTGCTGCTTTTGTATTTGTTTTTGTACTATTTTTAGTTTATACTATTTGAATTTATATTTGTCAACCAATTATTTTGTATAATATTTTCAATTTAGCAAGACTTTGTTAATTAGATTTGTTGTCTTACTATTTTTCAGTTAAGTTTATTGTCTCACTGTTTGTACAAATAGGTCATGGTAAGGTTGGAAGACCTTGAAGAAGAGGGAAGAAATTGGGAAAAAAATTTAGTCCATATGTCATGGAGTTGTATAATGATTACAATATGATGGCACATTGTTGAGAAGTTAAATCTAATAGAGATCAAGGGTATGAGGTGGTTGAGGGTGAAGATATGTGTTACGTTCTTTTGCACATGCAAGTGTATGTGGTTATACAAGTAATAAAGGATGTAAGTCCAGATATCTGTAATACCTCGTATTTCCCTAGCTTAAATTAATTCTCAGTCTATGAGTTATCATATATAAAAATTTTAAAATACTCAGTATTTTTTAGTTTAGAACCTGCCATTGCATAGGAAATTGAACCAACTTTTTAACGATATAAAATTCACCCAAATCCGACACCCAGGCGAAGAGCTATGACTATTTTTGTAAGACAAGGTGCCATTGTGGCCATCAACACGTCACGGGAGCCATCAAAATGGCAATTGTCCATTTTCAGTGTTGCTCTGCGATATTGGCGCGTCGCGTCGTGGACCCAGTTCCCAGTTGTTAATTTCCAGTGTGTCAATGCAATCCCAATGGGTCGCGGTAAACTTTCAGGTTGCATCTAAGGTGGTAGCGCGATACCACCACATCACTCCACCAGCCACATTCACGATTGTCGGTTTCCAATGACACGGTGCGATAGCACCACATCGCGTTAGGGCCCAAAATCAGATTTTTCAGTGACGAATTTTACTTTATTCCCAGGGGTAGTTTGGTATTTTTTTCATGGCCCTAATCAGTCTAAACATGAAATTAAACTCCTAAATAACCTATTGCCTCATTATTTCCTCACTTTCTCTCAAGAATAGAACATTCTCTCTCAAAGAGGCAAAAACCCTAGTTCAAGAAATCAAGAACAAGCCTAAGAATTCCTCCAAGAACCTTCAAGAAAGAATTTTTCAATGTATGTTAGGTGTTCATCTATGGGTCCCTTTCACCCATAAAGTCAAAGAATCCCTTTTTAATCATACAAGATTTCAGATTTATGATTTTCATGTTTGAATTAGATTAAATTCATGTTCATGATATTGGTTGGGTTTCAATCCATGATTTAAGTACAAGTTTCATGAAATTGAATAGCATGTGTGATGAATATATGATTATCTTGATAAACCCTTAAATTTATAAAGTGATTAATGTATCTATGATGTTAATTTAGTTTTCGATCCATGATTATGATAAGATACATGAAAATAGAATAGTATTTGGGGGAAATTATGTGAATTGCATGTTGAACCCATGAAATTGCAAGTTTGGGTATTGTAGTTGCCATGTTTATATGTTATCCATGATTATGTGCATTAAGTTGTGCTCCCCAAGTGTTTGATAGAATGTCCATGTGAGTTAAATGATGAAATCATGACATGCTAGCATATGTACAAGCTTATACCCTACAAGTGTTTGATGAAATGTCTCTATGAATGAATTATGAATAAGTGAACATTGTTATGTTATTCAAATTATGCTTTGCTTTACTTTTCATGCTATCTAGTCCTGGGGGTATTTAATACCCGATAATTTAGCTGTTTACCTAGAGCCAATGCCAGTTATAGAATAATATCAGTCATGTCTCGATTAGTAGAACTCATTCAGTTATAGAACTCAGGAAAACTTAGTAAGCTCTGTATCAGTCCAGTTCAGTGCAGTATACTCAGTTCAGTGTCTTTCAATTAAGAGTAGGATTTAGCACCGAGTGAACCTAGGGATGGAATCTCACCCATTAGCTAGGACTAGGTCCCTAGAAGTAATTCCTAAGTTCCAGAACTACATAGCCAACGTAGATTATGAGATGTCACCCGTTAGATAGGACTGACATACTCATGGATCACCCGCTAGTTTAGGATTGATCTCAGGGGTCACCCGTTAGTTAGGACTGACTCCACAGTGGTTGTTAGTACCCGTGGTACGGTGCTAGCACCCTTCCAATTGGGGTTACAGATTAGACCCCTATCAACTCAGATTTGGGGCATGTCGATTAGATGATTGCCTCCTGCAATTTTGGTTTTAGTATTCAGTTTAGAACTCAGTTCTTTTCTACAGAATTAGGACAGTCAAACACAGTCAATCAATATCAGGAATTCAGTTATCAGTAACTTTAGATATTAGTTACTCAGTTATCAGAACTCAATACCCCTCTTTAGAAAAACTCAGTACAGTATATATCTATATATGTCCACAGTATTACATACTCAGTGATTTTAGTAGTATCAGTTATCCATACATTCTTATATTCAGTTATTCTATATCATTAGTCAGTTATCGTTCATGCATATGCACCTTTGCATTCATCTTTACCTCATCTAGCATACTAGTATATTCCACGTACTGACACACACTCTTTCTTTGCGCTATGATGTCTCATATCATAGGTTTAGATGCTCAGGTTTCTGACCGTGCTCAAATGGATCTAGTTAGCAGTTGCAGGTTTGGTAGTGAGTCCTCATCTATTGAGGATATGCTTTTATTTCAGTATTACATTAGCTTCAATATTGCATTAGTCGGATTTAGTTGGGGGCTTGTCCCATCAACTCCACTTTTCAGACAACTCAGTTAGAGGCTTTCAGACTAGACTTTCAAATAGTATTCAGTTTTACAGATTATTTTTACAGATGTTATCTTTTATCAGTATTCAGATTTTTGAACCTTATGGCATTTCAGCCTATTTTTTTCATTTATTATAGTGTATTATTCAGTGCTCATAGTAGATATCAGTCATAGGTTATCTTGTGGTCTTTTAAGGTTGTAAGTACCGTGTAGCGTCCGGGTATAGACCCGGGGCATTACAATATCGTACCCACAAGGATTTGACGAATTAAAGTTCTACTTTGTATTCTTATTCGAGCTATTCAGTAGGTGACCACTAACAAAGAGTGATTTGTGTGTTTGAATGTAAATAAAAAAATTTATAAGCAAGTCATAGATTGGTTGGTTGTAATTCAAATTTGCAAAAAGATCTGTGGTATGGTATTTTGACGATCTAGTTGTGATATCTAATCATTCATCTAATTTTCTTTCTTGAGTTATTAGTTTCAGGTTACTGTAGCTACATTGAGTGTTTTCCAACAATTCTAAGCCTACTCCACTATCCCTAACACCTATATTTTTATGGTCGTTAGTTAATAGTAAAGTGTATAAAGATATCCTCTGTATCAACTAAGCTGAGTCACAAGGTATATTTCTATCCTCAGTGAAAAATCAATTCCCTTTCCTTATAAAGATCACAAACTAGCCCTATTTCCTTTTTTTTACACTTGTCGTTCCCCATTTTCAAGTCCAACAAACAAGCTCTATTTGCAAGGTGATTAATCAAATAAATAGTTGAAAGCAAGAAGAAATAAATAACTCAATGGATAGAAAACAAAATAGAAAATATGATTTTCAAGCCACAAATTTCATGTTCAACCACAACCCTAGAAATTAAGAGGTTTTGCTACTCATGAATCTCTTTGAAAGAAGAGATTTCATGAGTTTACAAGGAAAACCTAAAAATAAAATAAAAGAAATAAATTAAACCTTGTTCTTGAGCTTTTTCCTAGCCTTTGCCTTCCCCAAATCAGCCCTATCCCATGAAAAACATGTAAAAAGGGTTTATATAGAGTTCAGAAACCCTTAGAATGTCACAAAACCAATCCTTATTGGGTTAGGATAAGTTTCATTTCGCGCCACAACCCAAAAACGGAGTTGTGGCGCAAAGAACAGTCTATAATTCAGACCAGTGGCTAAACTTGTTCCACTCCTTTCTTTGGGTGAGTGGCATAAAACTTCCTGATAGCAGCATAAATCCATGCCAATGCTCACTTTGTAGCAGTGGTGCAAAGAGCAATATTTTTTGCCCTTCCACACTATTTTGCAATGCATTTCAACATACATTCTTCTTGGTTTCTTTTGGTTCCTTGATCTTTTTCTTCTTGTTTAAGATTCAAATATCTCAATACACTCCTATATAAGTAAATCATAAAACTCAAGCATAAATCACATTATTTAAGCTCAAGATAACACCAAAAATAGAACAAATATGAGGTAAAATATTGTTAAATAAGGTGATTTTTAGCCTCGCATCAATACACATATGGTGCATCTTGGTAGGAAGAAGTGCACATGTAGGACATGGGACTTGACAGGTATACCATGTCCTCATGCCGTTAAAGCTTACATTCATGATAAACAAGAACTAAAAGATTATGTGAATTAGTGGTATTCAAAAGAAGCTTACATGTTGGTGTATATGTGTAAGATACAACCTGTTAGAGGTTCTAAATTCTAAAAATTTGATTCTTCTCATGCTGTGGAGCCACCAAAAATACATAAATATTTGGTAGACCAAAGCTTAAGAGAAAAAAGGAAAAAATTGAGTCTAGAAAGAAGGAGAGGGTATGGTCAACTTCAAGAAAAGGACTGAATAACATTTGGGTATTATGGTGCAATAAGTAAAAATCAAAGAAAATTTCCTTTGGTAAGTAGTTTTTCTATACTTGGTTAATATTAACATTACTTAATCCACTATCTAACTACTTTGTCAGTTTTTATAGCTTAAGAAATAAATAGAACCAGTCCAAGATGTACCAATGTCAGCACACAAAGATAACTAAGAATCTGGTGTCTTCATGCCTACTCCTGGTTGTGTTGATTCTTCAAGTCAACAGATCATCCATTCTACTCAACATACTTGCCTATCTGCTGGCAGTTCAGATCCAAGGACGAATGGCAAAACAATTGTTTGAGCTTTAAGATCAATGAACAAATCTGTTGGACTTGAGATACATGTTGCACCTTCAAATGCAGTTGTTGATACAGATGGAGATGAATCTGAAGAGGATAAGCAGCAAACAATACAACCTAAGAGAATCTCTGAAGCTAAGACTAGGCTTGAAGCTAAAAAGATTCTGCGTCGGCCAACTGGTACTAGAAAGATGGGCTTCAAGGGAGATTAATGGTATGACTATACTTATAAATTTTCCATATTCAACAAAAAAATTGGCTAACAAAGGAAACACAACCATTACTTCAAATCAGTTGACTATTGAAAAGGAAAAAAAATAGCCAAACAGAAGACAAAGAGGAGTGGCAAGAAATCAGAGAGAAGCTGCTATTTTTGAGTTGAATTTTGTTAGTTCAAGGGAGATTAAAGTAGTTGTTCCTTAAGTTTTTGAAAGTATGCAATGGCATTATTCTTTATATTTTGCTATTTTTTGCTGCTAATCAGACTTTTTAGTAGTTGTATTAGGAAACAAGTGATTATAATATTGTGTTGCCATATATGTCAATGGTAATGATGCAGGCTTGTAATTTTTGACCAATGACCTTATGAGTTGTCTATGAGTATGACTTATATGTTACTTTACATTTTTTATCAATTGCAACGCTAGTATTCAAGTTGTAGTTTGATTTAATTTAGTAGAAAATGGGATATTGTTTTACTGTGGTGCTGCAGTTTGTTCTACTGCAGTCTTATATGTGGATGCAGTTTATATGTGGATATTTTTTGGATATATGGATGCAGTCTTATATGTCGATATTGATGAAAGTTGTCTTTCCTTTGCTTTAGTTGTAAGTCTGTAATTAAGATACTATAACTGCCATGTTTTCTTCTTTGGAGTAACTGCTAAGTTTTTTTTTTCATAAATATTTGACATTGCGAAATGGATGCACCAGTAATATTAGCGACAATGTAAGTAATACATTCCATGCCCACTCTAGCCTCATTGAGTCTTTGTGAAAGCTTTCGTAATGCAGATGCTCCATGGTTTGTTTAGTGTTTGATGTACTACATATTGGTTTGTTGTATGTCTGAATATTTCGTAAGACTCCAATATCTACAGTGATTCATACTCAACAAAGTATAGTAGGCAGGTAGGAACCATGCCCCTTTAATGAAGTTTTAATAAGCTCTTGAGCCAGATCAATGAATCCTACTTACCCTGCTGTAGAACTAATTTAGGAGGACAGTCAAACAAAGTGAAAAATTTATTACATTAAAGGTCTCTTGTTGCATGTAAATCATTAAAGCTAAAAGAGTTTTGATCATTGTATATGATGTTGTTGTTATTATATATCTTGGGTTGAAATCAAGTGCTTGTTTCTCGATACATTTGTTAATGACCTTACTTTTCAAGTTCCATGACTGATACAATAAAATGAGACTATCTAACTTGCCTTCTCTTGGTTTCCTATATCAACTATTTTATGTTGAGATATCTTATGTCTATTATGCACAAACTAAATACCATACTTAAGTAGGAATAAAACTTTAAAACTTATTAAGAAATCAAATCGAGCTTAAAACAGCTTCTACTAGATCACATCGCAACACCCCTACACATATACAAGAAGTAACTATTACTGCTGGAATAAAAATTGAAACTAGTGTTATAATGAATATTTTAAGTAGGAACTCCTATGATCTATCAGTTAATTAGTTTATTCCAGGACGTCTCTGATGTCATAGCTTTCCATAATAGACCTGTTTTGTGGATTCATCCAAAAAAGCTTGGGAAAAACGAAAAAGAACAAAAAGTAGCATTAAGTAAGACAACAATAGCATACAATGTGCCAAGTCTTTGAGAAACAGCTTCATCCAAATTAAAAAAACTCATAATTGATGTTCCATGGTTTCATGACTTTTTGGATGCTTAAAATAAGGAAATTATTCAAGTACTTAGGTCTTTTTGTTAGATGTGATGTGTTTTTATGTTGTTTTTGTGGGAAAACAAGGTTCGGAGTCGAGAAGGAGCAAAATGTGATAAAGTAAAGTAGGAGGGCTACCTACGGACCCTACCTATGGGCCATAGGTACTATCTACAAGCCCATAGATGGCCATGTAGGTAGCAGAAGTAAAGTTTTGAGAAGTAAAACCTTGGTTTGAATCCTATGGACCTTACCTACGAGGCGTAGGTACTACCTATGGCCTCATAGGTACCTTTCATAGGTAGAGTTTTGAAAGCTGCAGATTACTCTGATTCTTACAAACCTATCTAGGGCCCGTAGGTACTACCTACGACCCGTAAGTAGGGTTATAGTTTGATGCAAACCTTATTTTTCTACTTTGTTTTGATAGATTTTCTAGGTCTTTTGATGTATCTATAAATATCAATGGGATGTTTCATTACAACTTTACGTTTACATAGTTTTGAGTTCTAATATACATTTTTGATCTTTGAATTCTTGTTCATTGGTTTTTAAGGTTTGATATAAAGATGAGATTTTGTTTTTCATTATTATTATTTGTGAGATTAGTCGTATGCTTTCACTTATGAAATATATGTGTGCTCTTGTGATTGTGAGCAGCTAAACTCCATAACTAGGGTTGTGGAAACACTGATGGATTAATAAAATAGAGAAAGTTTAAAGTCATTCTAAATTGGTGTTCTTGCAAGTATTATGATTTGTTTTCTTTGACTGATTTCTTAACGATTGCAAATATTAGGAAACTGCCTGTATTCAGTACTAACTCTAGAGAGAGGTTGAGATTAAAAAAAGGAGATCACAATAATAATTCAAAGCTACCAACCTTCATCTAATTAACTTGAATCAAGAGGATCTAGTTAATTTGAGATCCAGAACAAGGGTTAGTAATGCAAAACTTTGAAACTGAGAAGATATGAGTGAAATTCATCCAAACCAAGGTTGAGAGACGGTTAGGTGATACATAACTTGTTAGATTCTGTATTCAAGACATCAATATAGTTTGACGAGGATGATAAGCCTGTGGAGTTAAGAAGTCAGGGGGAACGCAATCCTAGCGATTATCTTATACTGATTTTAGCCTACTTTCGAAGCATTATTACTGTTACTACTGATTGTTACAAAACCCTCTATTTACTTTCTATACTTTTCAACTACATCAGCAAGCTTGTGATAGATTTTCGTCCTATTCTCCGTGGGTTTGATCCCAACCTAATTGGGTTCTATATTTTTCAAGTGACTGTATATACTTTTTAAGAGGTGTAATTTGGGCGACATCAAATTTTGGTATCATTATCAGGGAATACGATTACGGATTGATTGATTGATTGAGTTTATTGAGGTTGTTGGTTTTTGGTTTTCTACTATTCTAGGGTATACATCGATGTATGCCCTTGAACTTGAATGTACCTTATGACAGAATCACAAAATAGAAGAGTATGAGCACAAAATTTAGCATAATGGGGTTCAAGATGACCTAGATGCCATTAATCCACCACCTCTGCATGGTGTTTAAGAAATTGCCTCACAAACCACTGCTCGATTATTAGCTAAAGAGAATATGAGGTTGGTAACTGCCCATCGATCATCCCATAAGAAAGAAATAGTTAGACAAAAATAAAATCATCAAGCAACACCCGATAGAGATAGATCTAGAAGGGATAAAGTTTAACCACTCACTTACCAGTACTTACCAGTTTATGATGATCCAAAAGAAGATTTGGGGTACATTGAACCAATTTAGACATGAGTCATCATTCCTCTAGAGTTTACCTAAGGAGTGAAGTTTGACATTACGAGTACAATAATTTAGTTGCTTAAACTTAAGGGCGTGTTTGTTAGTTTACAGATTGATGATGCAAGCATGGACATTATGAATTTCTTCGGGATTTGCACTTTGTACAATTTGTCAGGGGTGAGTTAGGATGCTTTATAAATTAGGTTGTTTCCATTCTCTCTTACAGGTGAAGCGATATTATGGTTAGAGACCTTTCTCATGGTTCCATTACCACTTGGAATGAGCTGAAGATACAAATCTTGGATCATTTTTTTCCACCGTCTAGAATACTAGAGTTGAAGAATGAGATTTAAAATTTTAGATAGTTACATTTAGAGGCATTGTATGAGACATGGTTGAGGTTTAAGAAAAAGTTGTTGAATGTCCCAATCATAGGATTTTAGGGAGGAACTTACTGGTGATATTCTATAGAGCCTTAAAGAAAAATACTAAGGCTGAGGATGATACTATTACTGGTGGGGCTTTTCGAGTCTTCATTTAGAGCTAGCTGTGGAAATCTTAGTTGAGTATCTAAAACCAACTGAGGGTGGCATACTCGGGAGGAAGAAAGAGGAGCCAATACTTATGATATTGGTTCTTCCAGTGAGCAAAGAGCTCTAGATTAGACAGTGGCTCAAGAGGTAGCACAACTGAGGACTGAGATTGGGGTACTTACTAAGAAATTTATAGCTTTTGGAGCAGAAAATATGAATATTGTGGGCGCAATAGGTAAATCATCTAGGCATTACAAATATGAAACTGAGGAAGAAATGAAGTACTTGGATGGAGAGATAGTAGGTTTCTGAGCCAAAGTCCATGGTTCTGGTCAATACACTTGGAACTCGAGGGAAGGGAATCATGGTTAGAAAAGAGCGTAATGGTAATTGGAGGAGAAATGATGATTATAAAGAAAAGAGCGGTGCATATGTTCCATTGGGGAACTGTGATATTGACTCAAGAATGGAAGCATTTCTTGATAAGCTAGTAAAGGGTTCATAGAGATATGGGAGTTGCCTTAAGAAGATTAGGGCAGATAGATTGGAATTAAGCCAGAAATTTGAATCGTTTACTACCATAATTTAGCAACTTGAGCAATAGTTTGTGCAGATGTCAGCTATATTAAATCAACATCAATCGGCCATTTTTTCAAGCAATACTATTCAAAATCCAAAGAACAATAATTACTACCTAGCCATCACTACTCAGAGTGGTAAGGCTACTATTAATCTACCTATGATTGTGGTTGATAAGGTAAGGAATAATGATATAAACTTCGATGATGCAGCCAAAGCAGAAACTAAAAGGTTGGTAACTAATAGTGACACGTTATAAAAATTGATAAGTGTAGAAAAATGAGTTGAGAAAGATAAGGAAAAGGGTAAGGAGGTTGAGCCAATATTGAAACTAAATCCATGGCCTCCCACACCTTTTTCTTAGATATTAAAGAAAAAAACTGAAGAATGGAAATATTATAAATTTATGTCGATGTTGAAGGAGTTACCTGTGAATATTCCTCCTGCAGAAGATTTGGAGAAGATGATCGATTATGTAAAATTCATGAAGGAATTGGTGACTAAGAAGCGGATGGTGAGTTTTGAGACTACTGATAATATGCAGCATTGCAGTGCTATTGCTTTCCGATCTTTGGTTAGAAGAAGGAGGATCCTAGAGCTTTTACTATTCCATGTACTATTGGGTCCTTTAACCTCATACGAGCATTATGTGATTAGGAGATAGCATTAATTATGCCTCTAGTCTTGTATAAGAAATTGGGGTTGGGATTACCCAAGCTGACTTCTATGATATTATTGATGGTCCATCGCATTAGTAGAACACTTGGATATGACAGAGTTTGTGAGCCATCCATCTTTTGGAAGACATTTTATTCATATGTTGGCTTCTTTCAGTTTGTGGTCCACCAGGGGCTTTGTCCCAGCCTAGACAGTTAATATTTTAGTAGAGGTTTCGTAGATTTGATTTAAATATTGTATTGTTACAACTTGTTGGCATATTTTGAATATGAGTTTTCCTTGAAAATAATTATATCTTTCGCATTTTGACTTCTGCATGGATTATGCTTATGATAGCCTTGGTGATTAAAGATATCCGTCACGGCCAGGGTCGCAGGTTAGGTCATGGCAACATGTTAGTTGTTACTTATGTTATTGCTGCGTCTAGTAAGCATAGAGCCCTAGAGAAGACAATGGATCAAGAGGTAGCACAACTGAGGAGTTATATTGAGGTACTTAGTAAGAGTTTGCAACTCTCAGAGTAGAAAAGATTAATGTTGTGGAAGCACAAGGAAAATCTTCTAGGCATTACGAATCTAATACTAAGAAATAAGTGAAGTACTTGGATAGGGATATGGCGAGTCTCCAAGCCAAAGTCCAAGGGTCTGGTCAAGACACTTGGAACTTGAGGTAAGAGAATCAAGGTTGGAACTACTATGGAGATAGGTATAGGGATATAAGTAAAGAGAAGATGGTAATTGGAGGAAAAAGAATGATTATAAAGAAAAGAGTGGTGTGTATATTCCACTAGGGAACTATGATATTGACTCGAGGATAGAATCATTGCTTGATAAGCTGGTAAAGGGTTCAAAGCCATGAGAGTTGCATTAATAAGATTAAGGCAGATATATTGGGATTAAGCCAGAAAGTTTAATTGCATGCTACCACAATTAAGTAGTTTAGGCAGATGTCAGCTACATTAAATCAGTATCAGTCAGGCACTCTTTCAAGCAATACAGTTCAGAATCTAAAGAACAACAGTCACTGCCTAGCCATCACTACTTGGAGTGGTAAGGCTATTATTAATCCACCTATGCTTGTGGTTGATGAGGTAAGGAATGATATTGTGGATGTCGATGATGGACCCAAAGCAGAAAATAAAAAATTGGTGACTAATAGTGAGATATAACAGAAATCAATGGGTATAGAAAAATGAGTTAAGAAGGATAAAGAAAAGGGTAAAGAGGTCAAGCCAGTATCGAAACCTATTCCATAACCTCCCCTACTTTTTTCTCAGATATTGAAGAAAAAAGCAAAAAAGGTAAAATATTAGAAATTTATGTTAATGTTAAAGGAGTTATCTGTGAATATCCCTCTCATGGAAGCTTTGGAGCATATGCTTAGTTATGCAAAATTCATGGACTTGGAACTAAGAAGCAGACGGTGAATTTTGAGCCCACTGATAATATGCACCACTGTAGTGCTATTGCTTCCCGATCTTTGGCTGAGAAGAAAAAGAATCCCGGAGCTTTTACTATTCCATGTAACATTAAGTCCTTTAACATTGCATGAGCATTATGTGGTTTGGGAGATGTCATTAATCTGATGCCGCTAGTTGTGTACAAGCAATTGGGGTTGGAAGCACCTAAGCCAACATCTATGAGATTATTGATGGTCGATCGCATTGTGAAAAAGACGGTTGGTATATTATGTTATCTGTTGGTGAAAATGGCTTCTTTCATAGTCCTAGCCAACTTTATGATTCTTGATTGCGAGGTGGATTTTAATATCTCTATCATTTTAGAAAGGCCCTTCCAGGCCACGGGTATGGCATTGGTTGACTTGGAGATGGGACAAATAAAATTCATGCTAAACGACGAACAAGTTACTTTCAATATGTGTTAGTCGATACGGCAACCAAAGATATATGGGTAGTTTCTATGATAGACACCGTGGAGGAAGGGCATTGACTATACCTATTAAAAAGAGACTTGGGGTCGAGGTATTAGCGACAATGATCATAAATTTTAATAGTGATGGTATCGAGGAGTATGATGAGATAGTGAGTGCACTTATAGGCATAGGTTCTTATTTTTATGCACAAAAAAAAATTAGATCTTGATTTGAAAAATAGAGCAACCCCACTAGCTTTACCATCTATTGAGGAGCCACCAGTTTTGAAATTGAAGGCCCTCCACTCTCATTTACGTTATGCATTCTTGGGGGCTAACAATACCTTATCAGTGATCATTACTGCAGATTTAGTGGATACACAAGTGTATGCCTTGATTTAAGTATTTTAGAGTTTTAACTGGGCTATTGGTTAGACTATTACAAATATTGTTGAGATCCTTCCTGAAATTCGTACTCATATGATTCAACTTGAACCAAAGTATGTGCCTAGCATTGAGCATCGACATTGTTTGGACCCATATATGCAAGAGATGATGAAAAAAGAGATTATTAAGTGGTTAGATGCGGATGTGGTTTATCCTATTGTGGAAGTAAGTGGGTGAGTCCGATTCGGTGTATGCCAAAGAAGGTTGGGATCACTATGGTCCTCAATGAGATAAACGAGTTAGTGCCTATGAGACCAGTCACAGGATGGAGTGTTTGCATGGATTATCGAAAGTTGAATTGTCACGGCCCGAGGCTACTGATGTGTGAGCAGATGCTAACACATTTGAGGATTTTAATTGAGAATAATTGCAAAGTCTTAAGCAACTTTTTTCATTTTTGATTTTTTTCTGTTTGATATTGCAGTAAAAGTCAAGATACAAGAGAAACAACAATAATGAAAGAAAGAGTTGATTTCTGAGCAAGTAGAGAGGGAAGTATAGCTGACGACTTGTATGATAATTTGTCAGCCTTGTGATAAGCTATAAGAGTTGCCATCACCTTAGACACAGAATAAGCTTCTGTTGGAATTCGTGATGACATCTATGATAGGTCGTTAGAAGTGTGATAAGCTGTCAGGATCGTCGTTAGGCTTGGGTAGTGCTTGAGAGATTGAAGTAAAGATATGACGACATTCGTGATAAGTCATCAAAGGTCTGATAAGCTGTCATACCTCATCGTCAACCTAAGGTAGAGATTTTCAAAAGTGAAGAGGAGCTGACGACATTCCTGATAAGTCATCAGACTCCTGATAAGCCATCACCCACGACGTTATCTGTTCGAGAAAAAAGATGTGATCTGTGATTTTGTTTCCATAATTAGGCTGAAGTATTTAAGGACAAGCTCTAGGGTTTTCATTCATCATCTTGATCATCTTGAAATGGCTGGAACTTATTCCAAAGGAGTTGACCTATCTTTGGGGGCTCTTAACTTAGAATTCAATTTTCAACTCTTTGATTTGGTTGTGGGAAGTTTCTCTTGAACTTAGAAGAGAATCAAATTCAGACTTCATCTTTTGTAAGTTTAATTAATTTGAATGATGATTATAATTGTTGTTGTCTCTTTCTTTCTCATGTGGAACTAAAACCCATAACTAGGGTTATGGGATCTATGATTATTCCCACATGGATTTAGTAGTTGGTGAGGGTTTTAGTGATTGTGGGGACATGTTGATAATTCCTTTGTTATGATTGTTATTTATTAGTTGTAAACAATAAATCCCGCCTTATGTTGATTGCTCAAACTGATAAATAAACTAAAGGTAGCGAATTATCAACAAGGATTTGGGAAGATTAAGCTCTCATCTAATGATTAATGTTGTAACAAGATTGATCAACTTGAGATAAAATCAGTATAAATAGAATGATTTCCTAAGTTCAAGAGAATTAAGGAGTTCAACATCTAAGTAGGTTAGAAACACTTAGATGGATTGTCAAAACTGATAATTTGGTGTTTCCCACAAGTCATGAGAATCCAGTACTACAATTATTTTTCAATGGAATATTACTAATCATAGTGATCACAACTCTAGTTTATCTATATCATTGATTTGAAATATTGCAGTTTAAGCTTCGAGTTCTAAGGTGAAGTGAAGTATTAATAACTTTTGTTCAATCATTAAAAACCCCCATTTTATATTTTCGTATCATTTGTTTGAATTCAACTTATAGCTATAGTTTCAAATTAGTTTAATCGCCACTCACATTGTTCCTTGTGGATTCGACCCCGACTCCAAAGCTGGGTAAATATATTGATGACGACCGCCTTGCACTAAATTGGCATGTAAGTTGAGCATTATCAGCTACCCCTAGTCATAACACGGTGCTTAGAACAACAAGTGATCCCAAGATAACCCATGTACTGGAATACTTCTTGAGCAACTGATTTATAATGTAAATAAAAATTAAATTTACTGAACGGAAGCATAATCATGAGAAAGCCTGAATAAATAAGATACTGTAATAGTTTACATCATGATAAATCTGAAGAAAGAACTTGAATTACATGAATGACTCTAACTGACCATCTATGAAGCCTCTACTATACTGACTATCGATAACTAGGATATGCCTCCAACTACCACTAATCAATATATTTGGATAATCAAAATATAACACATAAACTACAATGGACCGGAGTCCCCAAAATAAGGGAACTTATCACCTGTTGGCTGAATGCTGAGAACTATCTGACCATGGTATGTGGACTACATCTAATACCTACATTATGAAAGAATGTAGCCACAAACGCATATATGTGGTCAGTACGTTGGAATGTACTGAGTGCATGGAGACATGCACTAAATTATGGAAATATTTAAAATATGCTTTGCAACTGGGGATATAAGCTATTTACTAAAATAATCCTTTAAAATATGGTTGTACATGAAAATGTTAAGTCATAGTGAAATTTATAAGTTCATAAGCTGAAAATAATTTTGTAAGCTGGGAAGAGGTAGAAACATGAATACTGTATGTAAATCTTATGTAAAGTTGAACATGTTGTAAAACTGAACTGAGGACCATGTATGGATACTGAGCATAAGAACATGAACATGTAAAACTGAGAACACAAGACCAATTATAGCATGTACTGACATGATCTGAATAACATAAATAATCTATAAAACTGACTGTATAATTATTGAAATCTGATTACTTGGTCAAGCAAACCTGAAATGAGATAAATTGAATACTGACTAAAATTGTGGGAGCTATCATGTAACCGACATAAACCATGTGAGCTATCATGGAGTCCAACGTTTGACCCACGTTGAGGAGGGTTGTTCTATTCTTGCCATCAAAGTAGAACCTGAACTGTAGTGATCATTAAACTAAGCCCATATTAGTCAAGGGGAAACACTCTCTGGCGAGGCCCCTAAATCTACGGTGGCACGTAGTTTTTGGGGAAGTAGGATGCGTTGAACCTACACTTCCCACTCGGTGCTGAATCCTACTCCCAACTGAAAGACACTAAAATACTAACTGGTGCATGCACAAATAAATGATAAGCTCAGGTCATGGTATTTTGAAAACAACAGTGCAAACAAATTTTGAAGTAATTATAAATATGTAAACTGATAGTACTCAATATGATCATAGAAAACTGAGTTTAATAATAAAATCATGAGTTGACTGACTCATTACTTAAAAGGTCTGAAACATAAGTAAACGTGTAAATATCGGGTGTTCATAATCCACCAGTATTGAATGATTACAAAACATCGATAGCAACACTTAAAACAGTATGTAAAATCATAATATAAAGACCCAAAACTTGAGAATTTCAATAGCCTGATAAATTTCATGAATGTAAACATGGGAATGAGTAACCTTGGGAAAATATCATGTTTATAAAGTTTAAAGCTTAATTTGAGAATTTTGACATGATGTTAACTGAACATGACATGGGGTTTTGGAACTTCAAGCATGTAGGATCATGATTCTCATGGAGTAAAACTATTAGCATAACTTGAATGTAAAACAATGAGGAAACATGGAGGAATTTAATAATTTACATGGAAGATGATTATAAATTAGAGTAAAATTTATACTTGATCCAAAAAGAGGTTTTTGGGGCTTAATGGTGAAGGGATCCATTGATGAATACCCTACATACCTCAATTAGATGTCTTCTTGAAGAAAGCTTGAAATTGGAACTTGAATCCTTGAGTACTTGAGGGAAGAAACTTGAATTTTGTTCTTGGGAGGAGGGGAAGGGGTTTGAATTTTGTATTGAACATTTAGGGTTAAGAGAATGTAAATAACGTGTTTTAAGACCCCTTTATTCATTTAAGAATGATTAGGGACAGTTTAGGGGTGTGAAAAGATATTAATGCCCTTAAACTAAGTCAAAATAGAGAAATTTTAGAACTGCGATTTTGCTGGGCGGCGCACAGCCAAAACACACCTGAGGGTGTGCGGCATATGCCAAAAGTATAGTTCATCTAGTGTCTATTGGCATTTGTTATGCAACACACATCCTTAGCATCGTCATAACTTTTCACCCGGGTATCAGATTAAGGTGAAATTGTTATCGTTGGAGAGATAATTAAATTATCTATAATTTGATAGGTCTTGAGATAAAAATTTCCATATATGTAAAAATTTATACACATTCAAAGTTGAGCCTTGTTGAATCAAATATCAAAATTTGGCCGAATCAAAGGCTTTTAGCTCAACTTTGCTCTAAGTGATTTCTATGAACATTTTTCCCACCCCATAAGCACTTTTCACACTAGGCTAATGATCATGACACATGTATTCAAATATAAATTATGGGATTAGAGTTTACACATGTAGGAACGATGTCTCGATTTCCAGCTCAAAAATGTGGGGTGCTACATGAATATTTGGATGCAAAATGATTACTTTTCTATGCCATCCATGGACCAGATGTTAGACCGTCTTGCTAGTAGAGGATGGTATTATCTTCTTGATAGTTATTCAGGGTATAATCAAATTTTTATTGCCCAGAGGACTAAGATAAAACCACTTTCACATGTCCATATGGTATGTTCACATGAAAGAGAATGCCTTTTGGTGTTTTTAATATTCCCACCACTTTTTATCATTGCATGATGTCTATCTTTTTTTATATGGTGGAGGATACTGTTGAGGTATTCATGGATGATTTTTCTATTATGGGTGACTCATTTGATGATTGTTTGGCTCACTTGGCTAATGCATTTAAGAGTTGCGAGGAGTGCAACTTGGTTTTGAATTAGGATGAGTGTCACTTCATGGTTAAAGAGGGGATCATTCTTGGTCACAAAATTTCAAAGAAGGGGATAGAGGTCGACAAGTCAAAGCTTGAGATGATTAAAAAATTAACTACATCAATTTCTATGAATGGTATTAGGAGTTTCGTAGGGCATACAGGGTCTTATAGGTGATTCATCAAGTACTTCTCTAACATTGCAAATCCATTGTGCAAGCTTTTAAAGAAGGTGAAGTTTGTTTTTTATGATGCTTGTCTCAAGGATTTTGAAAGCCTTAAGGAGCACATGATGTCGGCTCCTGTTATTGTATCTCTAAATTGGAATATTCTATTAAAGGTGATATGTGATGCTAGTGGTGTGGCCTTAGGAGTTGTCCTAGCCCAAAGAAGTGAGGATATTCTTCATCCTATCTATTATGCAAACAAAGCACTCAACCCTACATAGAAAAATTATACAGTTATTGAGCTGTTGTTACTTGCGATGGTGTTTGCTTTTGAGAAGTTCTAGTCCTATTTGATTGGGACCAAATTCATTGTTCTTACTAATTATGCAACACTTAGATATCTTATAGAAAAGAAAGATACTAAGCCAAGATTGATTCGATAGGTAATATTGTTGTAAAAGTTTGACTTTGAGATTAATGATCGGGAGGGTACAAAAATTAGGTTGCAGACCATCTATCCCGCCTAGAAGAGGAGGCGATGCTTAACTTAGGCTATGTGCTTGAGATTGATGATACTTTTCCAAATGAGTGTGTCTTGGCAGCATCACAATACTTAATCCTTTTTTCTTTAATCAAAAGTTGGATTTAGTCCTCTTATTAAATAAAATACATTACAATCCATATCAGGACCAATGACCCAATCCAAAAAGACAACAAAAATCAACTGCAAATACCTCGAAACAAAAATCCAAAGCAATATCTAAAAAGGAAATGGAATAGACTAGATTAGTAAAGTGAAGAGCCATTAGCTCAACTGAACGAACTATTGCATCTGTGATATCACTGGAGATGGTAGATGAAGTGAAATGACTATAATATTAATTAGATTCTTCAAGATAAGTAGACTTTCTACATCAATTACTAGCTTGATTTCATTTTTTAACAATTTCTCTAATCTCTTTTAAATTATCAGTCTTTTGATAGTAATCACTTAGGTAACCTCTCAGTCTCACCAGTGCAGTGATTTCTATCCGAAAAAAGAAGTCTTCCTCAAGATTTATAATATAAAATACTAGATCTGCTGCTACTCCAGGTACTCTAGCTAATAACTTGTAGATTTAGTGTCTCTGAAAGAAAGTAGTTATTTCATCGTAGTGTTCGTCTGGTTGTTGATTTTTCCTTAGTGGGATGAAACTAATACGAAGTAGATACCACTACCATGGGAATCCTCCACTACATTATGAAAAAAATTCGTATAAAACACTATCCTAATTGTATTGTGGGTGTAACTAAACAAGCATTGAATATAGTCTGAGGATGTCCTGCCTTGTATGACTGATAAGTTGTTATTGTACTGCTAATGTGATTTTCTCTTTGAAATGACCTTATGTGTTAAATTCCAATCTGCTTTAATGTATCTGCTAGCCCCCTTTATATTGCACTATTCTTGTCATGTGTGGTGTACCTTGTTTATCCAATTTGATTATTGTTGGAATATCAACATTAGTGATTTGAAAATCACCTCTAAAATCCAAAACCATGTTAGTAAAATAATCAGCAGGGGTGTTACCTTCCCGAAGGAAATGTGCCATTGTTGCTGTTACATGTGACATCAATTCTTTGATGAAATTCACTTTCAAGACCACACACCATGGGGCCTCCCATTCCCTCTGTAAGATTGGAACTAAAGTCCATGAATTTGTCTCCACTTCTATTAATTGAATACTATCATCCCTAAAAAACCTCAAGCACTCCCTAATTGCAATAGCTTCAGCCATTATACTTGCTATATCATGAATTCTTGAGCCTTTGCAACAATTAAATTGTCGCCAGAATTCTTATGCAGAAGGCACATGAACTTGGGCCTGGGCTTTCCCTAGAAGCCCCATCTGTGTTTCCTTTCATCCACTCATGTGGAGGAGGCCTCCATCTAACAACTTTTGTTTGATAGGAAGGCCTATAATCCTATAAAGCATCAATAAGATTAATCTAATTATTCCTTTCAATCTGCATATGGAACCTGAGCTTGATGAATCTTATGATATAGTTATTAATTATCATGACCCAAACTCGGGCCTGGACGAGATGGGAATCCTAAGTCAACCAAGGCCTGAGATAACCCCTTTAGCCTTACCTTAAGAGCACAATAATATTAAACATTGGAAGCCAACCAAAAGATTAATAGAAATATGATAGTCAAAGAAAGTTCAGAGTCAAAAACTAGATCCATGATAATATCCCAACACTGTCCACAAAAGCCTCTATTCTAAAAAATACCAACTAAGTCAGGACATGCCCCCGACTATAACAAAAGAAATCCAAAAGTACTAGATTAATAAATGAAAACTGAGAGAAAGATCAGGCCTTCCAAAGGATGGAGGGCTCACCACTTCAACCGCTGATCAACAGGCGTACCCAATTACCTAACGCTACACAAGGTCATAAGAAAAGACTTCGGAACCTACATCATAAAATAATTTAGCATCCGAGGATGGCCAGTACGATGAGTACTGGCATGCAGGCCAAGTAAAAGGGATAAAATATATGCATTTACCAAAGACCAATCAAAAATCTCATACACAGTAATTTTACATATATATAAGATGTCAAGATAGGGTCTAGGGAAATAAAACATGATTGTTTAATGATTTTGTCCAGAGCTATGTAGCTCGTACCAACCTAAAGGCACCCACATGCTATATGGTTTTGGCTCCTCTTGCCGGAAGGACCTTAGTCCATGTTAGCCGTATGTACCGAGGAAATGGATAAAGACACCAAGGCGATAGCCGTCTAAAATATACTATGTAAACAGACACAGTGGTCATAGATACCCAACATCGGTAAATGTGGTTTCCAGTGTTGGTTCTCCCGGGACTACACCTTCTCGGTGAGCAACACAACTTCTTTTAAGCCTAAAATTAAAAGAATTTTACAAATAACACCAGCCATTAATCAAGGAGTCTTTTATTATAGCATTCCAAATTTGGTATCATCATACCAATAAACTTGCAAGCTATTCCATTTATGCCAAACCATAACCATTCAACTAATGAGACTCCAAGTTCTAGTTTAAGATCCAAAAGCATAGCCACCAAGGGCGTTCCAAAACCTTTTTATCCATTAATGTAATGCAACATCTCAAAAGATTAGTTAAAATTATGCAGAATCCTATTTCAAAGCCAAATATTATAATGTGGGTTAGGGTTCATGTCATTAACATCATGCCAAAATCAATAACCATTAGAAAATCTGGTTACCAAATTCCACCTTTATCATAAGACACAAATTTTGTTCACAAACCTCCATTCAAACCATAAATAAATCACTAAAGCAAAGGGAAAAACTGATGCAAGTTTATAACAACTCAAAATCCTCAACCCTAGTTATAAGAAACCTTTAAAATACAAAAATAGTAGATAAACATCACAATTTAAAGATAAATAAAATAACGGAGTGTACAACATACTTTTTAAATGACCCAAATTTGTGAAACCTTGAATCTAAGCCTTGGAAGTATGAGTTTTGGGAAGAAACCTTAACTTTTCTCTCTTGGGAGTAGAGAGGAAAAGAAGCATTGAAAATTTACTAATAATGGATATACAATGCTTATTAAATGATTTAAGCCGTGGGGGAGGGGACTGAGGTAAGGAAAAGACCAAAATACCCCCAAGGAAACTTTTAAAAAATTACAGGAATTTCTCAGTTGACAACTAAGTTGACAGTTTGTTAGCTTGTTGACAACTTGTCAACTTATTCCTCAGTCCCTAACTGGATTTGGATACTTTTTGGTTAAGATTGACGACTTAGTTGACAGCTTAGTCGTAAATATCTAAATGATTTGAGGTCCTTTCTTGTTAAGGTTGACGACTTGATTTGACAGCTCGTCACCTAATCAGTAGCTCATCAACTTAGTTTTTACCTTCAGACAGGCATACACTCCCAAGTATAATGAACATAACTTTCTACTCCGATATCGGATTAAGGTAAAATCAGATACGTTGGAAAAACGATTCAAAGATATTTTATTTCGTATATAGTGGGTCACCTAAATCATTATATTATAGGAGTAATTCTTATTAGAATTTCATCCAAGTAGGAGCGTCTGCTAAAATTCAAAACTCATCTTTGATTTAGGAGATTTTTATGACCTCAATTCTTATCCAAAGATGTTCTCTGTAGAATTTCTCAAGATACTTATATTTTCATAGAAATCCTCAGGTTAGGGTCTATACACATAGGGATGACAGTTTAAATTCTACCCTAGAATTGTGAGGTATTACATTAATTTCCCAGTAGTTCTTCCTCTTATGATAGGTTCACCCATGTAGTTTAGTATTTCTTCTTTTCCACAAAAACCATATAATCAAAATAGGAACCACCTGAAACACTACTTTACACCTTGCATTTCCATTAATTTCTCTCCATAATCTCACACTTTGTTTCTAATTGTCTTTGATCTATTATACCAATACCTGCACAGTAATATTGCCAAATTTCATTTGTTATTTATCCTCTCAGAAAAAAATGTTCCACAGTTTCTCTATTAGGACTGCTGCAGCATAAACAATCCTGTCAAATACTTGAATTCCAAGTAGGCATTAGCGCAACTACTGGCACTTTTCCTTGCCAAACTCTACAAGCAAGGAAACTGAATTTAAAAGGCAACCCTTTACACCACAAACTTTTCAAATCTTCATTAATCTTACCTCTTTGTCTTAGAATTTCTCATACACTCTTGACAGTAAAATCACCTTTGCTAGATTCTGTCCACCAAGGTTTGTCTGGCCCATCTTCATATTTCATATTTTCCAATCTTGTTTTTACATAATTCACCATATTCTCAAGGATTTCATCATGCATCTTACTGTAATTCCACCCATACTCTCCTAAAAATTCCCCAATATCTTTCAATAGAAGGCATGTTTGCACATCTAAAAGAATACTGTATAAAGACCAAGATTGGTCCAATTGTCAAACCAAATAGTTGAAGACCGGCCTTTAGGCTCCCACCACATCACCTATTTAATATATTCTCTATTATTAAGCATAGCTTTCCATACTTGAGATCTACCCTTGCACTGAACAAGAGCAAGAATTTACTTCTTACAATACTTGTTCCATAAGAAATTGTCAACAAGTTCTTTTGTTTTCTAAATTTCCACATAGATTAGCATACATTTCCTGAGAAACATCTTTTCAAAATCTAAACCCTAATCCCCCTTCTTCTTTAGGTACACACACTTTATCCCAAGCTGACTAGTGTTTACCTCTTTCATTCTCTTTGTTGTTCCAAAAAATTCAGCAAATGTTCTGTGCAGATCCTTGGTGACACTTTTTTGAGGAATAATTGTAGATAAAATATAAATTAGAATATTTCGTAAGACACATTTTATAAGGACTTCTTTCCCACCATAAGATAGCACCTTACCTTCCAGGCCTTAAGTTTACCTCTAACCTTGTCCAATAAATCTTCATAATGCGCCTTCTTATTCTTCTTTGCATGAGATAATAGACATCCAAGGTACTTCAATGGGAATTCTCATTTTTCCATCCCAGTGTACTGCTCCACCTTTTGCCAAACATCCACAATAGTGCTTTGATGCATATAAAATAGGCTCTTGTTCATAGTCACCTTTTGTCCAGATTATTGCTTAGACTCCAATACCTGCATATTTTTTCTCATAGAATATTCATTAGAAAAGGTAAAAATAATGGTATCATCAATATAATATAAGTGATTTAGGTTAGAACTCCACTTATACATTTCATACCCTACGTATGCAACATCCTCAAATAGATGGTTTAAACCTTTTGGTAGAACTTCAGCAGATAGTATAAATAAGGCTGGGGATAAAGGATCCCCTTGTTTCACCCCTTCCCCGATAGAATAAAATAAGCCAATAGCTTGACCATTTAATAAGCCCGAGTAGTAGTTAGTAGAGATTAACCTTCAGGGCACATCAACCACCCTATTAGAAAACCCCATCTTTCTCATAAAGTTCATAAAAAAGAACCAGGACACTTTATCATATGCTTTAGCCATATCCAATTTTAGAATTACATTAACAGGTTTCCCTCTCTTTCCAATATCTGTAACTAGTTCTTGAGCTAGTAGGACATTATCAATTATGCTTCTTCCTCTAACAAAGCTAGATTAATTAGAAGATATGAGCCTAGGTAGAATTTTGTCCATGAAGAATTCTTGACATGATTTTGTTCAAAAAATTGCTTAGACTAATTGGCCTCATGTCTGAGAAAGATTGAACATTTTCTTTCTTAGGTATGAGGATCAAGTTAGTATGGGTAATTGATTTAGGTAAAATATTTCCTACATAAAAATCCTTCACCAATCTACATATGTCAAAACTTACAATATCTTAACAGAATTGATAAAATCATCCTGAGAGACTATCAGGTCAACAAGCACCATCTCCACTGAGGCTAAAAATAGCATTCTTCACTTCATCATCGTCTGGAATAGCTCCCAAAACTTCATTATCCTCTTTTTTTATCAATTCCGGGATATACTGCAGTAGTGAATAGTTAGTGTTGTCCCTATCTTGAGTAAACTATTTATGAAAAAATGGAACTGCTTCATCTGCTATCAGCTTCTCAGCCTCCAGCCAATTCCCCTGCTTATTTATAATTCTACTCACTTTTAATCTGTTTCTCCTTTCTTTAACAATACGGTGAAATTTTTTTGTATTTTTGTCTCCACTATGAAACTAGTCAAATCCAGCCTTCTATTACTAGTAAATCTCTTCTAAATTTAGGTATTTAGTGTATTCTTCCTTGACTCTCTGCATCACCACTCTATAATTAGGAGTGGGACTATCTTCAAACAATTTTACTTTAATCTTGGCTCTCTCATCCCTAATCACCAGTTGCTGAAATATATCCCCATATACCTCTTACTCCACAAAGACAAAGCTTTTTTAACTCGCTTTATCTTTCTTTTAAAATCAAGGAACAGATTTTCTGATCTGTCATCATCCCAATTCCTTTTTACTACCTCCTTAAATGTTTCATGCTCAGTCTAAAATTTCAAAAATCTGAAAAGTTTCATAGCTCTGGCAACCCTATTTTCACAAAACAAGTAACAAAGAGGCCATGGTCCTAGCCATACCTGGACAAGTGCTCCATATTAATATTAGAAAACTGATTCTGAAACTCTAAAATTAAGATAATTCTATCCAGCCTTTCAAAGATACAACCCATCCTAGCTCTCCTATTCCTCCATGTATAAGGAATTCCCCTAAAAGGGATAGGTAGTAAGTCACTAGTTTCAAAACAAGTTCTGAAATCCTCCATCTCTGCAGCACTTACTGGCTTACCACTAATTTTTTCTGACCTATTCATTAAATTATTAAAATCCTCTCTACAAGCCATGGTATATTCAGCTCAGTTGATAAATTCATGATCTCATCCTACAAAATCAATCTCTGCTCTTTATCACATTTAGCATACACACTAATAACTAAAAATTTGATGTCCAAAGACACATAATGCAGTAGAATTATGAGAGTTTGTTCTATGTCACTGATAATTATAACATTCAGTCTATAATTAGCAAAACACCATATTTTACCATTTAAATTATGAAATACATATGGCATCCTAAAATTTGCTTCTGTATCTATGAATGGTTCTTATATGTTGAAGAGGTTCCACAATAGTAACAAATTCAAACTTATGGAAATTATGAAGCATTTGCACCATTTGAAAGGCTTTTTGGACTTTACCGATCTAATGCTCCACATTAAGACTTTCATCATCTTTTACTATATTATGAAGCCATATTTCTCTTTGGTGGGAATATACTAGGCTGAGTTCGTTGTCTTCATTTTTGTTTTTTCTTTCTTTGTAGGCTTAACTGATTTTATATCTCAGGAAGATAAACTAGTTATTTTATAGATATCTTCAGCACCAATACCTGGTGACCTCCTCCACCCTCTATTTTGCTCCAGTTGTTCTATTTTAGTTAGAACATTATGTGCAAGAATGTCGTGAAACACTTTATTTGGATTTTCAATGTTCTGACTTTGTGGCTCCTCGAAAGATACTGACATTCGGGACTGCCACAATACCTATCTCCTCCATCCTAGATGACTGGACATTCTCATGGGTAGAAATTTGATTTTCTTCCCCATTTGCACCTATGTTACTGTTATTTGGTAATAACTTATGAGTGTCCTAATTCTTTGAACCAACATCTTCAGTGATATGATCTTATTTTTGTCCTTCCTCTCTCTCAGTTTGCATTTTATTGCCTAAAGAATTTTTTGTTGACTAAATTTCTTTTTATTTATTACAGGAGCTGCTCTATCTCTATCACCAGTACTTTTATAATTACCATGCTCAGCAAATGTCGTGTAAACCTAATCTTTTGTTGATATTTGTTGTCTTTCTTCTCCTTTATTCACATTATCTTGCTTTGCATTTACTATTGAATTAAGATTATTATTATCAACATTTAATTGCTCTTAGGTTTCTTCTGCAAGTGCTCCAAAGGAATTCTCACTATTTTTATCCTTACTAGGAGTAATAGCTTTTTACTAAAATATCCTTTATTAATGAATCTCTTTCTAGTGGGATTCCATTTTTGTTATTGTTGATGATGATGCTATTAATATCTTTTTTTGTGCCTCATATTTTGTTCCACTTTATCTTCATCCTTATTCTCATTTGCATTTTGATCATCATGAGCCTTTCTTAGTTCAGGATGCAACACTCTCCAATCCTACTCATCATGTCCCTATAACATACACTTTTGACAATATTTGGGCATATTATCATATTGGATCTTCACCTTTTCTACTTTTGAAACGTTTATAGTAGGGTTAACAATCTCCGTTTCCATAAATTTTGGGAAACTTGATAGTAAATCCACCTACACCTTTACCTTAGCACAACTAGGTCTAGTTTTATTCACCGTAGCCATATCCAATTGTATTGGCTTTCCAACTGCTGATGCAAGGGAAAATAGGGACACTATAACAAAGAAAGTAGGCATTCGATTAGGGAATGAAATCCAAGCCATTGCCTGAGTTGTTTCCTCCTCCATTATGAACTTAGTATCATAAATTAAAGGCCTTATTTGGTATGAATAACCATCCTTAGCATTAATGTAATATACACTTTTTGACATTACATTACATTGACAAAGTCCTTAAACCTATCAAATCTTATCAAGGTATGTCTATTCCTAAAAAAACTAATGTTACATCCACCTTTCACATTAAGTTTCTTAGGAATTTGAACTTGTAAATCATCAATTTCTGGCTAACCATATAAAAATTTACCAATTACTACAAACTGTAAATTTTTCAAGACATTCATTCTACCAACTTCTCCAGTCCATACCACTCTTGGAGCCCCATCAATATATGAAAGCTTCTTAATTTGAATAGGTCCTACACATTACTTTGACGAAATCTTTGTGGAGGAGATGTTTATAGGTTTTAGTAAGTAGCATATTTACCTTGAGCAAAGGCTCTATCTTTCTTATAGGATGTTAAAATTGTCCTAGATGAAGGCTCAATATGTTTAAGCAAAGATAGATGAGGGAAATTATTAGAATTAATTTCTAGAGATGGCTAGTTAGCTCCCAAATCTAGCTGATCAGTGGCCAAAATGGCCATATTCTATCAGATTTGAACATTGGTAGCTAGGGTTTTTTTTAACTAAAAGAGATCAGTTAGTTCATCCATAAGAATATTTTACCAATTCCAAGACATAATCTCTTAGTTTGTTGATGTTGCTAATTATTTAGCAAGTGAAGTGACCTCGTCCCAAAAAACTTGTCATTTTAGCAGCGAAAATGATTTATGCATGAGGTATGCAAGTTATTTTGGGATCAGTCTTACTTATTTTAGATGTGTGTGGATGGTATGATTTGGAGGTGTATTCCCTAAGTTGAGATGTTGAGTATTCTAGAGGCCTGTCATTCGTCTCCAATTGGGGTCACTATGGAAGTACTCGTACAACCCAAAAAATCCCGTAGTGGGGTTATTTTTGGCTGATGATTTACAAAGATACACATGACTATGCTCGGTCCTGCAACTAATGCTAGAGGAAGGGCAATATCTCATGGAAACATGAGTTCCCCATACACCTATTCTTGCGCTTAAGTTGTTTGATGTATAGGGTATTGATATCATGGGTTCGTTTATGAGTTCTCATGGTATGAAGTACATATTAGTGGTAGTTGAGTATGTTTCTAAGTAGGTGGAAGCTGTTGTGCTTCACAATAATGAAGGTCGAAGTGTCATAGGGTTTTTGAATAACATTTTCTCTCGATTTGGTACTCCACGAGCTATCATTAGGGTTGGTGGGTCTAATTTTTATAATTGTCTATTCAAGGCCATACTTGAGAAATATGGTGTGAGACATAAGGTGTTAATACCTTACCATCTGCAGACAAGTGGGCCGGTTGAGGTCTCCAATCATGAGGTCAAGTCTATATTAGCGAAGACTATGAATGTCAACTATACTGACTGGTTAGGAAACCTAGATGGCGAACTTTGGGCCTACGTATTGATGTTCCATGGTTACATGGTACTTTCGATGCTTAAAACAGTGAACATATGCAAATACTTAGGCCTTTTGTTGGATATGATGTATGTTTTATGTATATTGCAGTAAATTAGGTTGGAAGTGGCATAGATCAGAAATAGATGAAAAAGCTCCAGAAAAATCCAAGTGTTGACTAGGCTATGAGTCGTTTAGTCACCTAACGACTCAGGACCCAAGTGGGAAACTGGCTTTAGCAGCAAATTAGAGACTGACTACAATTCATTACGAGTGACAACAAGTTGTAGGAAGAGTCATTCTGAACATATTAGCCAAGAGTCCTGAAGGTTGACAAGTTGAGGTTCCAATCACGAGTTGTGATGACAGATAATGACTCGTGATAAGGAGTCGTGCTGAGCATAGAGAAAAAGTATTGAAAACTAAAATTCACTAGAGTCATAACGAGTCCCAGTTAATGACTTATTACATCTCACAATGAATCATGACCACTGAGTTCAGAAGAGAGCTATGGTAGCAGACAATGAGTCATTGCCAGAGGCGTGACCACTGTCGACCTAGTTTTTTTATTTTGTTTTTGTTAGGTTTCCTTTGTTATTTTTAGACTCTATAAATACCCTTTGGGTCCTTATGTAATAGTTTACGTACTTTGACATATTTTTACACACTTTATACTCTTGTTCTTGGTTTTTGGATTGTTATTCAATTCAAGACTTTGAGTTTTATTCTTCATTATTGTGAGATTAATTGTATGATTTCTTCATTGAACTCCATGAATTATTTTATAACTATGAGCAGTTAATTCTCTTCACTAAGGTTATGGGAATCCTGACGGATTAACAAAGTAGGGGAAGTGTAAGATTCAACTAGATCAATGTTTACACGTGTATTCTAATTCCCTTTAAGTTAATTGCTTTCTTAGTGGTGGCCCACTCTAAGAACTCACCTATATTCGAGATCATCTTTACAAGAGAGATCAAGATTGGGAAAAAGGGATTCAAGGCACTTGAATAGGCAACAATCTCGATTTCACCTTATGAGTGCAAGTGAAATAAACTTGAAATTGTTGAATTCTCATAATTCTTAAAATAGTTGGAGCCTAAATATGGTAAAAATTAATTTGCTGCATGATTTTTAGTTTGGGAAGCCTGTGATCACAAATAATAATGGAAGTAGAAGTTGATCAATGTGTGCAATACTTATGGAACTTGAAGTGATTCATGTTGTGTTTGAAATTGGTCTAAAGATTGAATTTTTTATTGTGTCGAATGGGAACTCTAGGAAATTTTTGACATACCCTCAGTTGAAACCCATGAAACCTACCTACGAGTATGTAAGTGGCACCTACAGGCCCATAGATGGCCATGTAGGTGTCATACTTAAATCCATAAAGGTTAAAGGCTTTGTCTACAACCTATGAAGGTTATCTACAGCCGCGTAGGTACTTACTACGGCCCGTAGGTTAGGGTCGTAGGTAGCCTTGCGATGGAATTTTATTTTTCTTCTTGTTTCCTATTTCAGTATTGTGTTTCACTCACTAACAACTCTTTTTATAGGTACTATGGCACCTAAGTCTACACCAAATAAGGGAGTATAATACAGGTTAAGAGATAACTCTCCTGAGTAGCATGGATCTATTGAGAAGTATCCAGTGAGTCCAGACAGTATACCCTTGGTCCCACACCAGACTCAGGCCAGGCACAGAGGCAAGCTGCAGCCAAGCAACTGTTCATACCATTTCTTAGACTACAGTAATTACTATTCAGTTGGGCCCTAGATTGCACCACCACAGGCACCGCAGTTAGGGTCCTTGACTTCACAACCTTAAGTTATCAAGATAAGGCTCGGATGATGTCGGCCACAACTTCACCACCACACTTTCTATAGTCTAATAAGGGATAAGGTGAGTCGACATCTGGTTTAGAGGATGGAGAGTCTAAGTCAGGGACATATTCTAAAGAGGAGAAGGATGCAGCCGATTTCCAATCTGAGGAGGGGTCGTAGTCTGCATTCGGTTCAGCTGATAGTGAGTCTGCATTGAGCTCAATTAAACCTCAGTCCGATGAGAGTGATGATGTATCTTAGGTTTCTCATGATATTTTCTTGTTCAGATAAGGGCACTTAGGCTGTCACAACTTCTGCACCTGTTGTCCAGGAGTCACAGCATATACACATCTCCATAGTTCCACTTGCTTAGGTTAATCTAAGATGGTGTGGGGTGGGGATGTAACATATTTATGATAAATACATCACTATTATTAAGAAATTTAGAATTCAGCATGGTATTATAGAGGAGACCAGGATTAAGATGGACACTCTAGCAAGTGCTCCAGACCTGCAGCCTATATTTTAGAGATGTCAATTTAGGTGGAGTTGTATAACTCAGAGATTATTTGAGAGTTCTATGCTTCATATATAATATTGTCCTATTTGGTAACCCCAACTAGGGGTATAGGAATGGAACATCCCCCACTGAACCATACATTAGTCTGAGAGGTTAAGGTCGACATATTTGAGGAGACTATCTGGCTAGTTTTGTTTAGGCCAAAGTTTGTAGGGCCGTCCACCACTGTCGAGTTTGATTATCGATTGAGACTGGTGTGGAGTAGGAGCATGATGGGGGATGTTGAGCATAGCGCACAAAGAGTTGAATTGGCAAGATGGGTAGCCGAGCAAATCGTAGATTGGGGACTGATGTCCCTTGGGTTGAGGAAAAGGGAGAGATTTAGAAGGCATCACTATGCTCTACAACAAAGTTCTAATGGATGGTAGTGAGGCACCATTTGATTCTAACATCTATGACAATATGCTTATTTATAATAGAGTAGTATTAATTACCAGATTTATAGCTGGCTATGACATCGCCTTTGTTAGGTGGATCAGTGCTGAGATCCACAAGAGGGCATTTAGAGAGTTCGCCACCATTCCCATCCCATTCTTAGTGCAGAGGTTATGTGATGCGATTGAAGTTTTGCCTATTCTAGACATTGATCAGTGGGTTGAGGTGACCGCATGGCATATATAGCACTGATTAAGGATATGACTAACTCGATTGTGCTACATCGAGCACATCTATCTACTTTTTTGGGTACGACTATTTTGATGAGATTTATGTTTTGGATGAACCTGTTGAGAGGCTGAATATGAGTGTTGATATTGATATGGTCTATTAGAGAGTTAAGCCTATGACTGCTACAGGTGGTGAGGGGGCTGTGGGAACTTCAACACCAACCTCAGCTTCTTCTTCAGCACCAGTTATGGCTTTTTATTTTCCATATCATCCGTTAGTTGTTGGTTTTTTAGTATACCTTGGGGGTTCATACAGTAGTTGGTCGATCGACAACAGGAGATGAGTGGTCTCCAGACATATATAAATACCCAGTTGGCCACTTTATTTAGATAGATCCAGCCATGGGTCTGTATTACTTTAGAGGATTTTGAGGCTAGAGTTAAGGCAGGATAATGGTCATCATAGAGTGGTTCACAAGAGAGTTGCATGGACGGATAGACAATTTTAAGGACCAGACGGCAGCATGACTTCACGAGGTCCATGTGCTTGATTTGTAGGGCCTGTGCGAGGAGGTGGCCATATTGATATCTGAGGTACACTTGTTAGCTGAGAGCCATATTCTGGTCATCTCTCTAGGGATTCTTTCTTTCACATAGCCACTTTCTCGGCCAACACCTATGGTTTTTGATATGTTCGCTGAGGATGATGAGGCCCCGATTATTGAGGACAATAGAAGATGTTAGGAGGAGCTAGATGATCCTGAGGTGGAGTTTCAGCAGGTATTGCAAAAATGTGCCATAAAGTCGAGAGTTTAGTGTATGGTGGGCGAGGATAGGTGTGCTCAGATAGTGTTGGACGTCTCTTCTAGCCATGCACCACTATCTCCTTCTACCGATGAGCAACTTGATGCCCTAGGGTGAGCCAAATTTGGACGCCTATACTATTCTAAGTATGTACCTACACCCGTTTGTTGTTCAGTTTCTAGTATGCAATAAGGATAGTGCATCATCTTTTAGTTAGGGTAGAGGTGTACCATAATCGAGGATTTTTGTTGTCGTTTTTCTTTTTTTGTTAGCTGGGTTATCTTAGTAGAAATAACATGTTTAGGTTGTGTTATGTGTTGTTTATGTTTTAGTTGAAGAAAAATAAGGAACCTAAGTATAGTTGACATGTTTTGTTTTGTGTTTTTAAGAGTTTGAAAAATGTGATACACCTCCAAAAAGTTTTGTGAACTGTGTGATGTAATTATATGTGTGACCATTGTTCAAATCTTGCTATGGCATAAGTATTAGGGACAATATAATCAAAGCATAGCATTGTATAAAATATATAGGTAGTAGTTGGTGATATAACCTTGTACCATATGTGTATGAGGCATTTACCTAGTTTCCTTTGTGCATTTAATTCAGAACTTGCCCGGTTAGTCATGCCTAGGTTGTAGGATAGTTGGTTAGGACATAATCATAGGCCGTTTTTGGAATTAGTCCACTCTTAGCCTAAAAAACTACCCAAATAAGAATAAGTATCCCTTGATCCCTGATTTGATCCAAAAAAGACCTATTCTCATGTTTTTACCTTGTCACCTTCCCGTTTAATTACAATAAACATATTTTGGCCCTGGTCCCTCTTTGGACATTGTGCACATCAACTTACGCAAATCGCCTCAGTTAAGGGTGGCTATCATAGGGTGCATATGAAAAAGGGTATGAATAAGAGAAAAGAAAGTAGGGTTGGGTGTGGTAGAAAAATGAAAAAATAGAGAAAAAAATGAATAAATAAAGAAACCACACTTAATTCGGATAAGCAATAAAGGAGAGAAAGGGAGAAATAAAAGAAGTATGGCTGAGTAGTGAAAGTAAATTAGGTAAGTGTAGTGTCAAGGAGGATGAGTCACTTTATCCCAAATGTACCATACTTGCCCCCAAGTCTACATTACAAGCCGAGAAAAGTCCTATAGTGATCCTAGTTTAATTAATAGAAAAACTAAGGTAGAAAATAAGGGCAAGCCTATGGTATTTTATGCACATTGCTAGAACTTCTGTTGTGAGCATGTGTGTCTTGACGTTGTCCCTGCATTAACATACATTATTATACTGTGATAATTAAGAATTCTTTGTTGTGAGGGTACATGGGTTGTATTGGTAACTGCTTAGTTGTTTGGGTAGTGTAGATTTCATATAAGTTTGGTTGTTTGTTGCTAATGTAATGTCATCACTTGATTCTGTTGTGTCATACTGTTGTGTACATGGATCTGTACAGTGGTTTGAAAAGTCAAAAATAAGAGGGGGTATAGATTATTGAGCTAAGGTTAAGTTGACTTTCGTATATGCCTTAGGTATCTTTTAGTTAAGTATCGTGTTTTTTTATGTTATGTATTTTTTGTCTGAGGACATGCAAATGTTCTAAGTTGAGGGTGTTGATGTGCCATAATTTCATGAAACTTTTGGTACTTAAATCAAGAAAATTATGCAAGTACTTAGGTCTTTTGGTTAGATGTGATGCATTTTTATGTTGGTTTTACAATAAAACAGGGTTTGCAACAGAGAAGGAGCAAAAAGGATAAAGCGAAGTAGGAGGGCTACCTACGAACCCTAACTATGGCCCGTAGGTGGCCCACGTAGGTAGAACAAGTGAAGTTCTAATAAGTGAAGCCTTGGTATAAATCCTTCGGACCCTACCTATGAGGCGTAGGTACTACCTATGGCCCCATAGGTGCCCCTCATAGGTAGGGATTCTAAAATCTGCAAATTACTCTGATTTCTAACCCACCTAGGGCCCGTGTGTACTATCTACGACCTGTATGTAGGGTCGTAGGTTGGTTCCAACCTTATTTTCCTACTTTGTTTTGGATAGATTTCTAGGTTTTCTAATGTATCTATAAATACTTATGGGATGTTTCATTAATAGTTTACACATTTTACATACTTATTTCATTGTTTTGGGTTCTAAGATATACTTTTGATCTTGGAATTCTTGTTCATTCATTTTTATGGTTTGATATGAAGTTGAGATTTTAATTTTTATTCTTATTATTCATAAGATCATTCATATTCTTTCACTAATGAAATGTATGTGTGTTCTTGCAATCATGAGTAGCTAAATCCATAACTAGGATTATGGGAACCCTGATGGGTTAACAAAATATTGGAAGTGCGACGCCATTCTAAATTGGTGTTCGTGTATGTATTGTGGTTTTCTTTGCTTGGATTGATTTTTAATAGTTGCAAACGTTAAGAACCTACCTGTATTCAACTCGATAGAGAGGTTGAGATTAGGAAAAAAGACCATAATATTAATTTGAAGCTACCAACCTTCATCTAATTAACTGGAGACTGAGAGGAGATAGTTAATCTGGGATCCAGAACAAGGGTCAGTAATGCGACAGTCTGAGATGAGAGAAGATGAGTGAAATTTACCCAAACCAAGGTCGAGAAACGATTAGGTGATACATAACTTATTAGATTCTGCATGCAAGACACCAAGATAGTTTGACGAGCACGATAAGTCTATGTAGTTAAGAAGTCAGGGGGAACACAATCCTAGTGATCGTCTCATATTGATTTCAACCATACTTGCCAAGCATTGTTATTGTTACTATTGATTGTTACAAAACCCCCATTTACTTTCTACACTTTTCAGCTACATTAACAAGATCATGAAGATTTTTGTCCTATTCTCTATGGGTTCAACCCTAATCTAGTTGGGGTCTATGTTTAATAAATGACCGCGTTATACTTTTTAGGAGGCGTAATTTCACCGACATCAATAGTCCTTATCCATTGATATCATTAGGTTGAAGCAATCTAATTAGTTTCACCAAATTGAGGCATATCCACAGGGAATGGAACATTATTGAATGCTTTAGCAGTTTACCGTGATTTCTTCATTTAATGTGTTACATAAAATAGGACGGGGGAAGTAATAAGATAGTGTTGCCTATGATGTGGAATAATCAAAACTAATGGGATGGAACATACGGGAGCAAAGAAGAGAATAATTATATCACTAACATCGATCTTTGATGTTGACAAAGGAGAATTAAGGAATGTCTTGTACAGAGGATTTCTATCTAAAACTTTTGTGCCATATATGGATATGACTGAAGAATGATACTTTAGTACTTATTTAGATGCAAGTGAGTATGGATTTGGTCTTAGTGCTATAGAGCTTGAAGCATCAAAGAGTTTTCGAAAAAATGCAAAGTTATTGATGGCCACTTCATCCATCAAGATGGTACTCCAGTAAAAATGACTAATGTAATTTGTATATTTGAATGTTATACTGGAGATATCATGTGGTGGCCATACAAAGGTTGCAATTTCTAGGAAAGTGGTAAGTTAGTATAGTATATAATGTTCTTGCTTAAATTGCTTTCGAATTACTGTCTTTCATTTGCAAAATTTTGAATTGCAGATTAGAAGGGTTAGATGAGTGGTGAGCCTGGTGGTGAGAATGGTGTCGACTGCAGAAAATTATGATTACATTACTGACTATGAATTCAAGGAAAGTGGCAGCATCAAAGTCACGGTAATAAAATCAAGATCACACGTAGGAATAACTGTTAGTTGTGAATAGACATTTTCTTAGTAGCTTAACACTACTAAGTGTCAACTTTTTGTGTTGAAATAATGTTAAAGTACATTCGAATTTAATGTGACAGGTCGTATTAACTGGTATACTTCAGGTAAGGGGATCGATATATACTTACAACAACCAGATAAAGAAAGAAGCATGTGGTATACTAATATCAGAAAACACTTTAGGCGCATATCACGATCATTTCATTACATTTCACCTTGATTTAGGACTCGTTTGCCCATAGATTTCCTAAGTAGTTTTTGAAAAAAAAAAACTTGGCAAATGGTGTTTGACCATACAATTTGCTATTATTTGACAAATGTTTGTAGCAAATAAATTAAATTTTCAAATACAAGAAAATACTAATATTTGGGCCAAATTTTAATTTTTGTCAACATTTGAAAGTGAAATATATTTCCCAAATACTATGACCAAACACATAATGAAATTTCATCCAAAAATGATTTGCCAAAAATATTTAAAAATCTATGCAAACGCTAGCTTAGATGTGGACAGTCATAAATTCCTTTGTCAAAAATAACTTAAAAACTAGATGCACAATCAATAAAAGTTCACCAAGAAAGAGTTAAACAATTAAAAAGGAGTCAGATGCACAAATTCAACTAGGTTTATCTAAATTCTTTGAAATGGTAGTGGTGAATCAATAGTAAGAGCCTTGCTTCTTACTATGTTTTGGGTGATGGCTACTTCCATTTTGTTGCCAGAAGTGGGATGTTGTGGTGAACATTACTTGTCAAATCCTTGATTGGGTCCTATCTAATGCTCAGGTGACAAAAACAGATATCACGTTAAAGAGTAAATCTCACTTTTTGGTGAAAAAAATTATAAGTTAAAATAAGTCTTTTCGACAAGCTAGCTTAATTAAATGAGAGAGTAAAGTAACCAACTACTGATAATGTTCGAAGTAATTAACAATGAAGGATTTTGTTTTGATAGAAGTTTACTATTGATTATCTGTAACTCTCTCTTTTGAGATCAACAAGGTTTCTATGATGTTCGGATCAATTTGCTTGCATTTCAATTAGATTTACTAGTTAACACAAACAAATAGACATCACAAACACATACCATTATAATTAGGGGATAGAATTCTTCATAACGTTGCATTAGATCGGTTGATTCTAAGTTAGCGAAATTCCTGCATTTGACAACATAAACCACTCATACTACATAACTAACTTATACTACTAACTTAACTAACACAAACAGACAATAACACCATATTACATCATCTTGAAAGCTACAAAACCAACAATAATGGCCCAAGAAATTAGAAGCAAGTTTATCAATTGATGATGATATCTTTCGATTTCTTCAAACCTAAATTTTCAATGTCCAAATTTAAACTTTCATAAGCAGTCAAATTCTTTTAACTCTGAATAATTGTTTAGTTTTTGACTTTCAATGCGACCTATATCATTCAAGATATTCTTCAAATGATTTCTTTCATTTCGAATTGGATCCAATTCAACTTTCAATATGTGGATCATTAATGACACATAAGATGGAAGTTCACTATCGATCAACCCTAATTATCACAAGATGATGAACCAGGACAATGGCATTTATAGAATCGACTTCCACCATTGTTTGGGGTTGTAGCAGTAAAAACTCTTGCAATCAATCCCTACATATATGTAGAGGAATTAATTATACATATATGTAGAGGATTCAATTATTGAGGAGAAGAAATAAAAGAAGATGTCGACGTGTAAAGAAGAAGATCAATGCGCATAAAAGGTATATCGGAGTCGAGCATCGATTTCTTCATTGTCACTATTGTCTAAAATCATGGCTTCAAAATAGATTTCCAACAGTTTGGTCGATGAAATTAGGTTTAGGCTTCAAAATTCTCTTTTTGTTTAATAGGTTGGGGCAATTTTAATGGTTTGGATCAGGTAGTTTTAGTTGGATTGAAATTTGGTTTAACATTTTAATTAATTTAATTTACAACCAATAGAAAGTTGCCACTTATTTAATGAAATTTTTAATTATGGTTTAAAAAAAGGTTGTTAGTTCTAAGGGTATATTTGAGGCATAATTTTGGCCCAAGAGATAGACAGAAGATATTTTTAGACCAATTTCAATACTTGAAGGGTATTTTTTTGACTTTTTTTCAATATTATTTTGATTTCTTTTAACGGATGACTCAGCTGTTGCAACAGATCACTCATCTATTGGAAGCAATCAAAACAACAAAGCTACTGTAACTTTTTTTAAAACAAATAGGTAATATACTTACAACAAATGACTTATCTGTAACATATTATTCATATGTTGAAAACATCATAATAATAACTTATGATCTATATTCTATTTTGCAATGTTGTTCCCAACAGATGCTTAATACATTTCAACAAATTCTTAATATGTTACAACATGTTAGACATCTGTTGGAATATTAATAATATTTTTATTGCACTGTTTTGTTTGTATCCAACATGTGACTAATCTATTGTAATAGATGAGTCATCTTTTGAGAATAGTCAAAATACTTGCAAAACAAAACACCAACAACAACAGAGGACAACAACAAAAAGTCAATCAAGACTATTCTTCAATATTTAAGAACACCAAGAACAAGTCACAACTATCACCACTTGAACAACAATGTTCAAGAACTACGCCATAACACCAATATTTACAATACAATAACTTCAACAACACTAATATTTACAATTTTGCAATACAACAACACCAACAAACATCAACATTTACAATTTTATAATATAATAACACCAACAATACCAACATTTAAAATAAAACAATCATATTAAGTGTTAAGAGAGAACATATATCACAAATTTATTAACAATCACTAACTTGAGACTATTTAACTTTGAAGAGAAGATGACCGCTTCTTATTAACCAAAACAAATGGTATTTTGTTGAAAATCCTAACTTTTTGAACCCATTTATATCACAAGTGTTCAACTGTTCACTAAAATCTATGATATACTCTCAACAATTGTTGAGTTTTGCCACAACAGATTTCTTCCAAAAAAATTTAAAATTTAGTTTTCACTATTTTTACAATAATATTCGAGAACAACAACAAAAAATTATATTTCACTAAAAAAGATACCACAAATACTACAACCACCATATTAAGAAAATAAAATACAACAAATTAGAATTTCTCGGATTCCTCTTTCCTTTTTAAGTATAAAATGTCAAAATTATTAATCCATAGTTTGAAGAGAAGACAACCCGATTCTTCCTGTTCCGTATTAATTCAAAAGTCCTAATTTTTTGAAATAAAGAAAAGAAGCCTTTACTCAAGAAGAAAGAGAAATTGACGATTAGAATGGAAAAACGAATGCTGACGAAGTTGAAATTGAAACTGTCAGAGATTAAAGTTTCCAAAGGTGACTGGTCATGCTAATCTGTTATGAAACGAAGGCAACAACAACTGTTGAGAGACAGGAGACGTTTGAGAAGAAGAGAACGATTTTAATTTTTTTGAAAACTAATTTTGTTTTGTTTATATTGTGGAAGTAAATAAGTTGAATTGTTTTGTATTTTTAAAAAAATTAAAAAAATTAAAAATATTAATTCAGTTATCAATTAATTTAACCTTTATTTTAAGTAGCTTTAACCTTGCCCGTCAAAATAGTCACCAAAATTTTAGCTTTGTTTAGCCATTAAAATAATAATATTTTAAAATTGAAGTTAAAGTTAAAATTGGTATTTTATTTGGCCATAAATATAAATTAGAATTGTTTTTCAACAATAACAACAACAAACTCAGTGTATTCCCACATAGTGAGGTCTGTAGAGTGTAAGATGTACACGGTCAGAATTGTTTTTGAACTTTATAAAATAAATAAATAAATATACATTTGATTTATTTTATTTTTTAAAATATAATTTTCGTTAAAGTAAAATAACTTTATAGCTAAAACTTTACTTAGTTGAATACTTGTTTGGCACCTTTTGTTGTATTTTCTCGTGCAACTCCCTAGGTCCATCTATAAAGTGTCTTCACTCTACTCAAGCACATGAGGATCATTTCAGCCTAGAATGAGGTCAACAGAGAGAATGGATTTTCATGGGAGGGTGGTTGCCCTCTCTGTTTGGCCTATGATTTCTCCAAACTCAACAACCCTCCCTCTTATTTCTCAACAAAAACCAAACAAAAAATAAAAAATGAGCATAACATAACGTTTATATCAACAGCAAGAGCCAAGAGCAGTACTATTATTATTACTTCCCTTTTCATCTTTTTTACCTTTCTTTAAAAAACTGTCCACAAATTGCTACTACCAAAAAAAGAGAGGCAATGATGATGATGATATTTATTATTTGCTGTGTGATAATGAATTCTGGGCTGAAATTATTATTCGGGGCAATGGAGAAAACCCGACCCGTATCTTGGCGGGGCAAAACCCGAAACCCGGTTCGTTTTGCAGCCATGGCGTTGTCGTATTTTTCTCCGTTTTGTTCCCCCTATTTTACACACATCTGAGCCTCCCTCTATCTGACAAATTCGGATCCGGGTCGGATCGGAATTTCGGATCTTGATGGAAATCCATTCATTTTAGCTCAAAAGACTGAGGTAATTGGAGAAATATTGGGATTTTTTGGTATCCGGTATGTCAATGATTTCTACTTTGATCTAATTAAAAACCCTTTTTAGCTTTTGCTGTAATTTCCTCTATTTTGTTTCGGGGACTTGCATTTTAATAATGCGATATTAATTTGAGAAAGATTTGCAACTTATAGGATTCTTAAATATTGCAGTAATATAATTTAGTTTAGTTTTGAAGATTAGTCAAATTGACTTTGATGAAGTAAATCGTGACAGTAAAAGTAAATGGAGGGAGTAGATATCAATGGGCGTAAAAATTGCACGTTTTCGGGACATAAGTTAAGTTCTTGAGAAACTGAAGTTATGTTTTGACATAACTTGTGGGATATTATTATAAGAAAAATATAAACTTATGTCTCAGCGAAAAAATTGTTTGTTATGAGGCACGTAAATTAAAGACAAGCACAAATGACAAACCAAACCAACAGGGAGAAAAAGGGGATTTCTTTGGAGGGTGGTTGCCTCCTCTGATTGGTCTATGATTTCTCCTTTAACCAAACCAACAACCCTCTTCAAAAGTGGAAACAAGAAGCAATCTTTGCTGTCATTGCCTTCAAGAGGTGGTGATATGATGCTGATGGCAGTAGTACTATCAGGTATCGTTCGGTAGAGTGTATAAGAAACTGAAGTTACGCCTTATGTTACGGAAATATAAATTCATGCCTCGCAAAAAAGTTGTTTGCTATGAGGGTCATAAATTAAGGACCAACAAAAAAACAGGGGTAAAAATGCGAATGGCCCAGTTAGTGGAAGCTCTCAGTCCATAATGAAGAATGAGGCCAACAGGGAGAAAGGGAATTTTCTTTGGAGGGTGGTTGCCCCTCTGATTGGCCTATGATTTCTCCTTTAACCAACAACCCTATGCAAAAGTGGAAAAAAGAAATATTGTTTGTCGTTATCGCCTTCAGTGGTGGCGATGTGATGCTGATGGCAGTAGTAATATTCAATTTTTTGATCATTCTGAGGTACGTTTAATTGCACCGTCATAAATTCTTTGAAGGCGCGGGGCAATAGTGCAAATGACCCTCTGAGCTAAGGTCTCATTTGTTTTATGCTTATGCTTAAAAGCCACTTAAAATAATTCCATCGAAACAGGCTCTTGTTATTTTTTCTTGTGAAGGTTGTTCAAAACGGGTTCTTTTGGAAAAGTTTCCATTTTTGTCGAAAGAGGCAGTGATGATATTGCTAAACTGGCTGATGTTTGGGGCATGGAGACAGTCTTACCCGTATCTTGGCATGGCAAACCTAGATGTCTTGTGATTGAGTCTTCTCTTTCACATGTAGCTGGTTCTTTTGCAGCCATGGCGGTTGTCTCCTTCTCTTTGTCCCCTTTTTTGCAGCTCTGAGCCTCAATTTCCAACTACAGGAGTCAATTGTATGCGGCCTTGCTAGACATCAATTAATATTAACTCTCTTTAGCTGTCTATAAAGAATCTTTTACTCAAGAATGAGGATCATTTCAGACGGAATGAGGCCAACAGAGAAAAAATGGTATGTTCATGGTGGATGGTTGCTCTCTCTGATTGGCCTATGATTTCTCCTTTAACCCAACCAACAACCCTTCCTTGCCATTGACCGCAACAGTATGGTACTCCTAATTATTATTATTATTATTATTATTATTATTGCTTCCTCCGTTCCATCTTTGTACTTTTCTTGAAAAATTGTCCACAAATTGCTACACCAAAATAGAGGTAATGATGATGATATATACTGTGTGGTGATTCTGGGCTGACATTATTGTTCGGGGCATGGAGAAAACCCGACTCGTATGTTGTCGAGCAAAACCCGGTTCGTTTTGCAGCCATGGCATTGTCATCTTTTTCTCCTCTTTTGCCGATTTTACACACATCTGAGTCGCTATTTCAGAATTCGGATCCAACCCGGATCCAGCTTGATAAAAACCCAGTTCAGTTTAGCTCAAAGACTTGAGGCAATTGGAGAAAAATTGGGAATTTTTTTTCAGAGTGGTTGACCATATATCCGGTATGTCAATGATTTCTTATTTGCTCTTATCAACAACCCTTTTTAGCTTTTGCTGTTATTTCTTGGATTTAGGGGACTTACACTTTAATATGAGAAGGATTGCAACTTATAGTATTTTTTGTATGGTTTTCAAATATTTAAAATTTAAATATAAAATATTGCATTTATCTAATTCAATTTAGCTTCGAAGATTAGTCAAATCGACTGGCGTGAGGCAAAACGTGACAAGTCAAATTGACTCCTGTGAAGCTAAAATGTGTCAAGTAAAAGTGAACGAACAGAGGGAGTAGATAGCAATGAACATAATACTGCACATTTTGGGGAAACAAATTCCTTAGAAACTGAGTTATGCTCGACATAACTTGTGGGATATTATTATATGGAAATATAATCTTATGTCTCACAAGAACTTTTGTTACAAGGTGCATAAATTAAAGACCAACACAAAATAGGAGTAAAAGTGCTAATGACCCAGTAATGGCCAACACAAAATTGCGGTAAAAGTGCTAATGACCCAGTAATGGAAGCTCAGTTCAGTTATGAAGAATGAGGCCAACAGGGAGAAAAACGGAATTTATTTTCAGGAAAAATAAAATAATTCTCACGGCCAAACATGTGCTTAATTGAATACTTGTTTGACACCTTTTGTTGAATTTTCTCCTGTAGTTCCGTAGGTCCATCTATAAATGTCTTCACTCTACTCAAGTACATGAACATCAATTCAGCCCAGAATGAGGCCAACAGAGAGAATGGATTTTCATGGGAGGGAGGTTGCCCTCTCTGATTGGCCTATGATTTCTCCTTTAACCAAACCAACAACACTTTCCAAAAGTAGAAACAAGAAGCAATGGTTGTTGCCATCGCAATGAATGTGATGCCGATGGGAGCAATACTCTTCAATTTTCTGATCATACTGAGCTGCATTTAATTGCAGTTCTTAAGGGCGTGGGGCAAAAGAGCAAATGACCCTCTGAGCTAAGGCCTCATTTCTTTTATGCTTATGCTTAAATGCCACTTAAAACAAGTCCTCCATCCAAACAGGCCCTTGTTAAGTTTTTCTTGTTAAGGTTGTTCGAGCAGGTTCTTGTGGAACAGTTTCCGTTTTTGTCGAAAGAGGCATTGATGATATTGCTAATTTGGGCCCATTTTTGGGGCATCTAGACAATCTGACCAGTATCTTGGGAAGGCTAACCTGAGTGGCTTGTGATTGAGTCTTCTCTTTCACATGCAACTGGTTCTTTTGCAGCCATGGCGATTGTCGCCTTCTCTTTGCCCCATTTTTGTCAGTTCTTATCCTCAACTTCCAACTAGTCAACTGGATGTTGAAGGACTCGAGGAGTTCTGAACCTAAATGATGAAAAAATCCTCTGTATACACCCACAAACACATCATGAGAAGATGTCAAAAATTGGTTCCTTAGTAGGACAGTGATTATCTTTAAATCTATTCTCTTGAGCTAGTAATTGAGCATTGAGAGTACCCAACTGGTATCTTGGCAGGGCAATGACCTGGATGGCTGTGATTTATTGCATGCACCTTGGGAATTTTTGCAGCCAAGGCGTCACCAGACTTTCTTTGCCTGAGCATAAATACAGACCTGAATGTCAAACTATCAGTTCATCCCAGAAGAAAGAATGAGGCCAACAGAAACAAAAATGGATTTATTGGAGGGTGGTTTCCTCTCTGATTGGCCTATGATTTCTCTGTCCCACCAAACCAACAACCCTCTGTTGCTATATTTGTGAAATTTCCAAAAATAAATAAATAAATAAGTTCCGTTGCTATTGATGTGATGTTGATAGCAGCAGTAGTACTATACTAATACTAATACTCCCTCCGTTCCACTTTCTCGAAAACTGTCCACAAGTTGCTGTAGAAAAGTTTCCATCTTTCTAAAGAGGCAGTGATGATATTTGCTGATGATTCTGGGCTGAAATTCGGGGCATGGAGAAAACACAACTTGTATCTTGGTGGGGCTAACTCGAAGCATGCAACCGGTTCATTTTGCAGCCATGGCGTTGTCATCATCTTCTCCTCTTTGCCCCGCTCTCCACATATCTGAGCCTCTATTTCAAATCCATATTCAGATCCTTGTTTAATGGAAACGCAGTTCGTTTTAGCTCAAAAGGCCAAAACAATCGGAGAGAAATGGAGATCTTTTTTCACGGTGGTTGACCGTCTCTGGTATGTCAGTGATTGTACTTTGCTCTAATCAACAACCCTTTTAGCTTTTGTTGTAATTTCCTGGATCTTAGGGACTCGCACTTTTACAGAGCAATGCACATAAATTTGCACGTTTCGGGGACATAAGTTCTTTAGAAACTAAATTTATGCCAAGTTTGCAGCCATGGCAGTGTCAAAGAACCCAATACGCTGAGATCAACTGCTTATTCAAAACTTTTTAAGGTCATCTGCAGTTCTTATTTTCAGCTTTGCTTTGGAATTGCAGTGGACAAAATCTTGGTACATTCTTACTAGCAATTGTCAAGTTTTGGGCTGAAATATGTTTTACTATAAGCCTTTTTAGTTCTTATGCCTTGATGGTTTGTCTAACCTTACTTTTTTCTTTTACCAGCTGCTCTATGGTTAGATGGACTGTGCTACAGATGACGATAGATATTTTTCAGTTGTTGGAACCTAAGTTACTCGGACTCTTCATTTTCGATGCTGCACCCGTATCGACACGACATGGGTGTGGGTGTGGGATCCGCATTCGATCTAGTCAATCGATTTTGGGTACTTGGACCATAATCTACTGGGAATGTCCGGACAAATTCAAGAAATTATGTAATCAAAACAAAAGCTAGGGTGAAATTGAAGAAAATGACATCTTGTATATAGAAATTTCTATGTTATTGCTTTTCTTTTTATATCCTTCAGGATTTTCTTCTTGAACAATATTTTCTCCTCAAGTTTTCCCCACAATATCTCATAATTTATGTTTTATGATTCTATTTTTAGATATTTAAATTATTTTTCACCAAATTCCCGCACCCGTATCCATCCTTATATCCGAATCTTTAAATTGGGAGCGAGAAGGATCTGACCTCTAGATCCGTACCCGTACCCACACCCGAATCCAAGCAACTTAGTTTGGAAAAATGTGGGCAGCTGTGTGTGTTAGGCAGAAGAAATGGTGGAATTTGTTGCCCGCTTGTATATGGTGGATAAACCTGAAAGGAAAGGTGTTTTGAAGAGAAAAGCAGCTCCATCTAGAATTGAGTTTTCTTTTCCGTTTTTTGGTGTAAAGTTACCTCGTGGGAGGTGGTAGATCCCGTGAAAATGGTTGAGAAGTGCTCGAGCTAGCCTGGCAGGCGGCAAACACGATTGTCAAAACCAAAATAAAGGAAGATGTGAAAAATCATGACAATCTTACTAGACATTATGGATTCCATGTAAGAGGAATAAGGCATGTTTAGTTGCTGTTTCTGTTTCTTTTAGTTTTTGAAATCTGTACGTAGGCTTCAACACACCCTTTATGCTGGTTGATAGTATATATATATACCAATGTTATCAATCTCAAAAGAAAATATATAAAGGTGCTCAGGCTAATGAAACTTAAACCTTTTTTGGATAATTGGAGTGAGCTCAATTACAAAAAAAATGTAGTCTTTGTTCATGGGTAAAAATGAATTGCCAAGTGCTGTAACATGAAAAGAAACTTTACCTGTATATTTCATGAGTTAAAATCAATATAATTAATACCCCGCACTACATTGGTTGCTATTAATAATATTCAACACCAAATACGGTGTTTGGTGTACGAGTTGTAACTCAATTTATGTATTATTTAATTTATGTAGGTAGAAGATGAATGAACTAATATATGACCAAGGGGTGTTTGGTGTGAGGTACTAAAATAAATAATTTTGGGATAAAATAATAGTTTTGGGATAAAAATTTTAGTGCATCGTTTGATTGCTAATATTCGGAATAACTTATTTCGGGACTAATAAATAGTATCGGAATAAGTTATCTCCACATTTGGTTGGATAACAATCTCATCATAATTTATACTTGGTATATATAAAACTATAAAATGACAAAATTACCCCCAAACCCATTACAAACTCATTTCTCCAATCTTCTTCATCTCCTCTTAGTTCTTCAATCTCTAATTATTGCTTTTGAAATTGAAAAAATATTATTGATATCTACTTGATTATCTAAAACGCACTATTTATGACAAATTAAAAAGACTAAAATATCTTATTTTGGAACAACAGAAATATATGACTAAGAAAAATTAACCTCTTATTAATTAAACTTTACATTTTTTTCATCCCATTGTTTGTGAATTTTATAAACTTATATACTATTTTCTTTTATAAAGGATCAAAATGCACAATTAACAAATTAAAAATCAAAATATGTCAAATTCATACATAATAAGAATCAAAACTAAGTACTATAATTTTTCTAAAAATTACATAAATACACAAGTTATGTTTTCAATATTACAAAAAATTCCAACTTCATAAACATATTACAAAAATCCCAACATATACACAGAATGCTATGTATATGTCGGCTATGTTATGTATATTAATAGGGAGAGAGAGTAAAGTAATTAAAAAAGTGGGAGAGAGTGTAATTACTTCCAAAAGAGTTGGTATTTATGTTATTTATATATAATTTTTTATATATCCGACAAAATGTAGGTACTATAATATTTTAAGCATAGAAAAATGGACTTCAACATCAACTTTTTCCTTTCAAGTGTTATTTTTGTGAATTGATAACACAAAATTCTTACTACACAATGAAAAGATTAATTAAAGTAAGTAGATTTTATAATAATAATTACCATTCACTGATAATCTGTAAAATATTTTAGCAACTACAAAGGCATTGCCTAGTTAAAATACAGATTATCCTTTCACAATCGACTCCATTGTTCAATTACACATTTTAAATTAAATAGTTTTTTAATCACTTGAAAATTGATATTGTATATATCAATTAAAATAAATTTTAATATTCTATAATATATGAGTGATATGTGTTTAAATGAAGTGACATAAACAGCAAATCTTCTTTTACTTTAACAAACTTTAGTTGAAAGTTTTTATTTCAAACTAAATAAGATGTAGTAAGATTTTTTTTTTTAAACACACACGACATAATCATGGGAAGGCACATGCAAAAAAATTAAAGCTAAATAAGATGAAAGTTTTATTTTTAAAATACACACGATATAATCTTGAAAATGCACACACAAAAAAGAATTAAGCTAAATAAGATGAAAGTTTTATTTTTAAGAATAAATATTTAAAGCTTGAAAAGAAATATATAAAAAAAAAAGTTAAATAAGATGGAGGGTATTTTGGTAATCAATTAATTTATTCTTAGAAATTATACCATGCATATTAATTTGAATACAACAAACCAAACACTCAATAAAAAATAATCCCAACATAACTAATCCTAGTATAACTTATCCCATCATAACTTATCCTAGCATAACTAATCCCAGCATAACTATGTTCCCAACCAAACGATCCCTAAATTCTCTAGTAGGAGCACGTAATAGATATGAGTGCATTGTCTTGTTGTCCTTAGTAATAGTAGTAAAATCACTTTTGGAGTTTCTTGTTCTTTGATCTATGTTAATATCTATTGTTTTGTTTAGTTTGATAGTTGTATTATTTTATTGTAGTAATGTCTTCTACTATCTATTGTTTTTGTTACTATCAGAGGCGGAGCTACCCTTTGTTGAGGGGGTTCATCCGAACCCCCTTGGGCGGAAAACTATACTATTAATGCATGATTTAAATTATTTTTATGTGTATATAGTAGATGTTGAACATGCTTCGATTTGTTCGTCTGTTTATTTTTGAACCCCCTTAGTGAAAATTCTAACTCTGCTACTAGTTACTACCTGTTATTTCATGTACTTTCATTACATCTTTTTCTAGCCTGTTCTTATCTTGAGCCGGTGGCCTTTTGAAAACAACTCATCCACCTTACCTCTGAGGTAGTGGTAAGGTCTGCATATACTCTATTTTCATCAGACTATTTTTTATGGGACTACACTGAATATATTGTTGTGATGGTGGTATGAATTTTAAGTCCTCTGCATAACTACTCTTTGTATTGCTCCACGTAGCTCTAACAAGTAACCAAATGATCCCTTAGTATTTTTTGCCTTTCTATTCCCTTAATAACAAATCATCTGATACACAAATGCAGAGCAAGATTGCATACTTTAGATTCTCGTAATTCAATTTTCTCTATGCTTCGTGCTATTTAAAGCTCCGTGTAACCAAGATATATATCTAAGTAGTAATAAAATATCTAACACATTTTGCACTTATTTCAAGTATTATATTTACAAACTCACTATGAAGGAAAAAATTAAAATTACACCGTTGTTCATGACCCTCATCACGCACCCGTCAACATTAATTGGAAGGAAAAATTAGGTAACAATGGAATGGTAGTTACATAAAAGTGATGTTTTCCATGTTATAACCATGAAATTAAATTATGTCATACCATTTATTTTAAGTAAAGATCAAAACAAATATAATACTCTTGATAACGATACAATACTATACTATGATAACCACCATTCAAACAAAGTGTAACTAGGGACAATGAATTAAGGGTGAACAAAAAGTTTTAAAATTAAGTTGTAGTGACTCAAGTTTTAATTATTTAGTAGGGGTGACAAATTTCTGATTAAGAATTAAAGGGGTTTGACTCATATAAATTTTATATCCCCAAGTCTTTTATTTTATACTTTGACCCATCTTAGAAAATTCTAATAACTAAAATTGAAGGGAAAATGTGGCCATTATTGTTGTCTTCGCTCTTGGCTCTTTTATTTCTCTTCGCTTTTGGCTTGCGCCAATTGTTGTTGTTTCATTGTTGTTGCTGCTGCTTTTCTTTTTTTTCTTCTTCTCGCCATTGTTGTCATTGTTGTTGCTGTCGCTACTGCTTATTCTTGTAATTTTTGGACCAACTTTTGTTCGTATATCACTGTGATTACTTTATAGGTGATTTTGGTAAGGAAAATAATAATTTATAGTTTAATTTTTCATCTGGATATATCTGTTGTTTTTCAATAATTTATAGTGGCGTATCTAATAGCTATTATATTCATTTACAACCATTATTGAATAATTTTTAGTTTTTTGTAAAAGTAGCTTCAACAGGTAAGTCATCTATTGTAATAGATAAGAAATCTATTGCACCATATGTCTTAAGTGAATCCAACAAACTAGACATTTGTTGCAATAGATCACTTAGCTGTTGGATAGCTTTTATCAAATCTGGGACAACCAAAAGTTGAATCCAGTAGATAAGTCACTTGTTGCAATAGGTAGGTCATCTGTTGTAGCAAATGACTCATTTATTGCAATAGATAACTTATCTGTTGGATACATGTTCATAATGAATCTAACGAGTAAGATATATGTTGCAACAAATGACTTACCTTTTGGATATATGTTATAGCAGCTAGCAAAGCTGGGACAGAACCAGAAGCTGAATCCAAATATTAAGTCATTTGCTGTAATAGATGACTCATCTGTTGCAGTAGATGACTTACCTATTGGATTCCTTTTTGATTCTAAACATGTATAAAACAGGCAAATCATCTATTGCAACAGATGTGTCATCTGTTACAATAAATGACGTACCTATTACAACAGATGACTTACTTGTTGAATTCATATTATAGTAGGTGCAATACTGGGATAGAATCAGATGCTGAATCCAACATATCAGTCATCTGCTGCAATTATTTAGTGATTTATCACACAGATGACTCATTTGTTATAACAAATGAGTTACCTATTGGGACAATGATAGTGATCTATTACAACATATAATTTTGTTGTAGTGTATAGCTACTCAACGTACTATACTATTATTATTAGATTTTTTTATAATAAATCTCTTTAGGTACCATTTATGGAGGAATCAATAATAACAGAAGTTAATTGTCATGGTGAATAGATCGAGAAGAACAATCAATTTATTTAGCGTTGAAAAATGGTGACATATTAGAGACGATAATAATTATAGTCCAAAGAGATATTTTGTACGGTAATTTTATGAACTTAACATCAGTTATTGTGGACTAAATTGCCAATAGAAAGATCTTGTTATTAACTACATGCACAATTCTTTTGAAAACCAGAGTGTCCTACCTTTTAAGCGATCAGATTCCTTTATATACGTATTTGAGTAATGCAGCTAGGCCTATTTTAAGGATGTACATGGTTGAAACATCGATAGAGAATCAAAATGTAGAACAAACCAACAAGATATATTAAATGATGAATTAGATGGGGTGGACATGAATATGCCACATAATGAGAGTGGAGATAATGTGAAGGAGGACTAAATACCTACACTTGTGGTTGTAAGCAATATATTAGGCAATTCTCAATCAACACAGTTGATCATGTTTAAGATGATAAAATAATTTTTTATAGAGAAATGGCATTCAAGAACAATGAAGAACTAGACACTTCATTCATATTGCTTGCTTGAAAAAAGATTTTAGACTCAAGAAGGTAATTAATTTGCATAGTGTGTATTATTTTAGATGTGCATATCTAGAGTGCAAGTAGTGGTTGAGGATTGTGAAATTTATATATTCTGACAGATTCTGCATTAGAACTTTTGTAAAGTATCACACATGTAGTCCGAAGCATATTATGAGCTATAATTTACATGTCACGATAAAGGTTATCGATAAATACTTTAAAAATAGCTTTCTCAATGGTAAATGCCCATCTACAAGAGATGTCGCCAATCCCCCTTTGTACAAAATTAGACTTTAAGTTAATTTATTAAGAGATTTATAAGGGCATGAAGATTGCAAAATCTTTGACTAGGAAAACACATGAGCACAGATATGCAATGGTTGATGCATACCGTTATATGATTTGGTCCGCAAATTTAGAAGGTAAGAAGGTGTTGCATGTTGATGAAATGAAAAGTTCAAGTACTTTTATGCAGCTTGAATTTTTTATTTTCAACAAATGATAAAAGTCATAGCCGCCGATGGGACATTCTTGAAGAGCACATATGAAGGAGTTTTAGTATCGTCGGTGGCACTACATGCAGAGAATTATATTTTTCTGGTGGTGTTTTATGTAGTGGACAAGGAATGTGATGCCTCATATCAATGAATGATACTAATGGATTGTTCATAATTATTGATAGGCATTCAAGTATTTGAAAAATGATCTCAATTGTATACCCATCAATTTATTAAGGTTGTCACATGAGGCACCTTAGAAAAAATATTCGAAACAACTTTCACAATTCAAAGATCGTATCTTATTTTTATAAAGAAGTAAAGAGCACGATAGAGGTGAGTTCAATGATTGTTTCAATCAAATAAGAAATAATATTCAAGGCAGTCAAACATCTCGAACGTGTCAGATTCCACAGATGGATCAGGACATTTTGCTTGAAAAATAGATATAATATTATAAACTGATTGTACTGTTTGAGTTTATTATAATTTTATCTCTTACTAAGTGATTTTTTTGTATAAGTATAATATTATGACGTCAAAAATTGCTGAGATAGTGAATGCAAGTTTGAGGTTAAAAGAGGATTTCCTGTTGTCTCTATTTGCCGAATAAACATGAGGTTTACAAAATTATTTCATAAGAGGCATATGGAGTTGGTCAACTCACCAAACAGACTTGTTTCTACAATGAAATATAAATATCAAAGTACATCAATACAAGAAATAAGTTATTGGCCCATCAAATAGGCAACTACAAATTCAGTATCATCGGGCATGGTGATGCTGCCATAGTTGATTTCAAAGAAGAACTTGTGTATGTATTTTTGACTTGGATAAAATATCTTGTCCACATACTAAGACAGCGATTTGAGCCTAATATAATGCACAATTTAAAAATCAAATTTATGAATACTCATCTCTATATTATGCGGTGAAAAGAAATACATAATTGCATATTACGAGAAAATTAATCCAGTGCCTCCTGAAGATTCCTGGATTGTTCCTTTGGATATTTAAGAGAGAAATACCTCTTCCACATGTTGACCTAATCAGATTAAGAAGAATATGAATTAAGAGGAGGTGTGCAGTCCGAGAATCAACATACTCAAATAAAAATAGAATTTACATAAATATATATAATAAAAAATTAAAAATATACAACAGACGGGTTATCTGTTGAAATAAATGTCTCAGCTGTTGTACTTGTTGACACCTAATTTTTTCCCTCCACGACTAATTTCAATTTCGAGTTTCTTAATTTTAAATAAAATTACAACATTTATTTTATCCAAATAAGATCTTTCCAAAGTATGTATCTAGGTAATTTTAGTCGTTTTAAGTATGATTATATATTTTTGTATTTGCGTATACTAAATTATATAATTTTAAAAAAATTAAGTTTTAATCAAGGTTATCTGAAATATGAATTCAAATGGTATAAAATCTTAATTTAAAAATAATTTATTCTCAAAATAATTTATTTGGAAAATATTTGTTTGATTCTATTAAATCAAAAAGCTCGGAGTTGAATTGGTTGTTAATTTGTTTAACATATTGTTTCAGTTTAATCAATTTATTAAATTAGAACTTAATTGAAAATCAAGTTGATCATAATTGCAATGCAGTAATTAGGCTAAAGTTTAAATATAATTGTCTAAATTCTCATTTTTGTCTATTTAATAAATGGCCTAAATCCCTAATCCCAACAATCTCCTAATTTCTACTCTCTCCCTTCTGAAAATTATTCCAAACTGCCCCAATTTAGGCCCAAAACAATTTTAGCCCAACAAAACAATAACAACAATTACATGACCCAATTCATTTCAAATCAACCCCCATATAATACTAACCAGCCGCCCCAATAGGCCCAAAATGGATGACCCGACCCATTTTTGCCTTTCTCTTCCAATAACAGCAATATTAACAGCTTCAACACCAAATGGCGTACACCACCCTAACAATCATGAAAAAACCCGATAACTAACAACACCACCGTAGTAATGGCGCACAACCCTCATGGCACCAATAATAGCTTAACACATCACCAATCGCAGTCAACCTCGTTGTTTCTATTCTTTTACCCTTTTACCCTTCAATATAGACGATAATGGTTAGAAACTCATCAACTTTTCCCTCTTTCAAACTTTGTTTGTCTATTTGCGGCAAGAAGCCAATGGATATACCACATTGATTAATGTTGGAGTACAAGGCTATTATGGTTTCGTCCCACAATGGAACTCAAAGCCTCTCAAGAAATTCAATCAAAAATGTGAATTTGAAATCAGAAAACCCAAATATTTTCCCATAATTTTGCTTATAATAAATAGTGAGGAATAAAGGAGAAAGAGAGGGGAAAAATTTGGAGAATTTGAAGGAGCATTCCTTTAATCCCACATAATCGAAAATCCATCGAAGTCATCCTAAACTCCAGCAAAACTTGAGTTAAAATTCAATTCCGAAGTCATCTTTGTCATTTCGTCGTCCCGGTTCCTGCACTAAAAAAAGGTAAATACTGTTAGCCTCCTATATTTATGTTTTATGTTTTAATAATGACAAACTAATAAGTAAACTTTGCAGGATATTAAAGATCTTTAATAATGAAAGGAGATCTCACACAAAAGATATTGAAGATCTCAAATCATAGAGGATATCTCACATAAGGCAAGAAATATTCTCTCAAAGAACATCGTGTTGAATATGGATCCACATTAAAGATATTGAAGATCCCTAATAATGGAAAGAGATCTCATATAAAGGACATTGAAGATCTCAAATCATGGGAGGATATATCACACAAGGCAAGGGATATTCTCTCAAATATTTTGCTAAATATGGAGCCACATCAAAAGTAGGATATCGCTTGACAAGGAAACAAAAATCATATCAATTGAAGATCCCCATGGACAAGGCAATTGGACACATCTCACGGTAAGATCAAAGGAGAAGGAAGATCTCACTTCTTACATGGACATATCTGATATGGACATGTATAGATGTGAGAAAGGAAAATCGCACCAAGTATGGACATATCTAATATGGACATACCATAAGGTGCAAACTCCCTCAATCAAGGAATCAATTCAAATTCTTGATTGGGAAGAAATATTTTGGATTTCCTTATGAAGAATAAAAACTGAAAACTATAAAAAAAGATGATTAAAGATAGACACAGGTTACGCAACTTCAAGCAGAAACTTCAAAGTGTTTCAATCTTAGTCTAACAAGGCTTTGTAACTGTAGTTTACAATTGTTATATAAAGAGTAGGATCAAGTCAACTTTGTAACATCAACTGAAGCTGTGCCACAAAATTTGAAGAGAAAAATAAGTCTTCAGAACTTGTTTCCCATCATTGTACTCAAACCAAACTTTCAATGATCTAAAAGAAACTTGAAACCTAAGGGGACTAGACGTAGGCACTGGATTGGTATGCCAAACCAGGATAAATATTTGTGTTGTTTACTTTATGCTTTATTATTTACGTGCTTAACTGTTTAAGTTTAATCTATTTGTGAAGTGTTTTTGATCTTTAGGTGAGTCGACTGTGGGGGGTCAGTAGTCAACTAACAAAAGAAAATTTCAATTTACCTCTCACCCCCTTTGAATTTCAATTGGTATCAAAGCAGGTCTCACAGATGGCATTGCTTAACTACAAGTGAGCAAAGTTCAAATGGCCATTTATCAGTTTCTCGGTGCTCTCCTTCAGGATAGTCACTGTTCCACAAGACCACCATACTTTTATGGGAAACATTACTCTTACTGGAAGAATAGGTTCAGGATCTTTGTCCAATTAAACAACTTCTAAGCCTGGGTTCTCATCAGTAAAGGTCCAAATCCAATTCCAGGACTCAAGGAGAAGTCAAAGGACAAGATAAAGAACCTAGAAGTTCTGACATAGAGGACCTTGAAAGCTTTGAGGTCACCAAAGAACAACAAAAGTTATTCCAAACTAACGCTCGTGCTATAAGTTTGTTTTTGCATGCATTTAGCGAAGAAAAATATGACAAGATTTCAACATGTGAAATAGCAAAAGAAATGTGGGACAAACTGGAGGTAACCTATGAAGGAACCACTAAAGTCAAGAAGTCAAAAATTGTTTATCTTGTCAATGAATATGAGTTATTTAAAATAGAGAAAAATGAGGATATTGAAACAATGTTAGCCAGATTCAGTAATATTGTGTGCGAACTAAAATTACTAGGGATGGTTTATCCTCATAGCCTGCAAGTCCAGAAGCTAGTTGAAGTCTCCCAAAAACTTGAAAAACCAAGGTTGCTATTCTGGAAGATGGAGATCTTTTCAACATGACATACGACGAACTACGAGGTAACCTTATCACATATGAAAAGAATTATATCAATAGGTTTCACAAAGATGAAAAGAGAAAACCAGTGGCCTCCAACGTTGCTCCAATCGGAGAGGAGGATATTTCAGAAGATGCTAATAGAAAAGAAATGGCCCTCATCAACCGTGGGGTAAAGCAAATCATGAGACAGAGACAACAAAGATCTTAAGGAGGCAAAAATAATGGCTTCACCAGAAATAATGATCTCTGTTACTACTATGGAAGACCTGGACACTTCAAACAAAATTGTCCAAAATTGAGATGACGATCATCTAGAAAAAATCAACATTTTAGAGCCTGGAGTGATGAAGACAAGATTGAAAAAGATTTAGAGGCTGCCAATATGTGTTTTATGGCAACGGGTAAGTCCAACAAGGTAAGATTACATGATTGTCATAACTGTAATACTCTCGAATCTAACTTAGATTTGACTACTGACGAACTTCAAAAAGTTATATATGAATATAAAAAGCTCTCTCAAGAGAAGAAAAACTACGAATCTCAATTTAAAAGAAAACTTGAAGAGGAACAAAGAAGGTATCAAATAGAAATCGAGACATATCAAATCGAAATTGGCTTACTTCATAAAGAGCTTAATGATGTAAAAATAAAATTAAACAGTATCAAGAGATCACCAAGTCTCAGTTTTGTGAGATCAAACTCATTTAAAAGCAATTCAAGCACCTCATTAGAATCGTTTAAATTAGCAAAGACCTTTTTCTCCTCTCGAGGACCTGTTTGTTTTATCTATCTATAGAAAGGGCAAAAATCCTATGATTACAGGCATAAGCCTAAAAATGTGTGGGTTTGGAAGCCTAAAGGAAGCACATCTAACCCACAAGGACCCAAGACCACTTGGGTACCTAAATAAAATATATCTTGTTTAGCAGGAACATGCTTGCAAGAGCTATAAGAAGGGAATGTGGGTCATTGATAGTGGATGTTCCAGACACATGATCGAAAAGAAAGAAAATTTCTCTGCTATAAATAAAATAGATAGAGGATCAGTCAAATTTGGTAACAATGCTAGAGGCAATGTCATTGAAGTCAGCTCAGTAAAGATCAGCTCCTCATGTGAAGTTACTGAAGTGCATCTAGTAGACAACCTTAAACATAACCTGCTTAGCATCAGTCAGCTGTGTGACGCTGGATTTGGAGTCTTTTTCAAAGCCGAAAGTTTCACAATCAAACACGACTAAAGAGACATCTCTCTTATCGGTGAACGTGTTGATAATAATTATGTTTAAACATTCTTGATTTTTCTACTTTAACCTGCCTCACTGTACAAACCAATGATATTTAGTTGTGGTACTGAAAGCTTGGGCTTGCGAGTATGCGTATTGTATTTGATGAATCTGATCACCCTCCTATGAGTTTGAGTATTGATAAAGAACAAGTGAGTGATCTATAATCTGGAGCCAATACTAGCATAACCTCTGAGACATCACAAGATGAGTTGACTATACCCCCTCAAGAGTTAGCAACCACAACAGAAATAGTCAAATCGACTTTTCCAAGAGAGTTAAAACATGATGGTAGCTATCCAAATAAATTTATCATCAAAATCCAGATGATAGATGCAAACAAAAGCATCATTGAGAAAACAAGCATTTGTTGCCCTTGTATCTCAAATTGAACCAAAAAAATAATGAGGCCCTCAAAGATGAATCATAGGTCAAAGCAATGAAGGAGAATTGGACCAATTTGAACGAAATCAAGTTTGGACTCTGGATGAAAGACCCACAACTGCTCAGTAATTGGAACTAGATGGGTCTACAAAAACAAATTAAATAAAGAAGGTAAGGTTATCAAAAATGAAGCAAGACTTGTAGCTCAAGGATACTCCCAACAAGAAGGTATTGATTATGATGAAATCTTTGCTCCTATGGTAAGGTTAGAATCAATTCAAATTTTATTAGCTTTTGCTGCTTTTAAATATTTTAAGTTATATCAAATGGACGTCAAAAGCGCCTTCTTAAATAGTTTCATTATGAGGAAGTCTTTGTAAAACAACCCCCGGGTTTGAAAATCTATCTTATCTAAATCATATTTTCAAATTTTCAAAAGCACTCTACGGTCTCAAACAATCTCCAAAGGCTTGGTATGAGAGATTGAGTACTTTCTTACTAAATAATAATTTTCAAAGAGGTAAAATTAATATAACTCTGTTTATATAAAATTTTAATTCAAATCTTCTTATTGTGCAAATTTACATTGATAATATTATTTTTGGTAGTCCTAACATCTCTCTATGTGAGAATTTTGCTAATTTGATGAAAGAAGAATCTGAAATGAGTCTTATGGGAGAGCTCACATTCTTTATGGGATTAAAAATCAAACAAACTCATCGGTCAAGCTAAGTACACAAATGAACTCATCAAAAATTTGGTATGGAAAAACAAAAGACATATAGAACTCTAATGAATACATCCACAAGTCTTGATTTAGACTTATATGGGAAGGATGTTGATGAAAAGATATATAGGGAAATGATTGGATCACTACTCCACTTGACCACCAGTCGACCAGACATCATGTTCAATGTATGTAAGTGTGCTAGGTTGCTAGGTTCCACTCGACTCTCAAAGAGTCTCACCTGACTTTCATCAAAAAGATCATCCCATACCTCATAGGAACTCAAGACATTAGACTATGGTACCCTTGTTCTTTCCATTTTGATTTAATTGGATATATAGATACTGACTCTACAGGTGATAAAAGTGATAGAAAAAACACTAGTGAAACGTGTCAAATTCTTGGTGATTCCCTGATCTCATGGCACAACAAGAATCAAACTTCATTTGTTCTTTCAATAACTGAAGCTGAATACATAGCCATTGGAAGTTGTGGTACTCAAATTTTATGGATTATGCATCAAATACTTGATTTTAATTTGTCCTTTAAATCTGTTCCCATATTTGATGATAATACCAGCGCTATTAGCTTATCTAAATATACTGTGCATCATTCTTAAGCATTATTTTTTGAGATCATGTAGAAAATGGTGATTTTTCGTTAACATTTGTTGACTTTAAAAATTAACTGACAGATATTTTTACAAAACTCTATTAGGAGAAAGATTTTGTTATCTTAGAAAAGGACTTGGTATTCTCATCATTACTGAATTATGAGTCTTATTTTTGGACAAAAATCTCTTTTACTTGTTCCAATTTTCTCTTCATTTTTAACCAAAAATTGGTTTTCAAAAGGGGGTCATGTCCCTTGTTTTTGCTGGGTTGTAAAATGATTTTTAACACACTATCTGCCATACTATTTGTTTTGCCTAGTACTTGTTAGTTAATACATTAAATCTCTGCTATCTGTCTACTGTTTTTTTTTTGCTACTCCGTGGTTCTTTTTTACTATGCCAAAAGAGGGAGAAAGACAGGAACATCAGAATTGCCTACAAGCCAAGGGGAGCAAATCGACTGATACTCAAGAAACATGGAGAAACAGAAGTATTTACAAGTTAGGGGGAGAAACCCGACTACTGTGACAGACAGGAAAGTCAACTGATGTTTATGCTTGTTTGTCATTATCAAAAGGGGGGAAATTTTTAGCCTCCTATATTTATGTTTTATGTTTTAATAATGACAAACTAATAAGTGAAATTTGTAGGATATTGAAGATCCATAATGATGGAAGGAGATCTCACACAAAGGACATTGAAGATCTCAAATCATGAAGGATATCTCACACAAGGGAAGAAATATTCTCTCAAAGAATATCATATTGAATATGGAGCTACATCAAAGATATTGAAGATCCCTAATGATGAAAAGAGATCTCATATAAAGGACATTGAAGATCTCAAATCATGGGAGGATATCTCACATAAGCCAAGGAATATTCTCTTAAATATTGTGCTAAATATGGAGCCACATCAAAAGTAGGATATCGCTTGACAAGGCAACCAAAATCATATCAATTGAAGATCCCAATGGACAAGGTAATTAGATGAACCTCATGACAAGATCAAAGGAGAAGAAAGATCCCACTCCTTACATGGACATATCTGATATGGACATGTATAGATATGAGAAAGGAAATCGCACAAAGTATGAACATATTTGATATGGGCATACCATAAGGTGCAAACTCTCTCGATCAAGGAATCAATTCAAATCCTTGATTGATAAGAAATATCTTGGGTTTTCTTATGAAAAATAATAGTCAAAGACTATAAAAAAAGATGACTGAAGACAGACACGGGTTATGCAACTTCAAGTAGAAACTTCAAAGTGTTTCAATCTTAGTCTAACAAGGCTTTGTAATTGTAGTTTATAATTTTTATATAAAGAGTAGGATCGAGTCAACTTTGTAACATCAACTGAAGCTGTAAAGATCTGAAAAGCAAAATAAGTATTTAGAACTTGTTTCCCATCATTGTACTAGAACCAAACTTTCAACGTTCTAAAGGAAACTTGATACCCAAGGGGACTGGACTTAGGCACTGGATTGGTGTGCCGAACCAGGATAAATCTTTGTGTTGTTTAATTTATGCTTTATTATTTACGTGCTTAACTATTTAAGTTTAATCTGTTTATGAAGTGTTTTTGATCTGCAGGTGAGTCGACTGTGAGGAGTCAGTAGTTGACTCCTAGAAAAAAATTTTAATTCACCCCCCTCCTCTTGAATTTCAAATACGTCTTTGTCTTTTAATTTTTTCGTTATTTATTCTTCTTCTTCCCATTCTTCGTGTTATTAATTTTTATTTGTAAGCGTATTGATGGTGGGGTTATTTGTTGTAGAAGGCCTGAAAGGTCGTAGGTTTGATATTGTGTGGTTTGTTTGTCATCTTATAATAATTGAATTGATTCATGGATTTCGTCGTTGGAGCGGCATTTAGGTCGCATTGTTGTTTACTATTTCTTTTTTCACGATTGGTATGAGAATCTTGAATTCTGATTATTTTTTCTTTTGTGCTCGCGGGATGGATATTGTTCAACATAACTTGAAATTTCTAAGACTGAAAATTGTGTTCTGATTCAGTTATTGGTGTGTTTCTTGATAAAGATTCAAGCTTTAATAAGTTTATATGGCTGGTTGTTGTTATTGTGAATCTACAACTTTATCTTGTACATGCAAGGTGTTCTCACTCTTGAAAGATTTTTTTTTAAAACAACTATTGAGTATGTGTCATTGTTGTGTAAAGATTGACGGTGTGAAATTTTTATCTCACTGTTGTTTAAGTGCGTTGATGGATTCGATGTTCATGTCTTTACCAGTTAAAAAATGATATAACTTAAGTTGTTGCTTTTATTTTCATTTCTTTTCCCAATGACTTAGCCATGTCTGTATAGTATTTAAAGATGTTTTGTTACTATTTCCTCTTAAATGTTGATTGTCCATAACTGGATAGAGTTTGATGTTAGGTTTTAAATGGTTTGATTTGAGGGGTTGTTTTAGTGTCCCTCTTTATTTTTTATCTTTCATTCTAATTGAGAATTTTGATATATACTTTATGAAAATGGGAGGCAGTATCTTAGTGAAAATTATTTGATCAGGAGTAAAAAGTGGACCTTTCTTTTTAAGTACATTTTGGCTATATGATTACTAAATGTGTGCTTGTTGGATTCATGTTTTAAATACACTTGTTCAGTTAAAATGTATAATTTCCAAGGGTATTTAATTTTGGTTTCTCAACAAACATATCGTTTTCGTACCTGTATATGTGTTCTCTTTTAGATTCGACATGGAATGCTTCCTTGTTATTTCCTTGGTTAATTCTTGTTGGGATTCATATATTAATTTTTATCTTTTCCTTGTGGCATGTGACATTGATCCGAGTCCAATGGGACTCCACACCTCGGCATTTACCCAGGACCAAGTCCCAAGCTTCCTAAAAGTCCAAATGGACTAAAACTCAAGAGAATCAAGGTTGTATACAAAGATATATAACAAATATACGCTTTGTTCAGGTCTTGTAAGCTGATATACAGATGCAGGGGGTCAAAATCGAGCTAAGGAGTTGGTATACAAATTTGCATGCTGGTATACAACATGTATAAAATAAAAAATGTGGGAAGATAGATGTGGTATACAACTGATATACAATGCTGAAAGTGGACCAAAGTCCATGAATATTCAGCCCAAAGGTTGGACAGCTCACTGATGGGCCAAAAAGGTCCCAACTCCAACTTTTAATCTTTTATCTCTTATAAATTACAATTTATGCTTGTTTATTTGTGCTGACTTTAATTAATTAATCTAGTGTTTTCTCATGTTATTGCTAGTCTATTTTATCTCAATTTCCATATTTGATTCATAATTTTCTCACTTAATTTATCCCGTCTAAATGGATTATAGTGGTTATTTCAATTTTTCTTCCTAAAACTAGTTTTAAAGGTTAAATCTTGTATTTTAAAATGACACTTGTCTTGGTCATATGACTAATAGCCTACTTGGGTCAAAATATTTTTTCTCAAATTCAAGAGACCAATTTTTCTCGTAAATTCTAATTTTCATAATTTATGAAATACTTTTAACATGATATTTCTTTAACATTTTTTCAAAGGTGTTATTTATAACAAAATTGACCCCCTTTTTATATATAATAATGATGATAATGATGATGATGATATGATAATAACAACAACAACAACAACAACAACAATAATGATGATGATGGTGATGATGACGACGACGATGATGATGATAATTAGGTAACTCTTTTTTAGAAACACATACTTATTTCTTTCTTAAATCCAAATGTGCAACCTAGTTTAGGTAGGTTTCTTTTTAATTGAAATAGTATATTTCATAATTTTTTCTTAGAAATAATCATGAATTAAGTATAATTTTCTCAATTAGAATAGTCTTTGACTTTTTTCTCAAAATTCTAACTTTTCGCAATTAATTATGAATTAAGTATTTCTCAAGTAAAATATCTTGTAATGTTTTCTCGAAAATTAATCATGAATTAAACAGAATATTTCATAATTTTTCTCAAAATTAATATGTTGTAGCTTTTTTTCCTAATTCAAGTAGACTATTTCTCAGTTGAATAAACAAATGCCAGTTTTGAATGTGTGGATAATTAATTTTAATATTAACCTTTTCACAGAGTTAGTCAAAAAATGATCTTTTGGTGAATCGTTTTTAAACGGACGCTCTTAAGTGCCTTAAAAACCTTCTTAGGGCGTTAATTGAACTCTTACTCAGTTTCTCTCATTTCAAAGATTTATTTCTATTTTTGAATCTTTAAAATCATTTTAAGTTTTCTGGATATTTTCTATAAAAATCAAGTGGCGACTTTGTGAATTTCTTAAAATTATTTTGAACTGTTCTCGAATATTCTTTTGAAATAGTTTTAAAAAAGTCAAAAATATTTTTTAAAAAAATAAAATTCAAAAAGGAATAAAACAGAAATGGCAACTTTGCTGGGTAATTAACTAGGTCCTAACCAAATGTTTGGACTAACTTCTTTGACTAACTATTCGGGTTGTAATATATAAACTGTTTGTCTGCTTATGTGTTTAAGTTTTTTCAAAATTTAAATTGTTGCATATCATGGCATACTTTCACATTCGAAATATATAAATTATTTGGGGTTTCTGAAACACCCTGCATTTTGGAACCTTAGAAATTTTTTTGAAATTCAGGTTTCTAGAAATCATATGACTTGTGGGTATCATTCGTATGATGGGGTACGGTTGGTATGGTCTTGGTCGTATGCTAACCAGTGTTGGTTGATGGGTTGGATTGGTTTCTGGAAAGGGTACGACTTGGTGGGTACGAGTCATATGGTTAGTGATGGGCCGTATGGTTTGGGTTTTTCCTTTACTTAATCTGAGACTTAGAAACTGAACTTGGATCTGAGTATGAGTGGCTCACTATGAGCAGTAAGTTAGGGTACGAGTTGTACCATTGGCTTTTATGGTATAGTGTTCAAACTTCTTTTGCTTCTATTCTGCCAGGTATACGGTTAGTGGTACTGATCGTATAGTTTGGGTACGACTTAGTTTGGGTGAGTCGTATATTGTACAGTATTGGGTCCAATGGGGAGGCCAAGGGTACGCTGGTGGGTACCTCTCGTATTGAAGGGTACGACTGGTATAGGTCGTACTATTCTGTAGAACTTTTAGGTAGTTTAAGTTGGGGATAATCTGGATATTTTTTCCACTTAACCTCTTAAGACCCATGACTTATAACTCTTTTGGGACTTCATTTACCCTAATATTCTAATCTAACAGTACTTAGAAACTCTCTCAAATTCTCTTTGAGGCTCTTGGGTAAAGAAAGGCTAGGGTTTCATCTAGAGGGTTAATTTGGGGATTGTATGAGTGATTTTTCTCCATCATCTTCATAATATAAGGTAAGATACTCCTCTCTTATTGTTAGTTTCAACTAAAGGTATGTTTTTTGAATTGTGTTTCATGGAAGAATTGTTGTATGGTTTTGGATTTTCAAATATATATGGGGTTTTTTTGTTATAATGGTTAGTAAGGGTTTCCCCACATCTTTTACTTATGGTTTGCATATTATAATGATCGTTTGAACACTTGGTTGCATGGAAATGATTAATTGGTACTTGATTTTGGCTTTGGAAATACTATGCCCCCAACATGTTTGATAAAATGCCCATGAGAATGCTTTTACTATATTGTTGAGCTTTTTATGGAACTATTGCATGATATAACTTGGTAATGGAACCCTAAATGGTATAAATAGTTTGGAATGATAGAATGGTAAGGTCTTGGTGGTCATGGTTATGGTTAATTTAACATCCTTATGAGGTACAAGAGAATCCCCAAGCAAATTAAATAATGAACGTACTTGTGGGGTACATGAGAATCCCCCAAGAAATTTAATAATGCAATCTATGGGTATATGGGAATCCCTTCTTCTTAAAAAGGTGGGCTAAGGACATTGCTTATAAGCGATAGTTGGTATGACGATACCACTAATTATAGCCTTGGTTAATAATAATTGGATTGGTGGTTTAGTTATGTGGAAATGGTTTTAGTCGGGCAATAATGGTGGGGTGTGATAGCTAACCGTGTAGGTGTGAGTCCAATGGACGGACACTGGAAACCCATATTTTCTGATATGAGGATTGGTTATTATGACCATATGGCTTACATGGGAATACCCTAAGCTACACTTATATATATGTATCATAGAGAGTGAAGGGTACTTGGGAATTCCTTACTCTATGGTATCTTTAGTTCTTGCGGCTACACACATCGGTGCTCGTTCAGGGGGTTACACAGGACCCATATAGCCCATGGATGGTTCTAAGATGGTTAAGCTACGCGTATCCAGGTTAATGGTTTTAAATGGATGTTAAACCCAATTTTCTTTCCCAGCATGGTGGGTGTGTATATATATATATGAATATGTGCGCATGGTTGGTTTACTTGGTTTTAAAGGTTGACATTACTTTATCCTTATCCTAAGTACTTGCTAGCATTCACCCGCTAACCCATCTTCAGGCACTTGTATCCCCACGCAATACAGAAATCGGCCATCCTATACCTCCTACTTAGTAATAAAATTTAGGATCAGCTATTGGATTGAAGTGGTGAGCTTCCATACTTTGAAAGGCTCCATTTCATATCATGGATGTCTTTTCATACTTTGGTTATTTTATGGATATTGGTTTTGGCTATAGTTGGGGGCATGTCCCAATCGACTATTATTTTCTTTTGGTTAGAGGCTTTGTGGAACTACTATGGGTTGGAATAAGCGGTATCGGTAGTGGTATCAGCCTTAGTATTGACATTGGTCTTGGGGATAATACGGTCTAACTAAATTTTTGATTATTCTATTCTTTTATGTTATGTTATGGATAGGAACTTGGTTATTGTTTCGGTTTTAGTTTATGGTTTTTGCTTGGTAATTGGTTAATGGTTAGGTATTGGACGGTTGGACTTGCTTAGGTTGGCCTCGGTTATGGACCTCTCCATGATTCTGGATTTGTACTCATACGTTATCTTGTTATATATTAATAATTTATTCAACTTAGGGTATAAGTATGGTTTGTTGGTTTGGGTATCGGGGGTGGTCTCCGATCCTGGTTGGACTTGAGATGCCCATTACAACAAGGACCTGGTTTAATTCATGTCAAGTTTCCATTATAGCTTTAGGTTTAAGGTCAATTGGGAGTCCACAAAATTATATCGAGTAGAGTCTTTTTTAAGGGTGTGTAGCGCGCTACACTCATAAGGGAGAGGCTATAAGGCATTTAGGAATATTTCTTTTTCTTGTGTTCTATTTCAAGCTACAAGGTCTAAGATTCGTTATAATTCCTTTTTGTTTGCTTTTCAGATCATGCTTCAATGATCTGAGATGCAAGGTAACTCTTCTGTCCCCATTGGGGACAATATTAAAGGGACATGTACTACTCAGGGGATCTATACTCTATCAAGGGCTCCAGTCTTTGATAACCTTAGAGTTCTACTGGTTTCTTCTAGTCCTCCTTAAGCTGATGTAAGTTTTGTTAATCGATTCATATGATTGCTCAGTTGGTGGCTTCTCAGGCAGAGTGAGATGCATATGGTATTCCATCCTCTGAGGTCACAAGGGTTGCCTAGTTTATGAAGATGAGTCCTCCAACCTTTACTAATGTTAAGGTGGAGGAGGATCCTCAAGGCTTTTTGAATGATATGGAAAAGATATTCATGATCATGTATGCCACGAATATGAAAGAGGTGGAGTTTATAGCTCATCAGCTTAAGGATATGGCGTATAAATGGTATGAGGAATGGGATAGGGTTAGGGGTGGTGTTGAGGAGTCATTCTTGTGGGAGACTTTCTCTAATTCTTTTCTGGACCGCTTCTTTCCTCAGGAGTTGAGGGAAGTGAAAGAAAAAGAATTTTTTAATCTGAAGCAAAGAAAGATAATGGTTAAGGAATATGCCTTAAAGTTTCACCAATTGTCTAGGTATGCTCCAAAATTGGTGGCTGATATAAGTGCTAGGATTAGGAAGTTTGCCTCAAGACTGTCTCATAAGTTGATCCTTAAAAGCAAAACAACATTGTTGATCAAGGACATGGATATCTTTAGGTTGATTGCTCATATGAACCAGGTGGAGGAGAAAAAGAAAAACCAGACTGAGATAGGGGAATGGAAGGGTAAGAAATTCAAGTTCTCTGATCGAGGTGGTGGTCAACAACAAAGTTGTAGGGATGGTGGTAAGTGGCTGAAGAAAAACTAGAGGAGTTCAGGTTTTTTATCCACAGCTAGTGCTCCTTACCTGAAGCCTTTAGGTGATAGGCATCAACAGGGTGGCGATAATTTTAGGGCACATGGTGCCCAATCTCAGGCGAGTGGGGTACAATCGCCTTCATCTTGTCCATCTTGTAGGTTCTGTGGTCGGTTGCATCGAGGTTTTTGTGATAAGGGCAGGGACAAGTGTTTTAATTATAGTCATCTAGGCCATATGCTTAGAAACTATCTAATTGGTAAGGTTGTTTCGGGAGAGAATAAGGTTTCATTTATTTTTTCATCTGCTCTTGAACCAAAGGGTGATGCTTCTGCATCTGTGTCTACTGCTGGTACCGGTGTAGGTCGGAATAAGTTATATACTTTTGCCACTCGACAGGAACCTGAGGTATCACCTAATGTCATTACGAGTACATTACAACTCTTTTCTCATGACATGTATTGATTGTTTGATTCAGGGTCCACTCTTTCTTATGTGACCCCATATGTGGCTGTGTATTTTGGTTTTTATCCGGAAGTTATTTCAGATCCTTTTTCTATTTCTACCTCAGTGGTGACTTTGTGATTTCTAAAAGGGTCTATAGGAGGGTATCTATTGGTAGTAGGGAGACTTTTATGGATTTTTTTATACTTGATATGGTGGATTTTGATATTATTCTAGGGATGGATTGGTTACACTCTTGTTATGTTAGCTTAGATTGTCGGACCCATAACATTGTCTTTAGGTTCCCTGGTGAACCGGTTATTGAGTGTGAGGGTGGTTCTCTAGCTTCTAGGGAGAGGTTTATTTTGGTATCTTAGAGCTCAAAGGTTAATCTCTAAAGGGTTTCTCTATTATTTGGTCTGGGTTAAAGATTCTAACTCGAAAGGTCCTTCTTTGTATTTGGTTTTGGTGGTGAGTAAGTTTCCTAAGGTCTTTTTAGATGATCTTCCTGGTGTTCCTTCGGATAGAGAGATTGAGTTTGGAATTAATTTGGTTCTGAACACTCATCCAATATTTATTCTTCTATATAAAATGGCTCGGCTGAGTTGAGAGAACTCAAAGAGAAACTTAAGGATCTTTTGGATAAGGGTTTCATCCGTCCTAGTGCCCATAGGGTGCACCAATTTTATTTATGCACAAGAAGAATGGTTCCTTTCAGATGTGCATTGACTATAGGCAGTCGAATAAGGTGATGGCTAAGAACAAGTATCCTCTTTCAAGGATGGATGACTTGTTTGATCAGTTATAAGGTGCCAAATTCTTCTCCAAGATTAATCTTATATCGAGGTATCATCAGCCTAAGATTAGGGAGGTGGATATCCCCAAGACGGATTTCCAAACCTGGTATGGGAACTTTGAGTTCTTGGTGATGTTATTTGGGTTGACCAATGCTCTGGCATAATTTATGGATTTGATTAATAGGGTCGTCTGATAGTTTCTGGATTTGTTTGTCATTATGTTCATAGATGATATCTTGGAGCATTCCAAGAGTGAGGTGGATCATGCCAATCCCCTCCATATTGTGTTGCAGACCTTGAAGGAATAGTAGTTATATGTCAAGTTCTCAGAATGCGAGTTTTGGTTGAACGTTGTTACTTTTTGGGTTATATTCTTTCTAGTTAGGGGATCATGGTGGATCCACAAAAGGTTACGATGGTAAAAAAATGGCCTAGACCCACGACTCTAACCGATATTCAAAGATTTTTAGGTTTGGTTGGGTATTACATGAGGTTTGTGGAGAGCTTTTCTTCTATAGCTACTCGTTTGACTAGGTTGACTTAGAAGAAAGTGAACTTTCTGTGGTTCGATGATTGTGAATGAAGTTTTGATAAGCTGAAGGATAAGCTAACTTTGGCTCTGGTTTTGACTTTGCCTGAAGTTGCTGAGGGATTTATGGTTTATTGCAATGCATCCCAAGTGGGACTTGGTTGTGTTCTGATGCAACATGGGAAGGTGATAGCCTAAGCGTCCAGGCAGTTAAAGGTACATGACAGGAATTATACTACTCATGATTTGGAGCTTTTAGCAGTGTTTTTTTCTTTGAAAATCTGGCAGTTGTGGAGTGCATGTGGACATCTTTTCTGATCATAAGAGTCTATAGTATGTGTTCACTCAGAAGGAGCTAAATCTTAAATAGAAGAGATGGTTGGAGTTTCTCAAGGACTATTATATGAGTCTTCACTACCACCCATGTAAAGCTAACGTGGTTGTTGATGCTCTTAGCAGGTTATTCGTAGGAAGTTAAGCTCATGTGGAAAAAAGTGGGTGTTGGTGAAGGATATTCACTGATTGGCTAATCTTAGAGTTCATCTCTTGGACTCTGAGAAAGGTTATGTAATGGTACAAGAAGTGGTTCATTCGTCTCTTGGTGCAGAGATCAAGGAGAAGAAAATTTTAGATCCTATCTTGATAAAAATTAAGGGTAATATAGGTGGGCAAATGGTGATGGTATTCAAAATTAGTGGAGATGGTACCTTGTGGTACCAAGGGAGGTTATGCGTTCCTGACATCAGTGGTTTGCGTGAAAGGGTATTAGATGAGGTGCATGAATTGTGCTATGTTGTTCATCCTGGTTCAACAAAAATATATCATGACCTCAAGGAGATGTATTGGTGAAATGGTATGAAGATGGATATGGCTAACTTTGTAGCCAAGTGTATGGTGTGCCAACAAGTAATAGTTGAGTACATAAGGCCTGGTAGGTTGTATCAAGAAATAGAATTTCCAGAATGGAAATGGGAGGTAATCAATATAGATTTCACTACCAGTCTTCCTTGGTGTCAGAATTAATTTAATTCTATTTGGGTCATCGTGGATAGGATGACAAATTCGGCTCACTTTTTGACAGTGAGGACTAACTTTTAGGTGGAGTATTATGCGAGGTTGTATCTCCATGAGATTGTAAAGCTGCATAGGGTACTTATTTCGATTATCTCTGATCGTGGTACGCCGTTTTCATCTCACTTTTGGCGGTCATTTCAGAAGGGGTTGGGGACGATGGTTAGTTTGAGTACTATTTTTCATTCCAGATGGATAGTCAAGCAAAGAGAAATATTTAGACATTGGAGGACATGCTTCGGGCATATGTGATTGACTTTGGTGGTAATTAGATTGAGCATTTACCTCTTATAGATTTTACTTACAATAATAGTACCATTCTAGTATTGGAATAGCCTCTTTCGAGGCATTGTATGGTAGGAGGTGTAGATCTCTTATTGAGTGGTTCGAGGTTAGTAACGCAGATATGTTTGGTCCGAATTTGGTTTATCAAGCTATGGAAAAGGTGAAGGTGATTCAGAATAGGCTTAAGGCTGCCTAAAGTTGCCAAAAGTCCTATGCGGATATAAGGTGTAGGGACTTGGAGTTTTAGGTTGGGGATCGGGTATTCTGAAGGGTATTTCCCATGAAGGGAGTAATGTAATTTGGGAAAAAGGGGAAGCTTATTCCTCGGTATATTGGTCCTTATATGGTTTTGAGAAGGGTTGGTAATGAGGTATATGAATTAGAGTTGCCTTCTAGTTTGAGCTCCATTCATTCGGTGTTCTATGTCTCTATGTAGAGAAAATGTATAGGTGACCCTTTATTGATTGTTCCTTTAGAAGGTTTGGGTATCACAGATTCTCTATTTTATGAATAGATCTCGGTTGAGATCTTGGATCGTCAGGTTCATCAGTTGTGAACCAAAGATATTGCCTTAATTAAAGTTTTACGGCAAAACCACAAGGCAGAAGAGGCTACTTGGGGAGCGGAAGAGGATATGGATTCCAAGTATCCATATTTTTTTTGGCTTTGGATATTCGTGCGGAAGGTATGTGTTCTTTATAACATTTTTATTTCCTGGTTTTGGCTTAATGAAAGATTAATTTCTTTGCATCTTTGTTAAAGGTAAGAGTTAAAACAGCTAAGGGGTGTAAATCATGCTTGTACTACCTTGTTCATAATTCAAGAACAAATGATCCTAGTGGGGGAGAATGAAACACCCTGGGTTTTGGAACCTTAGAGAATTTCCCAAATTTCTGGTATTTAGACATCATACAACTTATGGGTACCAGTCGTATGATGGGGTACGGTTGGTACTGTATTGGTCGTATGCTAACCAGTGTTGATTGATGGGTTGGATTGGTTCTGGAAAAGGTACGACTTGGTGGATACGAGTCGGATGGTTGGTGATGGGTCGTATGGTTTGGGTTTTTCCTTTACTTAATCTGAGACTTAGTAACTTAACTTGGATCTGAGTACTAGTGGATCACCATGAGCCGTAAATTAGGGTACGAGTCATACTATTGACTCGTATAGTAGACAGTGTTCAAACTTCTTTTTATTCTATTTTGCTAGGGATACAATTAGGGGTACTAATCGTATCATTTGGGTAAGTCATATGTTGGACAGTGTTGGATCCAAGGGTGAGGCCTAGGGTACGAGTGGTGGGTACCACTCGTATTGAAAGGTATGTTTGGTATAGGGTAGTCGTATCATTCTGCGGGACTTTTAAGTAGTTTAAGTTGGGGGTAATCTGGACATTTTCCCACTTAACCTCTTAGGTCCGCACGACTTATAACTCTTTTGGGACATCATTTACCCTAATATTCTTATCAAAAAACTCTTAGAAACTCTCTTAAATTCTCTCTATGGCTCTTATGTAAAGAAAGGCTAGAGTTTCATCTAAAGGGTTAATTTGGGGCTTGTACAGGTGATTTCTCTCTATCATATTCGTAATCTAAGGTAAGATACCCCTCCCTCATTGTTAGTTCCAACTAAAGGCATATTTTATGAATTATTTTCATTAATTTTTGTATGGTTTTGGGTTTTCAAATATATGTTGGGGTTTTTTGTTATAATGGTTGGACCCATATAGCGTGTGGGTGGTTCTAGGACGGTTAAGCTACATATTCCCAGGTTAATGGTTTTAAATGCATGCTAAACTCGATTTCCTTTGTTAACATGGTTTATATATATATATATATGTATGTGTGTATGGATATATGTGCATGGTTGGTTTACTTGGTTTTAAAGGTTGATATTACTTTATCCTTATTCTGAGTACTTGCTAGCGTTCACCCATTAACCTATCTTTGGGCGGTTGTATCCCAACGCGATGCAGGAATCGGTTATCCAAGTTTTCCTGCTTAGTTATCGGATTCCGGATCAGCTATTGGATTGAAGTTGTAAGCTTTCATACTTTGGAAGGCTCCATTTCATATCATGGACATCTTTTCATACTTTGATTATTTTATGGATATTGTTTTTGGCTATGGTTGGGGGCATGTACCAATCAGATATTGCTTTTCTTTTGGTTAGAGGCTTTATGGAACTACTGTAGGTTTGAATAGGCTGTCTCAGTATTGGTGTCAACCTTAGTATTGGCATTGGTATTGGGGTTGAAACCGTCGAACTAAATTTATGATTGTTCCATCCTTTTATGTTATGTTATGGACAGAAACTTGGTTATTCTTTCGGTTTTGGTGTATGGTTTTAGCTTGGTATTAGGTTAATGGTTGGGTATTGGACGGTCGGACTTGCTTGGTTTGTCCTTGGTTATGGACCTATCCCATATTCTTGATTAGTACACATACGCTATCTTGTTATATGTTTAGAATTTATCCGACTCAGGGTACAAGTATGGTTGGATAGTTTGGGTATCGTGGGTGGTCTCCGGTCCTATTTGGACTTGAGATGCCCATTATGACAAGGCCCTGGTTTGGGGTGTGTCAGTTTCGTGGATGTCCCGGTCCCTATTTCTCAATTCCAAATCAAGTGTTTGAAATACGACAGTTTATTGGCATGTTAGGCGTCCGATGGCTATTCGTATTTTCGAACCCAAGTCGTTCTCTTGGAAACCTTGTCAAAGCCCACTCTAGACACCTAAGATAGAGTCAAACCAAAACCCTCATTTAGGCATGATCCTAGGATGACCCAGTACCCGAGGGGGTGTTGGGCCCATTAGAAAACCTGCTCTGCGTCTATTGGCCACAAGCCAATTACAGACGAACCATGTTTATATGTTGAAAAAAATATGTCTGTTTAATCCAATAAATTAACCTTTGGGGTAGGGGGAGGGATTAATTTTGCTTTCTTCTATGTAGGAATGGCTCAACCATAACCCAACAAAAGATTCAAGATGGTTACCGGACCTGATAACTTCTTGAAAGTATGGTGGACTCATATGAGTGAAAAAGATAAGGAGATTGTTAATATGCATATCGGGTATTTACTGTCGCTTATAGAGATGGACGCTTGTGTAACGCCCCGAATCTAGTACCCAAAATGCTACATAGTGCTCATGACCCTAAAGGACCACAAGCTAACCTATGACTGATATCTGTACCTGAACACTGCAAAATATACTGTATAATGCAGAAATAAAGGCTGAAAGGCCATAAGGTTCAAAACTATATCATAACTAATAAAACATAACATCTGGATGGGGTATGAAATACCCAAAACAGCTGAAATAAACTATCTGGAGTGGGATGAAGAGAGACATTACAGAGTTTGTAGCTAAGTGCTCGATATGTCAGCAGGTTAAGATTGAGCACCAGAAACCTAGTGGGTCTATGTAGGAGTTCATTATTCCCACTTAGAAGTGGGAAGAGGTGAACATGGATTTTGTGATAGGCATGCCTCGTACTCATTGTTAGCATAATTTAATTTGGGTCATTGTAGATAGGATGACCAAATCAGCTCATTTCCTACAAGTCCATACCTCTTATTCAGCTAAGGACTATGCCAAGCTCTATGTCAGAGAGTTTATCAGATTGCATGGAGTTTCATTGTCCATTATCTCAGATAGAGGTATGCAGTTCACCTTTCATTTCTGGAAAGCCTTCCAAAAGGATCTTGGTACCCAAGTCCACCTTAGTACCGCCTTTCACCCTTAGACAAATGGTCAAGCAGAAAGGATCATTCAGACTTTAGAGGATGTGTTGTGAGAGTGTGTGACAGACTTATGACCACTTACCTTTGATTGAGTTCGCATATAACAACAGTTATCATTCCAGCATTCAAATGGATCCATTTGAGGTGCTTTATGGGAGAAGATGTAGGTCTCCTATTGGTTGGTTTGAGGTAGGTGAGGCCGCAGTGGTAGGGCCTAACTTGGTATTCGATACCTTGGAAAAGGTTTAGTTGATCAGAGAAAGGATTAAGAAAGCTGATAACGCTAAACTTACATGTCAATCTAGTGCAAGGCAGTCGTCATCAATATATTTACCCAACTTTAGAGTCGAGGTCGAATCCACAAAAAATAATGCGAGTGGCGATTGAACTAATTTGAAACTATAGCAACAAGTTAAATTCAAATAGATGATACAAAAAGATAAAATGGGGGGTTTTGGAGATTAGCCAATAATTGTTGGTCACTTTAGTTACAGTGTTTGTAATCAAGAGCTTATGGGAAAAACAGAATTATGTTCACTAGGGGTTTTGGTACTTGACAGATGCTAATGGTGGTTCAAGATTCTCACAGTAGGTAGGACAATAAGTTATCTTTATCGGAGTTATGCCTAAATGTCTCTCGACCTACTTAAGCATTTAATTACCTAATCCTATCGAATTAGGTGACTTTTATTCATGACCATATTTTACCTCAGGTTAATCAACCTTGTTACAACATCAGTTATTAAATGGAGGTTTTTAGTGCTTCCAAGTCCCTGTTAATAATTCACTTCCCACTATATTTGATTTCTTTCTCAAGCAAATCAAAGCAGGTGTTATCTATTATTTGAAACCAATAGACGATAATTAAAACCTCAAAATTATCAAGGAGTCCTACCACCTTTTGAATCTTCAACACTCAGCACCTTATCAAGACTTAACCCTAGATCACATAATTCAGGTTAAAGGAATTTAGCCGCTCATGATGTAATAATCGAAACAACTAGTTATATTCATGAGTTGAAAAATAAACTTACCACAAGATGAATAGAAACTAAAGATTCTCAAATTAGATCACAATAGTAATCCCAAAATAATGATGATAATCTCTTCAAAGTAATTGCTTGTTCAAGTCAAGAAAGTAGAGAGAGAAAATATCAAAATACGTGTCTCCAAAAGATGTTCGTACCTCTCAAGAAAACCCTAAACAAGACTTTAAATAGTTCAGCCTAAATAAGGAAACAAAATCACAGAGTTTAATAATCCCTCGAATTAGATCACGACATACGTGACAACCTATCAGGAGGCTGACGACTTATCACAATTGTCGTCAGCTCCTCTTTTCTTTTGATACTCGCTGTTTTAGGCTGACAACAAACTGTGACGTCCTATCAACTTCTTGATGACTTATCACGAATGTTGTCAAGTCTCTACCTCAACTCTCATGTTCTGCGTTAGGCTGGCGGCAATTTTGATGACCTATCATCTCCTTGATGGCTTATCACAAAATGTCATCACAACTCTCAACTCAAGTGCATTCTCTGTCTGAGGCTAACGATGAAGCTAATAACTTATCACAGGGCTGACGACTTATCAGAAATGTCGTCAGCCACACTTCTCTTCGAGTTACTTCAGATTTCAACTCCTTTGCTTCCATCCTTGTTGTTTCTCTTGCATCATAGCTTCTACTGCAAAATCAAACATAAAACAATCAAAAACAACAAAAGTTGCTTAATACTTTGCAATTGTTCTTAGTTAAAAGCCTCAAATGTGTCAGCATTAGCTCACACATCAACACCCTCAACTTAAAACAATTTCATGTCCTCAAGCAACTCAATACAACTAAGAGAATACAAAGTACATTTAGCAGTCAATCATCCATATCATCTCAAAACACTTTCACCCTCTCCAAGGTTAGACAATTCAAGAAAAATAAAGAACACCAATGCAACACACAGAAATCAATATACGGCATTAATTTAGATACATTAACCATGCATATACCATTATTACACTCTCCTAACAAGTTAGCAACTAGCAACATATCTGGTGTTCCCTTACAGCAAAGAAATCCCTTTTTTTCTCATATCAGCAATCATATATGTAACCATGGGGACAATCAAAAGACACTCACACTTAGAATGAAGTTCCAATCAATGTATGCCAAATACCATAGGCTTTCCCTTATTTTTATTACCAAGATCTTCAGACAGGTCATCTAGGATCACTATAGGTCTTCTCTTTGGCTTGTAATGTAGTCTAGGGGCTGGTATGATACTCGATGATATTTAAAGTGACTAATCCTCCTTGACACTACACTATATTTTGGGGTCTCACTCATTTACCTTTTAATACTCTTCTCTTTTCTTGATTACACTTATTCAGGATGGGTGCGGTTCTTTTCTACAATTACTTCTTTTTTTCACAACTTTTCTTTTCTTGCTCTTTTCCACCACACCCAGCTTTTTATTCTTTTCTCTTACTCTACCTTTCTTCATACTCATTTTACATCATGCACCCCTATGATAGCCACCCTCAACTTAGGCTATTTGCCTAAGTTAAGGTGCATAGTGTCCAAGGAGGACCAGGGCCAAAACAGGTTCATTATGATATAAAAATGGGATGGTGATAGGTATCGTAAAAGAAATAGGCTATTCAGGCTCAAAATAGGGATCAAGGTATATTATGCATACAGGGAAGGTCATTTAGGATAAACTGAGCTAATATCAAAACGGCCTATGATCCTTTCCTAACCCCTATCCTTTAACCTAGGTAAGACTAACCGAGCAAGTTCTGAATTCAACACACAAAGGGAACTAAGTAGAATCTCACACACACATGACACACAAGTATATCACAAGTTACTACTTATCATGTTCATGCAATTATTTAGCAATGGTTATCAAGGTACTAGAACTAATACCATACAAAGATGCACAATGGTCACAATTAGATGCAAATCACATAGTTAAAGAATTACACCACTTGAGAGGTGTTCACAAAATAAAAAAACCGTATTACCTGCCTTAGGTACTTGTATTTCTCCTAGTCAACTAAAAAATGTTACAATAAATCAAAATACACCTAAACATGCTGGCTCTACTAGGAACAAGACTCCGGGGAAAAGAGGCACGACAACAAAAACCCCAAGAGGACATCAACACCCACAAGTAGTCCTACCCTCAACTTAAAATCATGCAATGTCCCCAATGCGTCAAACCAAAACAGAGAGTTAGAAACATACCTGTGGCACCATGGGTGCAAAGATCTGATATCAATCACATAATACGAATTCAAATAACAAAATACTTTGGGTTGCCTCACAAGCAGCACCTGATTTAATGTCGTTGCATGACCAGGTTATCTTGACTACTCAAAATTCATCAAGATACCTTAAAAGTTCTTCATCCTTTATCCCTCCACTTAGATGATTTGAATCGCCGGCCCATCTTTTAATCTTTACATCTTTTAGGTGCATTGGGAAAATGTGAGAGCATGATAAGTAAAATTCTATCATGCTACTTTGAAGACTTGAACCACTTGCCCAATTTTCTATGGAACTTTTGTGTGGGCTCATTTGGAAACGGTGAGAATCTTAAAAACCCACTAAATGGACATCGACCTTTAAGATTCTTGGTTTTTACAATTCGGGTTGTGGTATACCCTTTTGAAAAGATAAACTCCAAAATATAAGAATTTTCCTCCTCATTTTCAAAATTCATCATTTGCTTGGGTGATTTGACTTTCATCACATCCACCAGGCATAATGTTGAAAAATGGTTCGAATGAGGACTAACTCTTACTTACGGAGTAGCATCCCTATTAGTATTTTTACCCTAAAATGGACTAAAGTCTTCACAAGGATTGTGCTTGATTTCTTCTTTTGCCTCTAGCACCATTTCCCAAATCTTGGCATCATCCCTCATGGTTGGTTAGGTTGGTTGAGAAATCACCAAGGGCTGATCAACATCAAGCTCATCATTATTATAGGATTCTTTCTCCTCATATTCACACTCTTCGATAAGTCTAAATGATTCCACATACAAGATATCATCTAAACATAATGTAGAAGAGTACCTTAGATGATTGACCTCGACATCCATCTCCACTATCTTTTCTCTTTCCTTGTTAAATTCCCTAATGTCTTGACGTATATCATATATGATATCATTCGTTGTGTCCATACGATCCAATATTAGTTGAAGCAAAACTTCAATGCCACTCTTTCCGGTGCTTCATTCTTCCTTTTCTTGATCAAAAGACCTATTAAAATCATAAAAAGAATGAGAATTTGGGTTAGCACGATGGGGGAGGATGCATTTGGGAAATCACTCCAATGTCCATATTGACCACCATATACAGAACAATTATGCCCTTGAAAGGATGGAGATGGTGCACATATCTCTCTCTGGGGAGCATATCTACAGTCTTGGCAAAAGTGAGGTCTATCACAATATGGATATGGATTATCAAGATAAGATTTCCAAACTCTAAGATCATGTTCATTCCATGAAGCCATAGTAGTAAGTAACTAAAATAAAAATCTACCTAACACAAGAAATAAAAGTGAACTAAAAACAAATATTTACAAGTTTGAATTCAAGCAAGTAGGCTAGAATTCTAAACTAACTCAATATGCTAAATTTTTCCCCAGCAACGGCGCCATTTTTGATAACGCTCAACTTACACATCAATCTAGTGCAAGACGGTCGTAGTCAATATATTTACCCAACTTTGGAGTTGGGGTTGAATACACAGAGAACAATGTGACTGGCGTTTAAACCAATTTAAAACTATAGCTACAAGTTGAATTCAAACAGATGATACAAAAAGATAAAATGGGGGTTTCGGAGATTTGCCAATAATTATTGGTCACTTTATTTATAGTGTTCGTCATCAAGAGTTTATAGAAAAACTAGAATTATGTTCACTAGGAGTTTTGGTACTTGACAGATACTAATGGTGGTTCAAGATTCTCATAGTAGGTAGGACAACAAGTTATCTTTGTCGAAGTTATGCCTAAATGTCTCTCAACCTACTTAAGCATTTAATTACCTAATCCTCTTGAATTAGGTGACTTTATATTTATGAACAAATTTTACCTCAGGTTAATCAACCTTGTTACAGCATCAATTATTAAATGGAAGTTTTTAGTGCTTCCAAGTCCCTGTTAATAATTCACTTCCCACTATATTTGATTTCTTTCTCAAGCAAATCAAAGCAGGTGTTATCTATCATTTGAAACCAATAGACGATAATTAAAACCTCAGAATTATCAAGGAGTCCTACCACCTTTTGAATATTCAACACTCAGCACCTTATCAAGACTTAACCCTAGATCACATAATTTAGGTTAAAGGAATTTAGCCGTTCATGATGTAATAATCGAAACAACTAGTTATATTCCTAATTTGAAAAATAAACTTACCACAAGATGAATAGAAACTAGAGATTCTCAAATTAGATCACAATAGTAATCCCAAAATAATGATGATAATCTCTTCAAAGTAATTTCTTGTTCAAGTCAAGAAACTAGAGAGAGATAATATAAAAATACGTATCGCTAAAAGATGTTTGGAACTCTCAAGAAAATCCTAAACAAGACTTTAAATAGTTCAGCCTAAGTAAGGAAACAAAATCACAGAGTTTAATAATCCCTCGAATTAGGTGACGGCATTCGTGACAACCTATCAGGAGGCTAAGACTTATCACAAATGTCGTCAACTCCTCTTTGCTTTTGATACTCGCTGCTTTAGGTTGACGACAAACTGTGATGTCCTATCAACTTTTTGATGACTTATCACGAATGTCGTCAAGTCTATACTTCAGCTCTCATGTTCTGCCTTAGGCTGACAACAATTTTGATGACCTATCAGCTCCTTGATGACTTATCACAAAATATTAACACAACTCTTAACTCAGGTGAATTCTCTGTCTGAGGCTAAAAATGAAGCTGATAACTGATCATAGGGCTGATGACTTATCAGAAATGCCGTCATCCACACTTCTCTTCGAATTACTTTAGATTTCAACTCCTTTGCTTCCATCCTTGTTGGTTCTCTTGCATCATAGCTTCTACTGCAAAATCAAACATAAAACAATCAACAATGACAAAAGTTACATAAGAATTTGCAATTATTCTTAGTTAAAATACTCAAATGTGTTTGCATTAGCTCACACATCATCAGCTTTGAGCCGACAGAAATCTTACACAGACGTGCGAAGAAAGGATCTCAAATTTGAGATTGGTGATTATGTGTATTTGAAGATCTCTCCTCTAAAAGGAGTAAAGAGGTTTGGAAAGAAAAGGAATCTCATTCCCTAATATGTTGGTCATTACAAAATTCTCAACTGTTTTGGAAAGGTCGCTTATGAGCTTGAGTTGTCTTCAGATTTAGATTCAGTCCATCCAGTGTTCCATGTCTCCTTTCTAAAGAAATGTATAGGTAACCCAGCAGTTGTAGTGTAATACCCCAAACTTTATTTAAGTCAAATCTAGTCTCCAAATAAATTAGCTTTCCGACGATACCAATTTTGTCAAAATTTGGTATTGGAGTAAAAAGTTATGGACGTTTTACAGAGAACTGTCAGAATTGCCTAGAAGTGATGGTCAGGTCGGTGGACCGTCGAGCTAGTGACGGATTATTGCCCAAGCTGTCATGACAAAGGTAGTGAACCTATTTTCTTGCCAAGTGCAATGGTTAGGACCGATGGACCATCGACCTAGCGATGGCCATTGCCTAAACTGTCGCAGAAGAGGCAGGAAGTTCAGGTTCTGGCCAAGTGTGATGGTCAGGACCGATGGACCATCGATCTAGAAATGGACCGTTGCCCAAACCATTATAGATGAGGTAGGAAGTTCAGATTTTGTCCAAGTGCGACGGTCAGGACCGACGAGCCATCGAGCTAACAATGGACCATCGCCCAAACCGTCGCCACTTCTAATCAGCGATTTTAAGCCATTTTTAAAAAGGTTATTTGGGTATTTTTCCACCCGTTTTAACCACTAATTATACCAGACCAAAGTTCATAACTTTATTATTCATCTGCAACACCAAATTAGGGTTTCTCTCAAAGATCAAGCCCCAAGAACAAAATCCAAACCCTTCTTCAAGAAATTAAGAAAATCAAGTTCTTCAAGCCCAAGAACTTCAAGAAACTCACAATCAAGGTATGTCAAGTGTTGATTCATGGGTCCCTTTCACCCATGAAGCTCAAGAATCTCTTTTAAAAATCAAAGATTGTATATTTATAAATGTTGATGATTTAGTTGAATTGAAATTTATGTCCATGTTGTTGTGGGGTTTTGATTCATGTTTTATGTTACATGTTCCAATAATTGATTCTAGTATGTGATGATTTGCATAATATTAATGATAAACCCTTTAAATTGCTAAATTATTTATGTAACCATGATAATTAGATGCATTGATGATGGTATAAACAAAGTATGCTCCCCATATGTTTGAATAAATGCCTATGTGAAGGAAAAAGTGCATTATAGTATGATAGTATGAAATCCCCATTTATGTACAAGTTAATGCATGTCAAGTGTTTGATGAAATATCTTAGTCAATGAATTATGGATATATGTGTAGCCATTGTTGTGATTTCGAACTTGTTCCATGAATTACTTTTATTCTATCGAGTCCTGGGGTATTTATACCCAATAATTTAGCTGTGTTCCTAGAGCCAGTGTATGTTTCATTATAATCTCAGTCACGACATGATTAGTAAAATTCAGTCAGTTACATGACTCAGGAAAACTCAGTAATCTCAATAACTCAGTTAGTTAATAAAATTCAGTAACATTCTATCAGTTCATGGAGTTTAGTAAACTCAGTCCAGTATGTTCAGTTCAGTGTCTATTCAGATGGGAGTAGGATTCAGCACCAAGTGAGTCCAAGGATGGGAACTCACCTGTTAGTAGAGGGTGTGATTCTTAGAAGCAATCCTTGCACTCAAGAACTATGTAGCCAACGTAGGTTGAGACATCAAACCTTCTAGATGAGGGTTGATGAGGTGGATCAATACTGCCAGATGAGGTTTCCACCATTCTCCTTTGGGGACACTACCAAACGAGGGTCACTCAAAACTTGTCCTTACCAGTGGCGCAGTATAGAAACCCTTCCAAATGGGGTTACAGATTAGACCACAACTCTGCTACAATAGCTTATTAGGGGCATGTCGGTTAAATGACTACTTCCCATAATCTCAGCCTTAGGTCTCAGTAATAGAACTCAGATAGTTCTATAGGATTCAAGACTATCAAATACAGTCACTTAGCTCAGTACAAAACTCAGCTAGTTTCATCAGAACCTAGACTGTCAGACACGGTCGCTCAGTATCAGTTATATTAGTTATCAAAAATCTATGTTATCAGTATTCAGACTCAATAATTAGTGTTGTCACAATCTCATTTACGGTTATGTATTCATGCATGTATTCCCACGTTCATGTTACTCAGTCAAGAAGTATTGTTCATGCATATGAACCTTTACATTCATCTTCCCTCATTTGCGTACCATTATATTCTCATGTACTGACGCATACTTTTATTTTGTGCTATGGTGTTTTATACCATAGGTTCAGAAGCACAAGCTCCAGAGCATCCTTAGTAGATCAGCAGTTCAGCAGACAGACTAGCAGTGAGTCCTCATCATTTGAGGATATTATTATTTGACTATTTTATTTTTTCAGTACTTAGTTTATTTTAGCTGTTGGAGTTAGTTGGGGACATGTCCCATCAACTCCTTATTCAGATAGTTTAGAGGCTTTCAGACTATAGCATGTTCAGACAGTTATTTCTATGGTTTTGGTATTGATATACCGTATTTTCAGATGTTATGTTTTATCAGATATTTGAAACTTATGGACTTTTAGCCTTTTATTCCTCATTTATATAGTATATATGGAGTGCTTAAGTACAAATATTAGTCATGGGTTAGCTTGTGGTCCTTCAGGGTCATGAGTACCATGTAACATTCCAGGTATCAGATTCAGGGCGTTACATGTAGTACCTATAGAGAGTATCAGATTCCAGTCACAATACTTGATTATCAGATTCGCAGACTGAGGAACAAAGAGGTCCCTCTAGTCAAAGTTCTTTGGCAAAATCAGTCTGTTAAGCGAGCTACTTGGGAAGCAAAAGTAGATATGCAGACCAAGTATCCTCACCTCTTCTCTGTAAACTTAGACTCAGCCTAAGGTAATAGTTTTCCCTTGAAATTACTAAATTCCATGCTCAGATTTCCCTTATAGACTCGGTATCAGTTACCATAGCATTTTTTAGTTATGTATTCATGCATCAAATATGCATGTTCAGCAAGAGAAACTTAGTTTATCAGCAATTCTAGCCATGCAATCATGAATTATGTTCGGCCAAGTACTAATGCATCAGATATGCATGTTCAGTATGAAATTCCAGCATATCAATATTGTCAGTCATGAAATCATGTTACAGTTGTACATGTCCTGTATCAAAATCCAGTCTATCAGTATTCTCAGCTCATTCAGCCTCATTCAAGGATGAATGTTCCCAAGGGAAGATATTGTAAGAGCCCGCAAAATCCTAAGCTTAACTCAGTCCTTTAAAGCTTGTTAAGGGATCCCAGACTTAGAAAATTTTAGCCAAGTATCCTGACTTAGTGTTATTTCAACCTTTGTAAGTTGGTGACTCTATTTCACAACCCTCATGACCTTAAAGTAATGATTTTTAGATTTAATCGTGATCAGGAATGTCAGTGGGTGTTCTTGGACAAGTTTTGGATTTTTTGGACTTCATTTGGATCACATTTGAAAGCTCAAATCAGTGGATCGATGCGATCTCGACACGCCAAATCGCCCATCGCATTGATGAATATTTTCCTCCAGCTCCCAATGCAAATTCCAGTGAACCAATGCAGACTCAAAGCGGTGCATTGACCATTGCAATTCCAACAATGCGGCCCGTCGGTCTGCGCATCGCTAGGCTAGGTTTTAGTCATTAAAAAGTCGCATCCTCAAGGGTATTTGGGTCTTTTTCTCACGTCTATCAGCCCCAAAAATACAAAATTAAACCCTTCTAAGAGAAAAAATTATTCATTTTTCACTAGTTGCTCTCAAGAACAAACCCTAGGAGATTTAAATTCAAATTCAAGACTCAAGAACATACCACCAATCTTGTAGAATTTAATTGTTAAAGTATGTCAAGTGTTCATCCAAGGGTCCCTTCCACCTTTGGAGTCCAAAAAACTATTTTAAAACTTCAAGAGTATTGATTTCATAAATTTTATATTGGGTTTGATTATATTCATGATTATAATATGTAGAATCTCCAACAAACCATGTTTTGTTACAAGTTTCAAGTGGAGTTATTTGATATATGTATAGAATCATGTGAATCCATGCTAAACCCTTGAAATTTTAAATGGGGATTTGAATTATGATGCCTATATGATGTTTAGTGTCATGTGCATGGATTATGTTCTCCAAGTGTTTGATAAATTGCTCATGTGAATAAAGAGAAAGGGAAAAAATCATGTCATGTTAGTTTATGTGCAAGTTATATCATGCAAGTGTTTGATAGAATGTCTCTATGAATGAGTTATGTCTTTCAAGTTTATGTTATGATTTACTTTTCATGCTATCGACTCCTAGGGGTATTCAATACCCAAAAAACTTAGTTTTTTACCTAGAGCTATGGTAGTTACAGAACAGTCTCAGTAGTGTCATAAGTAGTAGCCTCAGTAATCAGTCATAGTTACAGTTTAGTATTTAGTTTAGACCTCAGTAAATTCAGTTAATCAACAAAACTTTATAGTTTTCCATCAGTTAACAGAATTCAGTAGTACTCTATCAGTTAACGGAACTCAGTAAGCCCAGTTCAGTTCAGTTGATAGTATGATCAGTAATAGTTCAGTCCATCCTAGTATAGTTTAAAAATCAGACCAGTGTCTATTTAGTTGGGAGTAGGATTTAGTATCAAGAGAACCCAGGGATGGGGGGCACTCCTGCCAGTAAAGGGTTTGTAGCAGTCCCTGTATTACAAAACTACATAGCCAGTGTAGATTGATATATCTTCTTGATAGACTAGGGTTGATACATCTCATATAAGTTTTTCTGCCATCGAGGGTTGATGAAAGAGCTTCCTGTCAGAGAGGGTTAACTCGTAGCTTGTCTTTACCCATGACATGGTACTGACACCCTTCCAACTGGGTTACAAGTTAGACCCTAATCTATTCAGAAAGAGGCATGTTGGTTAGATGATTACCTCCCATAGTCTCAGTTTCAGTTCCAGTCTCAGTATAGAAATCAGTTCAATTCTACAAAATTAGGACTGTCAGATACAGTCACTCAGCTCAATACGGAACTCAACATAGTTCTACAGAATCAAGATTGCCAGATACAGTTATTCAGCTATTAGAAATATAGTATCAGTAAACTCATATATCAGTAGATCAGTAACTCAGAACTCAGTCTCCAATGTTACCATGACCTCAGTTATAGTTTACGTATTCATGCATGTATTCTCATTCAGTTATACTCATGTTATTTAGTTAGTATTGGTCATTCATATGAACCCATACATCTCATCCTACCTTACTTAGCATACTAGTACATTCAAAGTACTGATGCATACCTTTCTTTGCGCTATGATGTCTTATATCATAGGTTCAGATGCACGGGCTCCCGATCATACTTAGCAGCCCAGTCTATCAGCAACAGACTTGGTGATGAGTCCTCATAGTTCGAGGATAGCTTTATTATTCTAGTATTTTAGTGCTCAGTTTATTTCAGTAGTCAGAGTTAGTTGGGGACTTGTCCCATCAACTCCTTATTCAGACAGTAGAGGCTTTTCAGACTAGAGTATTTGTAGACAGATATTTAGTTTTGGTATTGATGTACCATACTCAGTCTTTATTTATAGTTTTCAACCTTATGGAAAGTTTTTGCCTTATTTCTGCATAATTATAGTATTATTATTTAGTTATTATAGCAGGTACCAGTCATGGGTTAGCTTATGGTCCCTCAGGATTATGAGCACCGTGTAGCATCCGGGGTACAGACTCGGGCATTACAATATACTAACATTTTAATATTTCATCACTTTATTCATATGGACATTCTATCAAACACTTGGGGAGCACAACTTCAAGCACATAATATGGTTAACATATAAGCATGGAAATTACAATGCCCAAACTTGTAATTTTATGGGTTTAACATGTAATTCATATAATTGCCCCTAAATACTATCCTATTTTCATGAATCTTATCTTAGTCATGGATTGAAAATACCAAATTAACATCATAGACACATTAATCACTTTGTAAATTCAAGGGTTTATCAATATAATCACATATTCATCACACAAGCTATTCAACTTCATGAAACTTGCACTTAAATCATGGATTGAAACCCAACTAATATCATGAACATGAATTCAATCTAATTTAAACATGGAAATCATAAATTTGAGATCTTTTATGTTTAAAAAGGGATTCTTGGACTCTATGGGTGAAAGGAACCCATAGATGAACACCTAACATACCTTAGAAGATAATTTCTTAGAGGTTCTTGGGGAAATTCTTGAGCTTTAGCCTTGATTCTTGAAGCTAAGGTTTTTGCATCTGGAGAGAGAATGTTTGTAATTTGGGGAAGAATGAGTGAATAATGAGCAATAGGGTATTTAGGGGCTTAATTTTGTGTTTAGACTGATTAGGGCTGTGGAAAAAGATCCAACTACCCCTGGAAAGATTTTCAAAAATTCATAACTGAAAAACCCGATTTGGGAACCTGGTACGATGCGGCGCTATCACATCGTGTCACTAGAAAATGACAATTGGGAAATGGGGGCTTGGCGCGACGTGGTGGAATCGCAGTTCCTCTTTGATTCTGAATTTTGGACTCAACGCGATGCGGTAGAATCATGTTGGAACATTGGAAAAGGATAATTATGAACTGGGCCTATGGCGCGACATGCCATATTGCGATGGAGTACTGGAAAGTGACAATTTCCATTTGTTTGGCTCCGTGATGCGCTGACGTTCTAGGTGGTACACATTCTTACAAAATGGCTCTAACTCTTCACTCGGGTATCGGATTTGGGAAAATTTTATATCGTTGGAAAGCTAATTGAATTTCCTACGCAATGGCAGCTCTAAACTAAAAAATTCTGAGTATTTCAAAAATATTATATTGGATTACTCATGTACTAAGACTTAAATTAAGCTAGGGAAATATGGGGTATTACAGAGTCGTAAGGTGAGTCGTATGGGTCTTAGCACTGAACAAGAAAAGACTATTTTTGGTATGAGATAAAGGTACGATTAAGGGTGCAAGTCGTACCCTATGTAAAAGACTCTAGGGTGTATGGTCATACCCTAACCAGTATAGGTGACCAAGGAGAAGCCTAGGGTATGATTTAGGGTACCACTCGTACCCTAGGGTACGATTGACTCAAGTGAGTCGTACCCAACATAGTGGTCATTTTCTAGCTTTTAGTTAAGGGCCTTATGGTCATTTCTTACCCTCTAAACCCTAGGTCCCTTCACTATATAAGTGTGTGTGGCCTCCTAAAACATATTTTGAGTGGATAAAACATCCTAAACTCTCTCTTAAACATATTTTGGAAGGATTGAAGGCTAGGGTTCCAAAGGTGTTCTTCAAGATGCCAAGTGAAATCAGGATCCCTTAGTGAATCAATTTGTCTAAGGCATGTGACTCTTTCCCTTGTTCTTAACTCAAGCACCATGTGTTTTAGACATGGATTAAGACTTGTAAATGATGATTTTGAACTCAAAATGTTAAGGGTTTGATGCCTAGTGATGAGTTACGTGTGTTCTTGCTTAAACTTGCATTTATACATGATGTTGTTGATATTTTGCACATGAAGGATCTTGTTGTATGTGGTCTAATATCTGGGTCATGAGTTACCCTAATCTTGATGATTTCTACTTTAAAATTGGCTAAGTAAACTGTGTAGCCACATGGCGGTGATGTTTTGAACTAGGGAAATGGCCTAATAAGTATGAACGATTGATAAATAAAATTGTAAAGGTATTGTGAGCCATGTATTGTGTAATTAATGACCTTGTTGGTTTGATCTCTAACAAGAGGTTAAAGTCCGTAAAACATGAATTTGAACTGGAATTGTATGTTGAACTAGGTGTGGTAATAATGTGGAATAAGATTTCTAATGAAGTGTAAATGGCATAAAGGGTCTTGGTGACTATAAAGTAAATGATATGATGAATTGAATTGAGACATTGGCCTATTGAAATGGTTGAGTAACAAAGCCTCCCATGAGGACCTTGTGGTCAAGTATAGTGTTGAATTGGTTAATGGGTTAAAGTCCTTAAGTGTGAATTGAATGAATGTTGATGTATGGACAGAGGATTAAAGTCCCAATAACAACTATGGTAGTCGTAATAGATTGTGGTTAATGTCCCTTACCTACTAATACGGCTTGTGGTTAAAGTCCCTAGCTTAAACAGAATGGCTTGAGGTTAGAGTCCCTTTCCTAATTTAAGACACTAGCTTGGGTTAGAGTCCCCTATCTAATATGGCTTGAGGTTAGAGTCCCTAGCCTTCTGGAAATGCATGAGGTTAAAGTCCCTTACTTAATGAGTGTGTAATGGTTAAAGTCCTTTGCCCAATGATAATGTGAATATGGTTAAAGTCCTTATCTATTGAGAATGTTTGGATCTAGAAGCGGGGAAGGTCGGAGTTCTCCATTTCATGTATGATGAATGAGTGTTCAGAGAATGTCGATAAAATATGTTCCCTTGATTAGCATGTGATATACCTATGTGTATGGATAAGTGGATGAATGTGGTTGAACGTGATATATTTACTTGTTGCTAAATGATAATGTTATTTTATCCCTATTTCTTGAGTTATATGTTAGTGCTCCAACCGCTAATCTTCTCCGGATGCTATGTCCCAACGCAACATAGGGGATAGAGATTCTTCTTCTCTTCTTATGCAGTGAAAGGTGGCCAAGCAGTTCGTGTGGTTGACATTCAATTGGTGAGCTTCCATACATCTTGAAGTCATACATTTCAAGTCTTCGTTAATGTTAACAGTCTTAACTTAGTTTTGGTTTGGCAATACATAGTTTTGGTTTGAAAATTGTCGAAGGCATGTTCCGACATATACATTTATAGACATCGGCTTTATATAGAGGTATTGTGGATGACTGTGGACTTGGGTATGTTGGTAAAATATTATCATTAATGAAATGTTTAGACATGTTGTAAGTTATTATTATTAGTATGGTTTCCGTTATCTTGAGGTATGGTCAGAGTTTATCCTTCCATTGTGGATTGGTGTGCTAATTGGGTTGGGTTAATGGGGCGATCTCCAATCCAAGTTGAACTTGGGATAACCATACGACATGGACCAGTTTTGGGGTGTGTCACAAATGTTATTGAGTGAGCTCAACATTGTATACATCACTCAATAGGCAATCAAAGGGCAGGCCCTAGCGGAGAATCCAGTTGATGAAGAATATGACCCACACCAAACTTATTTCCTAGATGAAGGGGTATTATTTGTAGGGCAACACATTGTCAAAATATACCTGAGTTGGAAATTATTCTTCGATGGGGCGGTTAATTTCAAGGTTTAGAAATTGGGGGGCCTTGATATCAGAAACTGGTCAACATTATCTGATTATGACCAAACTATGCTTCCCTTGCACCAACAATATGACAGAATACTAGGTTTGTATTCTCGATCTTAACTGGCTATTTATATGAATATTAGGGAGCTACAAGTCATTGGAGATTCTGATCTATTTGTTCATAAGGTTCAAGGTGAAGGGGTCGCAAGAACCCTAAAATCACACCCTATATAGAATTGGTACAGGAGTTATGCAGAATATTCAAGGAAGTAGAATTCAAGCATGTTCCAAGAATACAAAATGAGTTCGCTGATGCTTTGGCCACTATATCCTCCATGATTCAATATCCGGATCAAAGTTACATTGATCCATTGGAAATATGCTTGAAAGAGCAACCTATATAGTGTTCACAAGTTGAGGTAGAACCTGATGGAAAGCCATGGTACTTTGATATCAAGAGGTATTTAGTAGCTCGGGAATACCCCAAAGATTCAACCGTCAATCAGAAGAAAATGATCTGTCATATGGCCAATAATTTCTTTTTGAATGGGCAAGTCCTTTACAGGAGGTCCCTTGATTTGGGTTTTTTGCGTTGTGCTAATTCTATTAAAGATACAAAACTACTCAAAGAAATTCATGCCGGAATGTTTGGACCTCACATGAATAGATTTACTCTAGTCAAGAAGATCTTGAGAGCCGGCTATTTCTGGATAACCATGGAAAGTGACTATATCAAGTTTGTGCAAAAATGTCATAAGTGCTAGATACATGGAGATCTGATCCGGGTTCCCCCATATGAACTTAATGTTATGAGCTTGCCTTATCCATTATTAGCTTAGGGCATGGATGTCATCGGCCCGATTGAGCCCCCAGATTCTAATAGACATAAATTTATCTTAGTTGCTATTGATTACTTTAGCAACTAGGTGGAAGCTGCCTCGTACAAAGTCGTAACCAAGAAGGTAGTAGCAGATTTTGTCAAGAATAGTTTGATTTGCCAATTCAGGATACCCGAGTCGATCATCACAGATAATAGAGCAAACTTGAATAGTCACTTGATGAAAGAGATATACCAATAGTTCAAGATTACTCATCAAAATTCAACCACATATCTCCCTCAAATGAATGGATCAGTAGAAGTTGCAAACAAGAACATCATGAAGATCTTAAGGAAGATGTTCAATAGTCACAGATCATGGAACGATATGTTGCCTTATGCCTTGATAGGATATTGCACAATAGTCTGAACTTCTACTGAGGCAACTCCTTATGTTTTAGTCTATAGGACAGAAGCAGTAATACCCATTGAGGTCGAGACACCATCTTTAAGGATCACCCAAGAAGCGGGTTTGAATAATGAAGAATGGGTTTGCACCCGTCATGAATAACTTATGATGATTGATGAAAAGAGGATGAGATTTGTATTCCATGGCCAATTATATCAACAAATAATGATTCGTTATTTCAACAAAAGAGCAAGAGCTTGAATGTTTGAAGTTGGATAATTGGTGCTCAAATGCATATTCCCTTACCAAGAGGAGTCGAAGGGAAAGTTTGCTCCAAATTAGCAGGGGTCGTATGTAGTCTGCAAGGTTCTCTCTAGAGGAGCCTTGAATTTTTCTGAAATGGATGGACAAATATGGACCAAGCCAATCAATTCTGATGCAGTAAAGAGATACTAGTCGGCTGTGGGGTTTCTTTGTGCTTATTTCCTTGTAATTGCTTTCTCATCTATAATCATTTTTATGCTTTGTAGTAGCTTTAAAACCCCATTTCCTTTTATGTATGAACTACGTTTGATCTGAATTCCCAAAAAGAGGATACGTAGGCAGCCTATGTTGACTTCTATCAACCCCTTTAAAAATTTATTTATATCATCTTGAACTACGTGATGACCTGAATTCCCAAGAACGGGATACGTAGGATGCCTTGTCGGCTTCGGTCACCCTTTTAACTATATTTCTATTCTCTTATGTTGTGGGAACTACGGTTGACCTGATTCCTCGCCAACTAGATACGTAGGTGCCACAACGGCTCATCATATCACCCCAGGAAATGATAACTGGGGCAGAATTTTTAGAGAAGGAATCTCAAGAATTCAAAAAAATAAAATCATTCGCTTGCAAGCCAGATTAAATTTTGAGAAAGATATCTGTAACTAGGCATAAATTTTGAGGAAGACCTCAAAATTACCACCATACTGTACTAAAGAGTTCAAAGATGACAACAAAAATTTCGGTGCCGAAAGAGCAAAGTCAACTTCATGGACATTCAGCTACAAAGGCGTATCTCCAAAATTCTTCAGGAACAACGCTAAAAGACCTTGGTAACTCACTAACAAATTGATAGAGTTGTCAATGCCTCAAGCCAAAAGTGTTCATTAAAGCTAGTACATGACATGACTTATTTGACAAAGATCCCTCCCAATCTTATAAAAGGATTTTTGAAAATTCAATTTTAGAAAAAAGTACTTACTTTAAATTAATTTATGCTATGATTTTACCTTACATCCACCAACTTGGGAAGTCGTGGAAAGATTCAAAAGATGACAAACACAAGAAGAAGAGGAGAACCAGGTGATGACGATAATGGGAGCTAAAGACCAAAGAGGTCAACACAGATCCGTTTTACCAAAAAACTAATAATTTTTTTGTGGATGTAGGTTATTTTAAAGACAAAAAAAACCAACAAAGGCATTGGTTATTCAACATGTCCTTTGATTTAAAGAAATATACCAAATCCAAATATTCAAAGACCGATAAGAAAGGGCCAGGATGGACAGGTAGCTGAAAATAGTTGAGTTTCTCAAAACTAACAAGTTTTTCTATGGTTACAGCTATCATCAAATAGGGAAATCAAAATGATGGCTTACTCAAATCCCCAACAAATCAAGGATTATAAAGAACATGCAATGTTTGAAAAAGTACACGCAGAAGGTCCAACATACTAGTGGAATGGTCAAGGTGATGTATTCTACAATCGATGCATGGTTATTGCATTCTTCCTCATCTTCTTACTGCATCAAGTCATTTCGAGAGGTCCATGACGATAGGGACATGCCAAAATATTCATGCCAAAAGGGTCATGTCAAGAAGGCCATGCCAAAAGGTCCATGCCAAGAGGTCCATGCCGAGAGAGCCATGCTGAAAGGCTATGCAAAAAGGGTCATGCCGAAAGGGCCATGCCAAAAGAGCCATGGTGAAAGAGCCATGCAAAAAGGGATAGGAAGGAGGGTCGTGCCAACAAGGACAAGTCGAAAGGGCCATGCCATAAAGTCCATGCCGTAAGGACCATGTCCTGAAGACTATATTCCATCTCTGACCATTTTTAAAGAAACAACAATCCAAGGACATCTCCGTATTGCATTTGATGCCCATGATTAATTCAAAGCCTTTTATATCTGTTAACCATACAAAGACTATAGAGTCTATTATTAAAGGATATGTTGAAGCATTTCCATGTAGATCTGGTAATCATGCAAAGACAAAAGAGTCTGGCATTGAAGGATATTATGAAGCATTCATATCTAATCAAATCATGCAAAGGCAAATCAATCTAGCGTTGAGAGATATTCATTAGCTTCAAGTGAATCAAACACCAAATATTTTATAGAATTCACTATTGGATCTTAAGAAACATATGATCTAAAGGATGTTTATAAGTCATTATCAAAAAATGTACAACGTACTAGATTTTTTTAGAATTGGCAATCTGAGGGTCATCTATAAATCACATTATTTGAAATGGGATAGTGTGCAAGATTATCCATGAGTTGATAGCCCATGGGACATTCATAAGCTGTAATAATATCCTAATTGGATAGTGTGCAAAGTTACCTAAAGATCGACAGTTTGAAGGTTATCCATAAGTCACTTACCAAAACATATGAAAGATTATCAAAATTGATATGTCAACGGGTTTTTTATAAGCCGCATCATATCCAAGATCGATTATGCGTAGGAGCACCCAAGACTACCAATTTTAGAGACACTATAAGTCATATTGTATCCAAGGTCGGCCAATGTGCTAAAATATCTGGGAGCTAGCGATTGGAGGGATATTTGTAAGTCATTTCTTATACAAGATGGGATAATGTTCAAGATTACTCAAAATCTAGAAACTCATGAGATATCTATAATTTTCATCATATCCAACAGCAAATAATGCGCAAGATTATCCAAAGATTGACAATTCAAGGGAAATTTATAAGTCGTATCAATATGAAAAATGTGTAAGACTTAACTTAAGATTAGATTCAAAGGATCATTATCGATAGTCAAAGGGGTTATCATTCCACAAACAACAAGCATTATAGGTGATCAAAAGGGTTGTCACATCAGCATAGGACTATGCAGTTTTAATGACCACTTTATACAAAGTGTCGTTGGTGCCCAAGAGGGCCACCCCACTTTGATAAAAAATTTCAACCGTTGAAAAAACCTTTTTATCCAACAACAAAAGGGTTGTTCTAGTGATTATCACAAGAATTGTCACCCTCCAAATAGGTACATGAAAGGATGACCTTTTTTTCAGGTAGCAACTCATGTGGAGATATGGTAAAAGACTATAAACCCCTTAATGAATTATTTTTATCACTAATAATTTGGTTTAAGATGTTGTCGAGAGAATACAAGAGGATGAAAATCTCAAATCGAAACCACGGGTGTGGACGACTCCAAAAAGGAGCCAGCACAGCGTGGAATCTTTTCTTAGATATGAACTGAGACATAGTCCGGAGAGAAATATCAAACTCTTTAGACATAAGCTAAAAGACAACTTCCACCACCGTTAAACCACACCCCTATTATAAGGCATCTGGTTACTTTGAGATATTTCATTTCAGCTTCACTCTCGAGGTATTTCTAAACTCATACTAAGGGTAACCCTTTTTTTTCTTTCAAATTCGAATAACAACATACTTAGAGTTTTGGAAATTATGTCCAGGTAATTTCTTGCCTATGGATGTGAAGGATCCCACATTCATGGTTAAAAGGTTACAAACCCCTTTTCCGTGACTCAATCAGCTTGTCACTCATTCTGAGCCAAATATCATCTAAAATAAAGGACTGTCTTTTCTATCGATCGAGTTAAACTACTGGTAGTCTGATTCCTCGAGTCTCAAGGATATGTAAGCTGAGATCTATATAGAAAACTCGACTACATTACAACCTCTCCCAATCCATTTACTCCCCAGCTCTTTGATTACACCAAAATTCAAGAGTCAAAATAGCTTATGAATTCTTTGAAAATTGTATGTATAATCAAGTGTAATGAACTACAGGTCGCCTAAGTTCTCATGTAACCTGAGATATGAAGAAAAACCCAATGCTGGGTCCGACCATAACTCCATGAAAATCGTATGAAAACCAACCTCTTTTAGAAATAAATTTGTTGTCAGACAAAAATCAGAAACGTCAAACTCCATTTGCAGGGTTACTTGCAATCACTCTATTTAAAAGGAGGGGCAGTTGTTGACACCTCATTTTTGCCCTTCACGACTGAGTTCAATTCTGAGTTTCTTTAATTTTAACAATATTTATTTTATCCAAATAAGATCTTTCCAAAGTATTGAAATACCCTGTATTATTCTTAGCTCAGTTCAGCTCCTAGTACATGCATAATAGGCTTAAAGCCTGAAAAATTCACTAAGGCTTGGGGACTTAGTCATTTTTAAGGCCTCCTAACTTCAAGGGTGTAAGGAGCATGTTTTGAGAAAGTTTTGAATTTTTTGAATGAGGATAGGGTCATGTTTGGATCACGATAACAGAAGCTCACCCGATAGTGCCACGTTGCGGTACTAACGGCTATGACACTCTTACCACATCATGATGAGCCTTTAAACCGCAATCCAGTTATGAGTTTAATTGCCTGAGGGGCAATTATGTCTTTTCCCCTCAACCCAATTCATCAAATTATGAATTATAACACTAGTTAGGGCATTATTTGCCCATCTTCTCCAATTTTCTCTCAAAAACAAACCCTCTTCTCCCCCAAAATCATCGAATTACATTACTTTCTCTTCAAGGAAACCGAGAATTCAAGTTCCCCAATCCAAGAACCTTTAAAAAAGCATCAATATTGGTGTTTCTCTTTCAAGCTTAAGGGGTTAAAGTATGTGTGATGTTCATCCATGGGACGTTTTCACCCATGGAGTCGAAGAACCCTTATTGATTTCAAATTATGAGTTTATACATGATTTTGTTGAACTACCTCCATGAATCCCTTGTTATTTCAATTTTAAGTTAAGATTTCAATTATTTTCATGTGCATTAGATTATTAATATTTTAAGATTTCAATTATTTTCATGTGATCATGCTATATCATCTTATTTAAAAGCACTCCCATGTTAAAGTCTTGATTTCCATGTGTTCGATAAAATGCCTAAGTGATTGGTTTTAAGTAATGATTCCCTATTATGATTTAAAAGATTTATATGTCCTTATTCTTATTTCTATTCAGTGCTGGTGGGTTATGAACATCGATACCTTGTTGTTTACATAATTTCAATATCTTTAGAATGACTGTAGATAAAACATAAGCGTTGTCATTCAATCAGTTATTATGATCAGCTGTTTGTTTAGTTAAACTTAGTTCAGTCCAGTAATCAGTGTCAGTTTAACTAGAAATAGGATTTAGCATCGAGCGAACATAGGGATGGGGGTTCACTTGTTAGTTAGGACTGGGTCCTTAGCAGCAGTTCATAAGTTCTAGAACTACAAAGCTAGCGTAGAAGTATGAGATGTCACCCATTAGTTTAGGACTGACTCCCTAATCCTTTAGGATATCAGTTTAGTGGACCCACATAGCTAATGTTAGTACCCAAGGCACTATACTGACACCCTTCCAACTTGGGATACAAGTTGGACCCCGATTAGCTCATATTGGGGCATGTCAGCTAGATGATACCTCTCGTAGTCTCAGTGCCGTATTCAGTCCAGAATCCAATTCAAGTTTGCATGACCAAAGCGTACAGATTATCAGTCATTCAGTTATCAAATTTCAGTATTTTAGTTTATAGATTATTTAAGAAATATATATATATATATATATATATATGCTTGGTCTTGCGTTATCAGATATTTTAGTATTCATGCATTCATGTTTTGTTACCTCATGCTATTATGTTATTCCATATTTTATGTGAACTATAAACTATGTATATCAGCCTAACCTCATCTCATATATCAGTACATTTAAAGTACTGACCGCATACTCTTATTTGCGCTATGATGTCTTATATCATAGGTTCGGACACTCAATTTCCAGACTATACTTAGATAGTCCAATGCTTCAGCAGCAGCAGCAGTAATAAGTCCTTATATATCATGGACTTGTTATGTTTATTCAGTTATTCCCGCATTTCTTTTTCAGTTAGTCAACTAGAGTCAGTTGGTGCCTCTCCCATCAACTCTTTAGTCATTTTAAAGGCTTTCAGACATACAAATAGTCAGTTAGAAGTTAGTTAGTTTATCAATATTATCAGTTGCATTTTCAGTATTGTTATCAAATATTTACAGACTTGTGATTGAATCATGTTTTTAGTATTTAGATTGATTTTGGTTGTATTAGTTTATCTTCCGCATACATTTTTATTTCCAGTTTATTCAATGCTCATATCGAGTATCAGCTCATGGGTTAGCCTGTGGTCACTTATGACTGTAACTACCGTTGTAGCAACTAGGAGGTAGTCTCGGATCATGACAAAACTTAGTATCAGTGCCTAAGGTTTTATAGTGGACTAAGGAGTCTGAAAGCCACGTTGAGTAGAGTTTTATGCATGGGTGTGAAGTGCGCCACACTTATGGACAAGAGATTACAAGACGTTTTAGGAAAAGTCTCCCTTCCTTCAGTATGCATGTCATGCGAATGAGCATAAGCTCTATTTACAATCTCTTTCTGACTCATTATTCTTTTTGTTTACAGTCAATGCCTTCCAAAATAAATAACAGAAAGGGAAATAAAAATCAACCCACATCTTTGCCTGTTTAGGAAGATCCCCTGAATGAGCATGTCTCACATGCCGAGTTCAGAGCTGCATTCACTACCTTAGCTCATTAGTAGCTACTCAGAACAACCAGTGGGTTATTTCCCCATCTAAATAGTGGCAAATACAACTGCAGGTAGGATTCAGGATTTCACCCAAATAAATCCCCTGTTGTTTTCAATATCCAAGTCTGAGTAGGATCTACGGGGGTTTCTTAATATGGTTTAGAAGGTGACAGATATCATGGGTGTTACTTCAAGTGAGAGTGTAGATTTGGCTTCTTAATAGTTATAGGATGTAGCTCATATGTGGTAAAAAAATTAGAAGGAGGATAGGAGTGTTGAGGTAGGGTTTGTTAAGTGGAAGGAGTTTTCTATGGCCTTCTTAGATATGTTCTTTTATTTTAGTTGAGGGAAGCTATGGTACTAGAGTTCATTAATTTGAAGCAGGTTAATATACTGGAGTTCATTAATTTGAAGTAGGGTAATATGAGTGTGAAAGAATACTCGCTTAAGTTTACTCAGTTAGAAAGGCATGCTTCTTCGATGGTGGTTGATAATAGGTCTAGAATGAGTAAGCTTGTTTCAGGTGTAGCTGATAGTATGGTTAAAAAGTATAGGACTACTATGTTGATTAAGGAGATGGGCCTATATAGGCTTATGGTTCATGCTCAGCAGATTGAGGAACAGAAGCTTAATAAGAAAGAGAGAGATAATAAGAAGGCCAGAAAAGGTAGCCTTAACTTTTCCCAGTCGAGGTCAAAAGGTGGTAACTATTCTTAGTTCCTTCATAAATTTTTATCCCCAGCTCCATCTTCAGCTAGTGCGCCAGATCCAAAATTCAAAAAGGACAGTTGGGATAGGGAGCCAGTCTCTAAGTCCCAGGGTAGTGTGAACAGTGGTCGTACTAATCCTCTTTGCTAGAAATATGGTAGAAATCATTAGGGTTTGTGCAAGGTTGGGAGTGATGTGTGTTTTGGGTGTGGCAAGTCAGGCCACAGGGTCAGAGAGTGTCCAGTAGTTTCTTAGAGAGAAAAGGATTTGTGCCAACAGGGCCAGTCCAATTTATCATCAGCTTCATTAGGTCATCTGATTTAGAAGGGTGCTACCTCTAGTGCCACCAGTGGATAGCGGCAGAATAGGCCATATGTATTTTATACCCGACGGGATCACAAAAGCTCTCCTGATATGGTTATGGGTACGTTATAGGTTTTTTATCTTCATGTGTATGTTTTGTTAGATATCGGAGCTTCACTCTCTTTTGTAACCCCCTTTATAGCTGTCAATTTTGGTGTCAGTCCAGAAATATTAACATAGCCTTTCTTAGTGTCTAGCCTAGAGGGTAAATCTATTATAGTCAGATGGGTATACAGAAATTTCCCAATTACAGTATCTCAGAAAAGATCTTTAGTTGATCTTGTGGAGTTAGAGATGACTAATTTTGATGTCATTCTCAGCATGGATTGGTCCACTCATGCTATGATTTAGTTGACTGTAGAAAAAGAGTCGTCCAGTTTTATTATCCCAATGAACCAGTTATTGAATAAAGGGATAGTACTTTAGCGCTTAGGGGTTAACTTATTTCATATCTTAAGGCAAGAAAAATGATATCTAAGGGGTATGTTTACCATATTGTTCAACTCAAAGACTCTAATTCTGAGACCCCCAGTCTTGAGTCAGTTTCAGTAGTAAGGGAATTTCCAAATGTTTTCCCTAAAGATCTTCCCAGAGTTTCTCCTGAAAGGGAAATTGACTTTAGAATAGATCTCCTTCCAGATACCCAGTCTATCTCTATTTTGCCCTACAGAATGACTCCAGCTGAAATTAAAAAGTTGAAAAAATAGTTGAAAGATCTCTTAGATAAGGATTCATCAGACCCAACATTTCTCCATAGGGCACTCCAGTCATGTTTGTGCATAAGAAAGATGGTTCTCTTAGAATGTGCATCGATTATCATCGATTGAACAAGGTCACAATCAAGAATAAGTATCCACTCCCCAGGATTGATGACTTGTTCGACCAACTTTAGGATGCCAATTATTTCTCCAAGATAGACCTTAGATCCGGCTATCATCAGCTTAGAGTCAGAGAATGTGACATTCCGAAGACATCCATCAGAACTCCATATGGTCACTTCGAATTCCTAGTTATGTACTTCAAAATAACAAATGCCCCAGCAGCTTTCATGGACTTGATGAATAGAGTGTTCAAGCAGTACTTGGACATATTCGTCAAAGTCTTCATTGATGATATTCTTGTCTATTCCCATAGTGAAAATAATCATACAGACCATCTCAAAATTGTATTACAGACTCTTAGAGCCCATCAGTTGTTTACCAAATTTAATAAGTACGAGTTTTGACTAACATCAGTAGGTTTACTTAGCCATATTATTTCTAGTGATGGCATTAGAGTTGACTCTCAAAAGACTGAGTAGTGAGAAATTGGCCCAGAGACATCTCTTCATCAGATATCAGGAGTTTATTGGGTTTGGTTAGGTATTATAGATAGTTTGCAAAAGGCTTTTTTCTATTTCGTCCCCCATGCCTCGATTAACTCAGAAGAAAATCAAATTTCAATGGTTAGATTCTTGTGAAAAGAATTTCCAGGAGTTGAAGATACGATTCACCTCAGCCCCAGTCTTGACTTTGCCAGATGGTTCAAATGGGTTTGTTGTTTACTGTGATTCTTCCAGAGTGGGTTTTGGTTGTGTATTAATGCAGAAACGTAAGGTCATAGCCTATTCCTCTAGACAGCTTAAACCCCATGAAAATAATTATCCTACCCATGATCGTAAGTTGGCAGCTGTTGTTTTTGCCTTGAAAATTTAGAGGCATTATCTTTACAGAGTTTATGTTGATGTGTTCACGGATCACAAAAGTTTGCAGTATGTATTTTCACAGAAGAATTTAAGAATTTGTTAGAGAAGGTGGCTTTAGTTGTTAAAAGATTATGATATAAGTGTGTTGTATCATCTGGGCAAGGCCAATATATTGGCAGATGCCCCTAGTAGATTGCCTATGGGTAGTGTTGCTCATGTTGAGAATGATAAGAGGAAGTTAGTCAGAGAGTTGCATCAGCTTGCTAGATTAGGTATGTGGTTGGTTGATTCAACTGAGGGTAGTATATGGGTTCAAAAAAGTTTGGAATCTTCTTTTGTTGCCGAAGTAAAAGAAAAGCAAGATATGGATTCCAATTTGCTTAAGTTGAAGGAACCAATTAGAGATCAGAAAATATAGGTTTTCTTCCAAGGGGGAGAAGGCATATTGCGATGACAGGGTAGGCTGCGTGTGTTGTGTGTTGATGATTTAAGATAGTGTATTTTAGCAGAAGTGCATGGTGCACGTTACTCTATTCACCCAGGAGCCATTAAGATGTATCATAATTTGCGGGAAATCTATTGGTGAAGTGGTATGAAGAAGGATATTGCAGAGTTTGTAGCTAAGTGTTCTAACTATCACCAAGTCAAGGTTAAACACCTAAGGCCTAGTGGCATATTGCATGAGTTCAAAATTCCAACTTGGAAGTGGGAAGAGGTGAACATAGATTTTACGATGGGTTTGCCTCTTACACGTCATCAGCAAGATTTGATATAGGTTATTATAGATAGAATGACCAAATCAACTCATTTCTTGCCAATTCATACTTCTTGTTTAGTCGAGGACTACGCCAAGCTTTTATTAGAGAGTTGGTTAGATTATATGGAATCCTATTGTCTATCATTTTAGATAGAGGTACTCAGCTTACCTCCCACTTTTGGAATGCTTCTCAGAAGGATCTTGGTACCCAAGTTCATCTCAGTACATCTTTTTTCCCTCAGATAAATGGTCAAGTACAGAGGACCATTCACACCCTAGAGGACATATTGATGGCATGTGTTCTTGATTTTAAAGTAAGTTGGGATGATCACTTACCTTTGATTGATTTTGCCTACAATAACAGTTATCACTCAAGTATTCAGATGGCTCCATTTGAGGCTCTTTATAGGAAGAGAAATAGATATCCTATTGGTTGGTTAGAAGAAGGAGAGGCTACGTTGATAGGGCCAGATTCGGTGTTTGATAGGATGAAGAAAGTTAAATTAATCAAGAAGAGGCATAAGACAACCCAAAGTCGTCAGAAATCTTACGCAGATGTGAAGAGAAGAGAACTTGAGTTCAAATTTGGGGATTTGGTTTATTTAAAAATCTTGCTCATGAAGGAAGTGAAGAGATTCGGCAAGAAGGGGAAGCTTAGTCCCCGATATGTTGGTCCTTATAGAATCTTGAGCTATTTTGGGAAGGTAACTTATGAGCTAGAATTACTTACAGATTTGGCATCAGTGCATCCAGTGTTTCATGTTTCCCTGTTAAAGAAGTGTATTGGTGATTCAGTTGTGGTTATTCTGTTGGAGAATATGGAGGTTAAGGATAGCCTTTTCTTCAAAGAAGTACCAGTTGAGATCCTCGATTGTCAAATTTGTAGACTAAGGAACAAAGATATTCCCTTTGTCAAAGTTATTTGGAGAAATCAGTCCGTTGAGGGAGCCATTTGGGAAGCAGAAGCAGATATGCGTACCAAATACCCTTATTTTTTCTTCACAATCTCAGACTCAGCTTAAGGTAACAGTTTTTCTTACATTATTTCTTTTCCATTCTCAGTTCCAACAATATAATATTCTCATGTCATCGTATGCATTCACTAAATCAGATCAGTTCATGTATCATATTTCAGACTCAGTATGTAATAATGTTTTCAGTTATACATGATTAGTATGTGATCTCAATTGCTTTATTTCAGAACTCTCAGCCTAATCAGTCTCATTTTAGGATGAATGTTCCCAAGGGAGAGATATTATAATACCCCATATTATTCTTAGCTTAGTTTAGCTCCTAGTAGTATGCATAAGAGGCTTAAAGCCAAAAAATTTTACTAAGTGTTGGGGACTTAGTCATTTTTAAGGCCTCTTAATTTTGAGGATTTTTAAATTGGCCTTCCTGATCTTGAGATATTGGTTTTTGAGTTAATTCATGTTCAGGGGTGTAAGGATCATGTCTCGAAGAAGTTTTGAATTTTTCAAATGAGGACTGGTCATGTTTGGATCACGATTCCAGTAGCTTACCGCGATAGTGCCGCGTCGCAGTGCTAATAGCGATGGCACTTTTATCGCGTTATGATGAGCCTTTAAATCGCAATCCAATTATGATTTTAATTGCCTGAGGGGCAATTATGGCTTTTCCCCTCAACTTAATTTATCAAATCACGAATTATAACACTAGTTAGGGCATTATTTGTCCATATTCTCTAATTTCCTCTCAAAAAAAACTTGTCTCCTCCCCTAAGATCATCAAATTCCATTACTTTTTCTCCAAGGAAACCAAGAATTCAAGTTCCCCAATTCAAGAACCTTTAAGAAAGCATCAAGATCGGTGTTTTTCTTTCAAGCTTAAGGGTTTAAGGTATTGTGTTGTTCATCCATGAGCCTTTTTCACTCATGGAGTCCAAGAACCCTTATTAATTTCAAATTATGAGTTTTTACATGATTTTGTTGAACTATATCCAAAAATCCCGTGTTATTTCAATTTCAAGTTAAGATTTTAATTATTTTTATGTGGATTGGATTATATAATCTTTAAATATTGTAGTTCTCATATCATGTTTATGTGAATCGGAATAAATCCTCAACTTATGATTTTGTCATGTGATCATGCTATATTATCTTGTTTAAAAGCATCCCCGTGTTAAAGTCTTGATTTATGTATGTTCGATGAAATGCCTAAGTGATGGGTTTTGAGTAATGATTCCCTATTATGATTTCAAAGTTTTTATATATCCTTATTCTTATTTCCATTGTGTTGGTTGGTTATGAACACCCGATACCTAGTTGTTTACATAATTTTAGTATCTTCTGAATGACTTCAGATAAACCATGAGCATTGTCATTCAGTCAGTTATTATGATCAGCTCTTTGTTCAGTTAAAATTAGCTCAGTCCAGTAATCAGTATCAGTTCAGTTAGGAGTAGGATTTAGCACCGAGTGAACTTAGAGATGGGGTGTCACCCGTCGCTTAGGACTGGGTCCTTAGCAGCAGTCCCTAAGTTCCAGAACTACATAGCCAGTGTAGGATTATGAGATGTCACCCACCAGTTTAGGACTGAGACTCTCTTAGGGGTCACCCGCCAGTTTAGGACTGACTCCCTAGTCCTTCAGGACATTAGTTTAGTAGATCCACACAACCATTGTTATTACCTGTGGCACAGTACTGACACCCTTCCAACTGAGGTTACAGGTTGGACCCCAATTAGCTTAGATTGGGGCATGTCAGTTAGATGATACCTCCCACAGTCATAGTGCAGTATTCATCTGGAATCCAGTTCAAGTTTGCTTGACCAAAGCATATAGATTACCAGTTATTCAGTTATCAGATTTTAGTTTACAGATTATTTCAAAAATGTATATATATATATGCTTTGTAATACCCCGTACTTCTACCTAGCTTAAACTCATCCCAGAAATGTTAAAGACTTGTTTCAAAGATGAATCCACTTTTATACATGTGGTATTTTCAAGATTTTCACTTTTTATCATATGGGAAAGTGAATAAGCTTTCCATCGATACAAAATTTTCCCAAATCCGACACCCGAGCGAAGAGTTAGAGCCTTTTTTAGTTAGGCAGTGTGTCACCTGAGCCATCAACGCGTCGCGGAGCAGGACAAAATGGCAATCGTCAAAATCCAGTGAGCCTCCGCAATTATTACGTATCATGCCAGGGATCAAATTTAAAATTGTCCTTTTTCCAATGTCTCAGAGCGATGTCTCCGCGTCGCTCAAAACTTCCAGGTCGCAAACAAAGTGGCAACGCGATAGCCCTACGTTGCACCACCATGCAAATTTCTATTTGTCCAGTTCCAGTGACTTGGCACGACAGTGGCGCGTCGCGCCAAGGATGAAAATCAAGAAATTTTTTATAGAATTTAAATACCCGTCCAAGGGTTAAAAGGGTCAATTTTCCACCCCTATATATACCCAATAACATGTGATTCAGCCATAATTCACCCAAAATATATTATTTCTCTCAAGTTTATCTCAAGAACAAGCTAGGGTTTTTAATTGGAGATTCGGATCCAAGACTCAAATTCAAAAATCTCTTAGTCAATCTTCATAGAATCAAGAACTAAGGTATGCACAGTGTTCATTCATGGATTCCTTTCATCCATTGAAGCCCAAGAATCAAGTTTTAAAGCTTGTATTGTGAATATTTTGTTGTGGGTTCATCATGTTCATGTGATTATGGTTGTATGATTCCCAAGTTGGAATCTTTATGTGTTGTTCATGAACCTATGACAGTATGTGGTTTGAAACATGTGGAATTGAGTTGAAATACGGAGTTTTGTTGTATTAATTTGATGGTCATGCCTATTCCCTAAGTCATGCATCCTAGGTGTTTGATAAAATACGTAAGAGAATAGAAATTATGTAATATAGCTTAATTGTTACCCAAGTGATAAATGTGTGCTTTACCCTATGACCAAGAATGACTTCCATGATATTGGGTGCATTATGAATGGTTGAGGGAATGTCCATGAGAATAGGTTTATAAGATTATGACATGTTTATATGAAATTCCATTCATGTACAAGACTATGATAACCATGTGCTTCATGAACTCCCCAAATTGATGTATTATGAATTGTTGATATTGGTCATGTGTTCAAGAAGTGTCATGTTCTGTCAGTTTTATGTTATCGAGTCCTGGGGGAACTTGTACCCGACAATTTAGTTGTATGCCTAGAGCCAGTGTCATGTTTTCACGGTACTCTCAGTCAAATCATGATCAGTAGAATTCAATCAGTCATGTGACTCAGGTAAACTCAGCAAACTCAATATCAGTCTAGTCTCATTCAGTAATGTTAGTAATCTTAGTCAGTCATCATGTCTTAGTAGTATTTTGCTAGTCAACGAAACTCAGTGAACCCAGTTTAGCTCCGCTAAATGATACCATTAGTATCAGTTTGGTTTAGTTAATTTAGTCCAGTTCAATTAATCATGTTCAGTGTCTATCCAGATGGGAGTAGTAATTAGCACCGAGAGAATCCAAGGATGGGAACACACACTATCAGATGAGGGTGTGATTCTTAGAAGTCATCCTTGCATTCCAGAACTATGTAGCCAACATAGGTTGAGACATCAACACTGTCAGATAAGGGTTGATGAGGTGGATAATCACTATTAGATGAGGGCCCTACCTTTCTTTTTTAGGTACACTATCAGATGAGGGTCACTCACAGATTATCCTTACCAATGGTACGGTATTGATACTCTTCCAATTGGGGTTACAGATTAGACCCCAACACAGCTATAATAGCTTATTAGGGGCATGTCGATTAGATAACTACTTACCACAATTTTAGTTATAGAATCAGGATTTGTAGATACAGTCATTTAGTCTCAGTAATAGAGCTCAAATTATTCTTCAGACTTTAGGACTGTCAGATACAGTCAACTCAGAACAGTACGAAACTCAGCTAGTTCCATCAGAACCTAGACTGTTAGATACAGTCGCTCAATATCAGTTATTTCAGTTATACAGTTATCAGTATCTCATGTTATCAGTACTCAAACTCAGTAATCATGTTATCACAAACTCAGTTAATAGTATATTAACTATACGAAACCCATGTCATCAGTATTCAATTCAGGACTGTCAATACAGTCAATCAGACTAGTTCTTCATAATCAGAACTGTCAGAAACAGTCTTTCCTTTATTAATAATATAACATTAGTTCCTTAGTACACTATTGTAACACCCCAAATCTGGTACCCGAAATGCTACATGGTGCCTATGACCCCGAAGGAATACAAGCTAACCCATGACTGATATATATAACTAAGCACTGAATAATATACTGAAATTATGCAAAATACGTAAAATTTGTAACATAAGGTTCAAAACTGAATAAACATCTAATAAAACAAAGTCTGGAAATGGTACAATAAATACCAAAACAAATTTGAAGTAACTGTCTAGCATGCTATAGTCTGAAATCCTCTAAACTATCTAAATAAGGAGTTGATAGGATAGGTCCCCAACTAACTCCGACAACTGAATTAAACTGAAAGCTGAAATAGTAATGTAATTATCATCTCCTCGAAGGATGAAGACTCACAGCTGACTCTAACTGCTGAAATGGGATGCTACTGATGCTCTGGAGCTCGTACTTCTAAACCTATGGTATAATACACCATAGCATAAATGCATCAGTACTTTAAATATACTGGTATGCAAGTGAGATAGGCTTAATGCAAATGGTTCATATGCATAAACAATACTAACTGGCTGACTAACATGAATGTGAGAATACATACATGCATATATAATTGTAACTAACATCGTGATAGGACTGAATGCTAAGTTCTGACTACTGAGTTTACTAATAACATAGAATTACTGATATCTGGGGGACTGATATTATGTTACTAATACATGAATAAATATTTTTGACAGTTCTGATTATGAAAATCTGGTCTGGTTGACTGTGTCTAACAGTCCTGAAGTTGAATACTGAAAACATGAGTTCTGAGAACTGATATAATTGATAACATGAGTGACTGTATCTGACAGTCCTGAATCTGATGGAACTAGTTGAGTTCCGTACTGTATCTGATAGTCCTGAAATCTAAAGAACTATCTGAGTTCTTTTACTGAGACTGAGACTGAGATTGTGATTAAGACTGTGGGAGGTAATCATCTAACCGACATACCCCAAAACTGAACTAGTGGGGTCCAACCTATAACCCCAGCTGGAAGGGTATCAATACCGTGTCACGGGTAAAGACCTGCTGTAAGTATACCCTCTCTGATAGGGAGCTCTTCTGTCAACCTCTCCTAGTAGGTAACCCAAATGAGATGTATATATGTCCCTAAATGCATAGGGTGAATCTCAACTTATGCTGACTACGTAGTTATGGAACTTAGGGATTGCTTCTAGGGATCTCAGTCCTACCTAGCGGGTGAGTCCCCATCCCTAGGCTCGCTCGGTGTTGAATCCTACTCCCATCTGAAAGACACTGAACTGATTAACTGAGCTGAACTGATACTAGTGGTATTATTTAGCAGAGCTAAACTAAACTAAATTTATTGAGTTCCATTGACTGACGGAATATACTGAGTTCTAAGAACTGACGATAATACTAAAGTTACTGAGATTGACAGGGAATACTGAGGTTATTAAGATTACTAAGACTTCTGGGTTTTCCTAAGTCACATGACTGACTGAGTTCTATGGATCATACCTTGACTGAGAGTATCGTGAAAATATGTCATGGCTCTAGGCACACAGCTAAATTGTCAGGTATAAGTACCCCCAGGACTCGATGAGAAGAAACTGACATAGCATGGCTTACTTGAACATATGACCAACAACACAATTCATAATTCATATATTGAAGCACTTCACCAAACATGTGATATGCATAAACGTGTACAAACATGGGAATTTCATAATATCATGCTAGTTGGGCACTTTTCCTTCATATCGGCATTTAATCAAACACATGATAGGCATAATATATGTAGACACCATTATACAACAATTACACATCATGATTCAATATCTAATTTCATCATCCTAGGGTTTAATCATAGGTTCACATGAATATACATCTATACAAATCAATTCCACATAACATTAATCACCCAACATGGAATTGAATTCAATTGATCATTCTCAACCTAAACAAAATAAACACAACATGAAGTTCATAAAGAAAATCTAAAATCCTGACTTTAGAAAGGAGATTCTTGGGCTTCATGGACGAAAGGAGTCCATAAATGAACACTATGTATACCTTAGCTTGTGATTCTACAAAGATTGACGAAGAGATTGTTGAAATTTGACGGTGAATTCCCTTGGAATTGAACCTTCTCTGAAAACCCTAGAGCTTGTTCTTGAGTGTTTTTGAGAGTAATTGAGTATAAGATGTTGAATTATGGCCAAATATCATGTTATAAGGCTTATATAGGGTGGAAAATTAAAACTTTTAACCCTAGGACACGTATTTAATTTCTGAGAAAATTTCCCAATTTTCATCCTTGGCAAGATGCGCCACTATCGCGCCAAGTCACTGGAATTGGATAATTGGGAATCTTCATGGTGGCGTGATACGGAGCTATCACGTTGCCACCTTGTTTGAGACCTAAAAGTTTGGAGCGATACGCCACTATCGCGGAGCAATACTGGAAATTGAAAATTGCCATTTAAGCTGGCTCCGCGATGCACTGATAGCTTAGGTGATACACTGTCTCACTAAAAAGTCTCTAACTCTTCGCCCGGGTGTCGGATTTGGGCGAATTTGATATCGATGGAAAGCTTATAGAATTTTTCACATGAAAAAAGTAAAAATCTTGAAAATACCACATCTATAAAAGTGGATTCATCTTTCAAAGAAAGCTTCTAACATTATTGAGGGGAATTTCAAGCTAGGAAAAGTACGGGTATTATATCTATAGACTCAGAATTTAGTATCCCAATATTAGCACTCAGATATCAGTAAATTCATATTATCAGATTTCACGAGTCAGTGTTATCACGAATTCAGTTACAGTCTCTTATTCATGCATGTATTCTCACATTCATGTTATTTAGTCAGTTAGTATTGTTCATGCTTATGAACCATTGCATTCAGCCTACCTCACTTGCATACGAGTACATTCAACTTGCTGACGCATTTGTGCTATGGTGTTTTATACCATAGGTTTAGAAGCATGAGCTCTCGAGCATCCTTAGTAGATCAGAGTTCAGCAACCAGACTTACAGTGAGTCCTCATCATTAGAGGATAACATGATTATTTTATTACTTTATTACTTCAATAGTTCGAAGTTATTTGGGGACATGTTCCATCAACTCCACAGTTTTCAAACAGTTTAGAGGCTTTCAGACTACAGCATGTTTCAAACAGTTTATTTCAGTTTTGGGTATTGTTATATCCCATTACAGACATTGTATTATATTTAGTATTAGTTCAGTTTTGAACCTTATGGCCTTACATCTTATATTCTATATATTTACATTATATTATTCGGTGCTCAGTTACAGATATCAGTCATGGGTTAGCTTGTGGTCCTTCGGGGTCATGAGCACCGCATAGCGTTCCAGGTACCAGATTCGGGGTGTTACATTCTTGGTCTTGCATTCTCAGATATTTCAATTTCCATGCATTCATGTTCTGTTACCTCATGTTATTTAGTTATTCCATATTTCATATGTACAGTAAACCATGTATATCAGCCTAACCTCATCTTATATACCAGTACATTCAAAGTACTGACTGCATACTCTTCTTTGTGTTATGATGCCTTATACCATAGGTTCGGATGCTCAATTTCTCAACCATACTTAGACAGTCCAGTGCTTCAGCAGTAGCAGCAGTGGTGAGTCCTCATATATCGAGGACCTATTATGATTATTCAGTTATTTTTGCATTTTTTCAGTTAGTCAGTTGGAGTCAGTTGGGTCCTGTCCCATTAACTCCTCAGTCAGTTTTGAGGCTTTCAGACATACGGACAATCAGCTAGATAATTGGTCAGTTTATCAGTATTGTTAGTTGCATTTTCAGTATTGTTATCATACATTTACAGACTTATGATTGAATCACGCTTTCAGTCTTTAGATTAATTTTGGCCTTATTGACTTATCTTCCGCATACATGTTTTATTGCTAGTTTATTTAGTGCTCACAACAGGTACCAGCTCATAGGTTAACTTGTGGTCAATTGTGACTATAAGCACTGTTGTTGCGACTAAGAGGTAGTCTCGGGTCGTGACAAGTATTTATCTAGGTAATTTTAGTTATTTTAAGTAACAATTATATATTTTTGTATTTGCGTATATGAAATCATATAACTTTACGAAAAATTATGTTTTAATCAAAATTATCTGAAATATTGATTCAAATGGATAAAATCTTGGTTTAAAAATAATTTATTCTCAAAATAATTTACTTGAAAAATATTTGTTTGATTTTATTAAATCAAGAAACTCGGGATTGAATTGGTTGTTAATTTGTTTCACATATTGTTTTAATTTAGTCAATTTATTAAAGTAGAACTTAATTGAAAATCAAATTGATCATAATTGCAATGCAATTGGTTAATTGAATTTTAATTAGGCTAAAGTTTAATTATAATTGTCCAAATTCTCATTTTTGGCTATTTAATAAATGGCCTAATCCCAAAAATCTCCTAATTTCTACCCTCTCCCTTCTAAAAATTACTCCAAACTGCCCTAATTTAGGCCTAAAATAATTTCAGCCTAATAAAATAATAACAACAATTACCTGGCCCAATTCACTTCAAATTAGCCCCCATATAATACTAATCAGCAGCCCCAACAAGCCCAAAATAGCTGACCCGACCCGTTATTGCTTTTCTCTTCCAATAACGTACAACACCGTAACAATCACGGTGAAACCCGATTACCAATAACACTACCTTAGCAACGATGCGTAGCCCTCACAGTACCAATAACAGCTTCAACCTGTCACCAATCATAGTGAACCTAGTCGTTCCCATTTTTTTACCCTTTTACCCCTCCGTATAGACGATAATGGCTAGAAATTCATCAACTTTTTCCTCTTTTAGACTTTGCTCATCCGTTTGTGGCAAGAATCCAATGGATACACCACATTCATTAATATTGGAGTACAAGGCTATTAATGGTTTTTTCCCACAATAAAACTCAAAGCCTCTCAAGAAATTCAATTAAAAATCTAAATTTGAAATCCGAAAACCCTAATATTTCCCCCCAATTTTGTTTATAAATAGATAGAGAGGAATAGAGGAGAAAGAGAGAATTTTTTAGGTAAAAGTTGAGGGATTTTGAAGGAGCATTTCTTTAATACCACGTAACTAAAAATCTGTCAAAGTCATCCTAAACTTCGGCAAAATTTGAGTTAAAATTTGATATCAAAGTCATCTTTGTCATTTCATCATCTCGGTTCCTACACTAAATGCAGAGATGAGAATGTTGCGATGGATGTGTGGACATACCAGGAAACATAGGGTGAGAGATGAGATTATTTGAGAGAAGGTGAAAGTTTCCTTGGTGGAGGACAAGATGTAAGAATTGAGATTACGTTGGTTCAGGTATGTGATGAGGAGGGGCTCTGATGCTCCAGTGCAGAGATGTGAGACTTTGGCTATGGATGGTTTTAGGCGGGGTAGAGGTAGACCGAAAAAATATTGAAAGGAGGTGATTAGGCATAATATGGAGCAGTTACAGCTTACGGAGGACATGACCCTTGATAGGAAGATGTGGAGGACACTGATTAGGGTAGAGAGTTAGGGGGTGGGAGTGTGTTGGTAATAGTAGGGGAGCTCTCCTCTGTGTCTGGAGTTTCTTGTTCGTAGCTGTGGTGTTAGTTTATTTAGCATACCGTACTAGTTTATATGCACTTATCTTTTATGTTTGTTATACTGTTATTTGTCTTGCGTACCATACTATTTTATATGCACTTATCTTTTGTGTTTGTTATACTGTTATTGGTCCTAAGCCGGGGGTCTATCGAAAACAGCCTCTCTATTTCTCCTGAGGTAGTGGTCTCGTCTGCGTATACTCTACCCTCCCCAGACCCCACTAGGTGAGAATACACTGGGTATGTTGTTGGTGGTAGTGGTTCCTGCACTAAAAAAGGTAAACACATCTTTGTCTTTTAATTTCTTCATTATTTATTCTTCTTCTTCTCATTCTTCGTTTTAGTAAGTTTTGCTCGTAAGCGTATTGATGGTGGAATTATTTGCTGCAAAAGGATTGAAAGGTCATAGGTTTGATATTATGAAATTATGTGATTTCATTATCATCTTATAATAATTAAATTAATTCATGGATTTCGTCGTTGGAGTAGCATTTAGGTCGCATTGTTGTTTACTGTTTCTTTTCTCATGATTGGTATGAGAATCTTGAATTCTGATTATTTTTGCTTTTGTGCTCACGGGATGGTATTGTTCAATATTACTTGAAATTTCTAAGATTGGAAATTGTGTTTTGATTCAGTTATTGATGTGTTTCTTGGTAAAGATTCAAACTTTAATAAGTTTATGTGGCTGCTTGTTGTCATTCTGAATCTGCAACTTTATCTTGTATATGCAAGGTGTTCTCACTCTTGAAAGATTTTTTATTAAAAACAACTGTTGAGTATTTATCATTGTTGTGTAAAGCTTTACGGTGTGAAATGTTTATCTCACTGGTGTTTAAGTGTGTTGATGGATTCAATGTTCATGTCTTTACTAGTTAAAAATGATATGACTCAAGTTGTTGCTTTTATTTTCATTTCTTTTCCCAATGACTTAGCTATGTCTGTATAGTATTTAAAGATGTTTTGTTACTGCTTCCTCTTAAATGTTGATTGTGTCTTCATAACTGGATAGAGTTTGACGTTTGGTTTTAAATGGTTTAAGTTGAAGGGTTGGTTTAGTGTCCCTCTTTATTTCTTATCTTCCATTTATAGTTGAGAATTTTGATATATGCTTTATGAAAATGGGAGGCAGTATCTTAGTGAAATTGATTTGATCATGAGTAAAAAGTGGACCTTTCTTCGTAAGTACATTTCGGCCGTATGATTACTAAATGTGTGCCTGTTGGATTCATGTTTTAAATACACTTGTTAAGTTAAAATGTACAATTTCTAAAGGTATTTAATTTTAGTTTCTTAACAAACATATCATTTTTCGTACTTG